>CM038633.1:34905010-35455010 GCA_021554675.1 Leuciscus idus | reverse complement strand
AATTCTTCTTTTCCTACAGCAACAAATGAGTGGAATTTTTCCTCAGGGACATTACAATGCGATAATGTAGTAGAGTCGGTTTGCATGGTTATTGTTTTCTCTCTAATATAAATTTTGCAAGTAAAGAAGTTACATTACTGCTGTGCTGCTTCGAAACGTCTGGGGTTAAATCTATTTTTCTCATCACCACACATTTTCAGAGACGCGATGTGCCTCTGTGGTCCATGACTCAGCATAAGTAAAGTTTGGCTTGAGCGAATATTTCATTTTACTCATCTTATTTCAAAAGCATGATCTTACTTTTTCTATGGTAGCTATGATCTATTGCACGTATAAGGTGTATATAATTTTCTCTTTTCTTGTATCTCCCGAACTATCCTTTATCAGTGTGGAAACACCCAGGGTGAAACCCTTTACTGAGAATATACTATCGGTTATCTACTCAAAATATATGTAGAAGTTTAAAATGTTAGCATTTGTTGATGCGACAGGCTGTCTATTGGCCGCATGAACAGACTTTGGGGAGAGCTGATGATACTACAGCAGGAAGCATGACCTCTGACCTCCTCGATTTTGTAGGCTTTTTTTGTTAAAGATCCTAAATGTTGGTCCTTAAATTCAGATGTGTAAATTACAAAATAGCATTTTTCAACCAAGTGAATCTACACATGAGAGGTCTTCAGAAGTCGTGTCTTTCGGGGTCAATGGGTCTCCAGAGAATATTTAATTTCCCTTTTATTTTAATTTCCCTTTTAAATAGCTAAATGACACTAGTTCTTTTCTAGCCTGGAAATCCAGACCTAAATCTGAAAGATTAATGGTCTGGCGTCGACTAATGAAAATCGGCCAGCTCGAGGGGCGGCACCAAGCATGCATTTGAAAATCTCACTGCACGCAATTGGATAACACTATGACCAATCACAACAATAAACCCCATACGCTTAGCTACCAGCGGAGCTATCTGGTAGATTAGACTCTTACTGTATCCGGTCGGTAAAACAGCAAAAACGCCCTTCTTGCAAAGGAACGATTCGAGCGCCGTCTTCTGTTCCTCTTCTAGATAAAAAGCCAAGTCTAACTCGTTCATTGTAGCGGCCAAAGCCGTTTCAAACAACTGGTGTTCATCCATAGCCATCTTGCAATGTTTACTAATGACTTCGACGTCACAGCGCTGTCGTCTTCTGTTTAGCTCGCCTCTGGCCCGCCTATATCAGATAACCCGATGTGATTGGTGCAGCTCGGATACAAGGGCATATTTAATGAGCATCATTAAATTCAACTTGTGCTCTCGCGAGAACTCTGGATTACCAGGGTACTAGTTTTCAGCGTTCCCTCCCAAAATCAAATACTCTATGCGATTTGTATTACACTTTTTCAAAGGATAATCTTGCTTTAAAGTTTGAACACAAATTTAAAAGAATTTCTTCATATTTGCTGTTTTCTGACACAATGCCATTAATTGGTACTTTTTCTTTTATTAAATGTACTTTTCTTATTTCTACAAAGGTGCAATTTCAATTCATTTCCTAGCAAGTATAAAGTAAAAAATAGGATATATAATATGTCTGATGCAATGTTTTTTGCAAAGAAATAGGTGCTGCAATACTCCAAACAGTTCAACACACAATGATACCATTAAGGATGGTCAACGGCTTAGGTCAATTGGTGTAAATACTGCATGTGTAAGGAAGTTTTCCAGATTTCCCCCCCAAAAGCTCTATTAGCTCTCTAGCTCTATTAGTTGTCCTGATAAACTCTATAGCTTATCCGATCTGAGAAAATGCATGAAGTGGCCAGGTGTAAACAACCCCCATGACAAAAACATACGCACGAAAGCCGAAAACAAACGCTGGTTGGCCTCTCACGTCCAAATTTGACGAAGTGGTGGGGGAAGTGACGTATGCCGTAAAGCAGTCGAATTTTGTAGTTCTTTTTGTGCTCTGGTTACTACCCGAACACCGAAGTTACATAGTGCCAGTAAAAGCGATACAGACCCTGTCAGGCTATGGCAGATGTGTCATTCAACCTATTGTAAGTCGATGTACCATCACAAGGATCTTGGAAATATATTATGAAGGTTGAAAAGTTACATAGTGTCGCTTTAAGAGCTACGCTAGACTGTATGTTTAAAGATAATTTTAGAGGCCAGATGGTTGGCTTGATGCACAGGATCATCAATGATGCGTGTGATATGAAAAACGATTGTGCGCGGGATACCAAACGTGTGACAAATCTCAAAAATGAAATAGTTGTTGTAAGAGGCCTGATAAATTCATGGACAGATGTTACCCCCATGTTTTTTAACACCAAAGAGCCGATCGGTGTAATCCTTAGAAAAGTTCTGGATGTGTTATGTGAATGTAGTGATGGTCTAGGAGTCACCGAAATACTGTGTATGTGTAAATTTGTAAGGATCTCTGTGTGTCACTGGTGTCAAAAAATGCATTTTTGTATGTCAAAAGTAATTTTGGTTGCCCCTTATTGGCACAACCAGACCTGGTTCTCCGAACTAGTACTTCTCGCAACAGCACCTCCCTGGCCAATTCCTCTGAGGAAAGACCTGCTTTCTCAGAGACGGGGAACCCTATGGCACCCTCGTCCCGATCTTTGGAACCTCCACGTGTGGCTCCTGGACGGGACGAGGCAGGTTTGAGTACCCTACCACCAGCGTTGGTGGCAACCATCACTTCCGCTAGAGCATCGTCCACGAGACATGCCTACGCGTTGAAGTGGAACCTCTTCGTCAACTTGGTGCCCTTCTCCAGCTCCCTTCTCTAAGACAGCGGTCCTGGTTGCATTGACCTCCATTAAGAGGATAGGGGACCTGCAGGCAATTTCTATCGATGAAGCGTGCCTGGAATTCGATCTGGCTAACTCTCACGTGATCCTGAGAATCCTGGCCTGGATATGTGCCCAAGGTTCCCACCACTCCCTTTCGAGACCAGGTGGTGAACCTGCAAGTGCTGCCCTTGGAGGAGGCAGACCCAGCCTTGGCACTGCTCTGTCCAGTACGCGCCCTCCGTGCTTACGTAGACAGAACGCAGTGTTTCAGGACCTCAGACCAGCTCTTTGTCTGTTATGGTGGGAAGCTGAAGGGAAAGGCTCTCTCCAAGCAAAGGTTGTCTCACTGGATAGTGGATGCCATTGCTTTGGCACACCAGCAGCATGGTCGACCGTGCCCCCTTGGTGTGACGGCCCACTCCACCCGGAGTGTGGCCTCCTGTTGGGCTCTAGCGCATGGCGCCTCTCTAACAGACATCTGCAGAGCTGCAGGCTGGGCGACAGCCAACACATTTGCGAGATTCCACAGTCTCCGAGTGGAGCCAGTTTCTACTCATGTACTCGCTTCAAACAGCTGGTACTAGATTCTGCTCAGGTGTCTTCTCTTGCTCGCCATTCCTCTTCACGGATGGGATACGTGCGATATTCTCCTCAGGTGAGCCTAATAAGCCCTGAGTTCCTCCAGCACTGCTGACGTCAGCGCCAGAGTTATGCCACCGGCAGCTTTCGCGCTTGGCTAGGTGCCTCCATGTGCATGGTTCCCCTCTGGGCGCATGTGTATTTCCACTGTAAGCCTCTCTGAGCATGTGTCTTTCCCTTGGCAAGCCACCTTGCCACCCCTGGGGTTGAAATATTCCACCTGCGGCTGGACACCCCAGTGATTCTCCATATGCAGCCCCCTCCGGGTCATATGTGTATTCTCTAAGTCCCTTCACCCTTCAGGCAGGCAATAATCGCATATTTCCACTGAGATATGCTTTCCAGTGTACCTTGGTATTCCTGTGTTAAGTAGGAGTCCTTCGTCCGTGCCAGTATCACAACAGGGAGCTCAGATTTACGCAGGGCACTGGAAGACAGCCGAGGTGGCGTGATTAGACTGGGAACCCCATTCGTCGCCACTGACGTAACTCGCAGTGACCACGAAAGGGAACGTCTCGGTTGCGTATGTAACCCTCGTTCCCTGAGTGGGAACGGAGACATTATGTCTCCCTGCCACTTCCGCTGTACTGCTGGTATCGCCTGAGTTCAGTCTCGGCTCCTCAGCGAGAAAACATAACTGCATGTTGCCAGCGTACTACCTTATATACCCACGAGGTTGGGCGGAGTTACGCTATGCAAAATCCACAGACCCATGGCATTTCATTGCCATTGGCCCGTTTTCTAATTCTCGAAGGTGATAGGCTTTCTATGCGAAACCCCATTCGTCGTCACTGACGTAACGTCTCCGTTCCCACTCAGGGAACGAGGGTTACATAAGTAACCGAGACGATTCTGCTGTCACTGCAGCACATGTGGATCTCACACGTGTCCCATTTTCTCACAAATCTTAACGTTCATTTAAGACTTTATCTAACTAATTTAAGACTGCTCTCATGAGGATACTCAACAAAACAGACATTTTGGCATAACTGTGTGTTATTATTCGTTCAAGCGCGAAAGAGAAGTTGATTCTGACACGTGTCTTTCTGTGTGTCCTGGGTGTCTGCAGGACATTCACCAGCAGCGCGTTATCTTTGTCTTTTCGCGCTTACATGATTTAAAAGCATTTGCTTGAAGATGAACGTGATTATATAATGTAACACCAGCCAAAGGATGCCCGGAAAAGGATGCTGCAATGATCAGAGATTGATAGTACAATTTTTTTTATCTTCTTTAAGCACAGATGAGCAACTGTGTCTAAAGTGCTGGAAAAGAGAGAGTCAATCATTTCTGTTGCAAGATCAAGTTCTTCTAAGCTATCTGGCCTGATGCGTAGATAAAACTGATCAGGAATATTATTAATAAAGCAATCTTTAGTGGTAGAAGTGATAGTTCCCTTTCGTGGTCACTACGAGTTACGTTGTGACGACGAATGGGGTTTCGCTTAGAAAGCCTCTCATCTTAAAAGAAGAAATAAAATGGGCCAATGGCAAGGAAATGCCATGGGTCTGCGGAATTTGCATACCGTAACTCCGCCCCACCTCGTGAGTATATAAGGAAGTACGCTGGCAACATGCAGATATGTCTTCGCTTCGGAGCCAAGTTTATCACTTCACTCCACAAGCCATCCTGAGATCTTCTTCATCTCTACACTCTTCGAGACGAGCTTCTCTCCAGGTGTTGGTGTGATGGCGATCTGTGCAGTGATCTGCCAGTGTTTGTGTGTTCATCTCCCTGGTTGCTTCAACACTCTGCTGAGTTTTTTCCTCTCACAAAAGAGCTTGCGTATGGCACGTCTTTTTAAAGATGTCTCGCCCGTGCACTTCTGGTTGCTGTCAGACTGTTTCCGAGTTTGATGGGTACCATTGCTGCCTTGCGTGTTTGGCCGTAGATCAAAAAGGCAGCCTTTGTGTATAAATCATGTTCTCACTGTGGGAACATGACTATCACGACACTGCGTCGAGACTCAGTGACCTCGTTAGAGGGAGAGTCCGATCCACGGAGAGCCCGTGTGGTCCGATCCAACAGACCAGCTACTGTAGCTGTACTGTTGGTGATCTGGTCTGATAAAGCATGTTTTCTTTTACATCACGTGGGTGGCCAGGTGTGTGTGCGTTGTACAAAGCAAAAATGGTTCAGGAATGGTTTGAGGAGCATAACAACGAGTTTGAGGTGTTGACGTGGCCTCCAAATTCCCCAGATCTCAATCCAATCGAGCATCTGTGGGATGTGCTGAACAAACAAGTCCGATCCATGGAGGCTCCACCTCATAACTTACAGGACTTAAAAGGGATACTTCAGGATTTAGCATTAAGCTTTGTATTAGTAGAAAACCTGTAGTATTTTCAAAATACCGTGCTTTCCACCCTCATATCCCCCTGAGACGAGAGATTTATGTATTTTTTGTCTGGAAAAAATCCTCCGATGATGCAAAAATCGTAATTTTGCGTCATCTGAGGATTTTTTGGCCAGAGGCTAAAGACTACAGCCAGTAGTAGGGGCCGTCCGGCATGTTTTCAACCCGCCCAATAGGAGGATCTCACTCACAGAATGTACAAATATTGTCAGCCATCTTTCTTTGGAAGCTAAGCTAACAGGCTCTTGTTCTGTGGAGAAAGCTGAGTAGTAGGGGTTACCATCCTCTTTTTCCCGGACATGTCCGGCCGTCGAGATCGTCCAAAATGTCCGGGATTCGGCTTTTGCTTTCTGCAGTCGCCATTCATTGTTTACATGCACACCTTTTGTTTCAATCTAACTGAATTCATTCCGATTGGTGAATCTGAATGTAGTGTTTACATGAACGCTAAACAAGTGATCGGTTGATGTGCATTTTAACATTGCTAAGAAAATTCCCACTCCTCCGTGAGAGATACGAGACCGGTGCGTCTCACAGGTGTCGCTCATCAGTAATCACGCCACCGGCCTCGAGTCGTTCTCCCGCGGCCCTCAGTCTCGTCCTGCTCGCCACAGTAAACATGATGAATGGCGACTGTAGAACACAAAAGCCGAATCCCGGACATTTTGGGTGATCTCGAAATCCCGGGCAAACTCATCACGAAGACTCACTAGTAGCCTAGCCTTGTTGTTTTCAACTGCGCTCTCTTACCGGTAGGCGTGGCTTGGGAGTGGCCTCCTAAGGCAGCGAAGCAAGTGCATTCTGGGAGTTCTTGTCTTTCATCCACATGAGCCAAGAATACATTTTCTGGCTTTTCTCAGTCTAGAATGCTCCAAATTCAAAAATAATTTCACATTACGGTTAGTAACAGTAGCCAAGGCGACATCTATTGTATATATCTATAACCGCCCGCGCTCTCAGATCACTTGGACGTGGCTGAGTTCAAGAGGTAAAAACGATATAAAAACTGTTCGTTTTCTCACACAAACCGCTCGTTTCGTGTCTTAGGCCATCAATGTGTACTTACGATGGGGAATTGTTTAATTTGGACGACGGTGAATTGTTTTAATTTGGACTCTGTGCTTGCTGTTTGAGACAAGTGACCATCGACCTGCATTATATGACTGACAGACAAGAACGGTTTGACCTAAAAATATCAAAATTGAAACTACTGCGGAAAAAAAGACACCTACATCTTGGATGCCCTTGAGGTAAGCTAAAACATACCAAAATTTAATTTCAAAGAGAACTATCCCTTTAAGAAAAACTATTAAACTGCAATGTGTTGTATAAAATGATTAAGTAACTTAGAGTAGAGAGCATTTATGTATTAGATAAAAACTGCTTTTAAGAAAAATGTAATGCTGTAGATAAGATATATTTTACAGAAGGACACAGAGAAAAAGGGCCAAGAAGAGAGCTGGCAGGAGAAAACGCAGGCTACGTCAGAAACACCTTAAAAGGATTGTGGAAGACTTGGCAGCTCTCCAACTGATGAGAAGACTGACCAGGCAGAGACTGATTGAGCGGTATCTCTCGACGCAAGAAAACCTAGCTGATTACACCTTTGATTGAAACTTTGCTTTATTTTATAACTGTGTTATTAATTTTTGGTTTACCTTTTATTTCTGGAAAATTACCATTAATAAATTACTATTATGTTAATACGAGTATGGGTTGTTAATAAAACCTTGGGCAAGAACTGACCACAGAGAAGTCTTCTAAACAAATTGTAAGTACCATTTGAATGCTTATGATTTAGGTCAGATTTGACTTTCTCTACCTAACCTGAGGCTAATAAATAATAAGGTTAAAGATGTTAAGGTTAAAATACACACCGTAAAACAATGTAGAACATAATCAGTAATTGAGGCCAGCATGAGAGTAGCTAACACAAATGTGTTTTAATTTAATGAAATAATCCACTCGACCACAATTGACCTTATCAAACTTTATTTAAAAATATATACATTCAACAAGAGTCTTTTTGCGCCTGGATAGCAGGGGCTTCAAGTGGTTAAATACAAAGCACAGGTAGTTCACTCAGTATAAAGTTAAGGAAAAAAACATGATATCATTTAATTTCATTTGAATTAAGCACAAAATAATAGGAAACAAAAAGAAATCCTTTATAGCATTTAAAAATATTCATATTAAAAGTTATAAGACATATACATGAGATTAAACAAAAGAGGTCCTCACATTATTAATCACTTATAGTTTCATGGTCCTTTAACAATCTGTATGTAACAGTCTAGTCTTCATTTGATTTATCTTGCATTTGTCTTTAGATTGTATCAGTTCTCTATTGTATTTTTTAAATAATTAATTGCCATTAATCACTGACATTAAATTTAAATGTTACTTTAAAACAATTAAATTTTGCATGTGTTTTGCTGCTAAAACAATTCTTAGACCCCACTTATGAAAATTATGAAGAAACGGAATGAATAAGTAATTATTGTAATCTGCATTGCTGATGTCATGAGCAATGCTGGTGCGACTGCAAACGCTAGGCTGCCAGAGAAGTCATGCGCATGATCTGCGCTTCAGCATCAAAATCCCAGCCTGGAGAAAAGAGTATAGAAAACAGAATTATATTAGAAACATGACGAAAGCATTAAACAGTTTCTATCCTTAATGAAACTAACATGATTGCACTGATAAGCATGTTGTCACTTTGAGAAAATCAATGCATGCAATAATGTGAGTTGATATGCATTGTGCCAGAAAAAGATGACTGTACTATATACTGAATATAACACTGAAAATAATGTCAAATAATGCTATATGGGTGAAAAGATTATGGTAAGGATGTGGATGGAGTGATAATGACTAATAATAAAAGATTTTGAACCTGCATTTCTATCGGCACTAGGGGTGTAACAATATATCGCAATGCAAAACTGCAACAATATGTATCGTGTATAGTTCACCTGAAATAAAAATTACGGTGTGAGAAAAAAATTCAAGTTCTTGAGTTTTAATGTCAGTACTACATTAAACTGTGTATAATGTTGAATATAATCATAATGCAATGGGGGAATATTTGTGGGTCCAGATAATGTCAAATGTCCAGTAAAAAGTGGCCGACATTATTTTAAATATATCTAGTCAGTGACAGAGATCAAGCATATTCATCTAAAATAATTCTGTGTTTTCAGCTTCAGAATCATGAATATTGTTATTCTGGCGTCTCCATTGTCCTGATTGGGTTTCCAGCATCAAGTCCAAGACTATTCATTTACACTACAATGTAATATCAAATTTAGCATTTTAATCCACAGTCCATTTTTTTGTTAATCTTTTATCATATGTCTTGGAGTATCGCAATAATATCGTATCGTGAGTTCAGTATCGTGAAATGTATTGAATCGTGACATAAGGGTTCACTGTAAAAAATGTATCATGAGTCTTGTAATTTTCATTAAAAAAATTGAGGTGATATTATGTATATTTTATTAAGAAAATTGTGGTTCAGTGTTTTATTGAAAATATTGAGAACATTTCACTAATAACACCAAGAGAGGCATTTTCCTATTTTTTTTTAAGGAAACATACACAATTTTAAGGCTTGAATTGAGGAACTGATAAACCTCATAAAATTAAGGAAAAGGGGCCTATTTATTTTAAGAGAATTAGCTCATTTATGCGGTTTTATTTAGAGACACCATTGTTTGTTCCCAGCATGCTTTGCACATGGCTGGAAATGGAGAGTAAATCTTGAAATTAAGTGTTATTTCATGTGTTTTTGAGTAAAGGGAAACATCTGTTAATGTTTAATGTTCAGGTATGTTTGACATTTGAAAGAGTTTCTATTATGTTAAAATTTTGATCGTTACCATTGTGCAGAAGCGTAGGGCTTATGGTTAGGCTGTGAATAACTAAATTTTTTAAATTTTCTGAAGTATATTGTTACATACATGTAGCAATAACTCTGCTAATGATAGTGCAGTAACAAGTTTGATTCTGTGCTGTCCTAGCAGCATACAGTCTTGTTATAAAACAATATATCTCAAAGTTAAATATAAACGGGTCATATCCATTCACTTGACTTCACACAATTTTGAGAATAAAAAATGCTTGAAATAAAAAAGCACATTTTAAATTCATTATGTCATAGACTAAATAAATTAGGGCATTTTACATGATTTATTCAGGTAGATTCCATGAATGAAATCAAGCTTTAACTACTCAAAAATAGTATGTGTAATATTGTTACCATAATTTTTTTAAGTAAATAGCAGTAACATTTTTTACAGTGTATCGTTACACCCCTAATCGCCACAGTCTTAAGGATTCACCAAAGTTTTGGCAACAGATCTGTTCAAACATTTTTAATGTAAATGGCATGAGTTAGTTAGTTAATTAGTTAACCTTAAATTAGTTAAAAGAGCAGGAAAACACACCATCATGAACCTATAAGAAACCTATCTGATAATTAAGTCTATAGATACAGAGCTCTTATAGCCTACAGTTGATGAGAATTCATTGTGATGAGACACATACACACTCCAAAAAAATAAGGTGAATCTCAGGCAGAGGGTCTGTATGAGTTTCTTTCTTCTGCTGAACACAAAGGAAGATATTTAGAAGAATGTCAGTAACCAGGCAGTTTCTGGGTCCCATTGACTTCCATAGTAGGAAAAAAATATACTATGGAAGTCAATGGGACCCAGAAACTGTCTGGTTACTGACATTCTTCTAAATATCTTCCTTTGTGTTCAGCAGAAGAAAGAAACTCATACAGGTTTGAAACAACATGAGGGTGAGTATATGATGACAGAATTTTCATTTTAAAGTGAACTATTCCTTTAACTTTGTATAGCATTCAATTTAAAACAATTTAATTGCACAAACTATGTAGGCTACAATTTCAATTTGTTTATTGTGAAAAAACTTAAACATACAGTATGATGTTTGTATGTCTTCTGTTAAGCATTGTTCTGGGCTGTGTTTCCCAAAAGCATCAATGGTTTCTTATGGTACTTTTGGGAAACGCAGCCCTGTTTGAATGCATTATCGGCAGTATGTGAACGCTCTCTGTGATTGATTGGTTCTGACTTGCAGCATTTGCGCGTGTTCAGATGAGCAGGAAAATAGTTCTACTACACAATTATTCACTAACATAGGTTATTCATCCAATTCAATGCATATTGTACGCACAAAATTTCTTGTCAAATGAACAAAATCACTGGTAAAACCCCCCCGAAAACACTGTAATATCGATATTTTTATTTGAGTATTGATACTTTCGATACTCGACGCCAGTATCGATATATCGATACTTCATATTGATACGCCCATCCCTAACAGGTACGCTGCACACATCCATTGAGTTAGAAACAGTACCGAACGCTTGACGGAGAGCAAAACCTACAAATCCCTCAGAGTGTTCAGCGGGTAAAATATAAACTTATACTTAGCCTCTAACACAAACACACTGGCGAGTAAAATCTAAGAATTTATTAGGCAATGGCTAATGATAGACATTATTTAGTCACCCAGAGTGAGGATTTAGGCGCATATGCGAGTGATTTACTCGTATTGTAGATGGTTGCCATATAAATGTGTTATTCACTGTAAAGCGACGTGATTGGCTGATGGTTTCCGAGCGACTAATCGATAATCAAATTCGTTGTCGATTATTTTCACTGTCGATAATAAGCGATTTCGTCGATTAGTTGTTGCAGCCCTAGTGGTTTGCATCATATGGCCATATTTTATGCATATAGCCTAATGTTTCATTTTAAACATTGCCAAAACATTAGTAATAAGAATACTGTTAAACCATAGTGATTAATACATACTTGGTTTTCTCAGCCTCTGCATCACTGTAAAGAAAAAAAAGTAAATGAGTTTCCACACACTAGTATAAAATAACACACAAACTGTGACATTCAGAAGAAACTTCAGGGTTTCAATTAAGCGCTCCATAAAATCACACAGAACTTCCTTCCTGCCACAAACACCAGGACTGTGTTCAGCCCCGACAAAAAGTTGCAAAGTTTTTTTTTTAAACAGAAACGGTGGTGCGTTGAAACCCCGTTCTGATGACGCAAGAGTTGCAACTATGGCAGCTGAGAAGGCCATTCCACGTGTTCTTTTTGAAGAATTCTCTGAGCCTGATGAAATCAGTATAAATACGTGTTTAATACTGCAAAATACGCTCAATGTTACAGTCACTGCCCTTGATGTCCAGAATAAAAATGGATTTGTGGAAACTGTGGTTCCTTATTATTTTGATCCAACATTTGCCTCGCATTTCAGGATGAAAAGACAAACATGTCTTCTAATATCTTCAATTGGTGTGTATACCGAGCTGCAGCGGACACATTTGTAAACGACTTTACTTGGACCCATTGTGTGAGCTGTCTCTTTAATACTGCGTGGTTTATATACATGTTGATGCTGATTGGGCGGACATAAATATGACACACCCACCAAACAAGAGAAACTGTATCTCAAACCCCGTAGCACACCGTTTCCAGGAAACATGTCGTTCACCCCAGAAACCGTAGCAAAACGTTGCGCACTGGTTTGAGCTTGAACGTGCCCCTGGACTTACACACATTTATTGAGGACTGTTGAGTCACTCCAGGCACAGGACGGTTCTGTCTGGAGAGACAGAGTCGTTTGCACCACAATGACATGTCTGTACCATTTGCTTCACAGGACATATGCTTTCAACTACATACACTGTTTATTTACTAGTGTGTTCTAACTTGTAACTATGCCATGTTTGGTCTCATCTGACAGCTTATAAACTGAACTGAATAGAGATATTAAAGTATCCTAATGTACAATCTAGGTGCTATTGTTTAAACATGCATTGAGGAGAATATGTTAATGTTCTTCTCCTCCTCTTGATCACCAACCATTTGCCTCCAGAAAGACAAAACAAACTAAACATGATCATCATTATTATTATAAACATGTGATTCACATCTGAGTGACGAATCCAGAGCAAAAAACAGTAAATGAGTTTCCACACTCTTCTTCTGCTGGTATAAAATAACACACAAACTGTGACATTCAGAAGAAACTTCAGTGTTTCAATACATGAAGCTTTAAAGAGTCGAAACACAAGACTGAAGAATGAAGACTGATCTAATACTCATGTTTTCTTCAGATATCCTGATCTCTCGTCTGAGCAGCTGAGTGTGATTTAGTGGAGTAGGAACGTTCCTGATCATCATCATCATCATCATCATCATCCTCAGGATTGTAGGAACAGGGAAACGGGCTTCAGCGGTTCGTCTCAGGCTTCAACAACATTCTCATCAATGGATCATTTCATCTTCATTGATGTTCAGGATCAGGACCAGGATTCTCTCACAGGAATGATGATCCTCAAACACGTGTTACTCCACAAAATCAAACCGAACGTCCTTCCAGCCACAAACACCAGGACTTACACACATTTATTTCTGCAGATCAAACTTCACACAGCAATAAATGGACTTTCTTGAATTCAATCTCAACAAAGTTTTGCCTGGTGTTGGTGGTTGCTGCTGCTTGACTGTCATTTCATTGAACTACTTTGAGTTTCATGTTTCAACCAAAGAGAGAACAACAGAGTCAGGGAAGAAAATCATTAAAGAAAAAATACTTACAGGGACGGATGCTCAAAGTCACTGTGAAAAATGAAAACATGAACCATCATTAGAACATGATTATTATGAACATGTAAGAGTCGATTCACATCAGAGTTACAATCCAGAGCAATAAAAGAGAGAAATACAGAAAACACTCTGAAGAATCTGAACAACTATCAGAAATATAAAGACTAACAACTGCTTTTACTGGACAAACTACAACTGACAGAAAGAGAAACACAGACAAACATCTGACCGCCTGTTAAAACATGATCATGTGCTCATTTAGGTCATTAACTCATAGTTATATGTTGATGCTTTACCACTAGTTAGTTTGTAAACTAAACATGTATGTATAATTAATAATCAGCAATAAATAAATACTAATAAAAGACTGTAGGAACTGACAATCATTTATTTTTATGTTTTTTTAATAAACCTGGCAAGTAGATCAGCTTTATTCTGGAGAGCCGCTAAAAGACAGTTTTTCACATCATGTTCTCTATTCAAATATAAATGAGTGTAAATGTCATCATCATCACTAAAAGTTAATTCTTTATTTAAAAAACGAATATTTCTATTAAGTTATTGCCTCCTCAGAATGAAATGCTGGGTTCTGTTCCTCGTTTTTAATTCACTTTGAATAAAAGCGTCTGCTAAATTAATAAATAAATGTAAATGTAATACATCTAAAGGACGGAAGCACATCAGGTCAGATAAAACTGATGTGATTCAGATACGAGGAACACTAAAACATTTCTAACCCTCCCAAATCAAAAATTTCAAGTGACCGATAACATCTACATTTTTCAATTGGCCCAAGTGAAATTCTTGTTGGAATAGTCTGTTAACATTGGCTCAATGAGAAATAATACGTCAGACTATTTGAAAAATTTAGATGTCACTTAAAATTTTTGACTTGGGGATGTAATTTTTTTTACAGTGAAATGAGAATAAAGCTCAACAGTGATACTCAATTTTCAAGACGTCTTGGTTAAGTGTTTTGATTAGGCGTCGGTTTACCTAATCACGTGTTTGTTAACGATATTGTCAGCGGTTTGAGGTTTATGTGTGTTTCATGTCTTATTATAAAAACTTTACATTAAAAATCTTTATGCTGTAAGAAAACGGCATTATAAAGATGATCAATCAAAATGTTCAATCAAAATATTAATTTCATGATTTTTTTCAATATTCATAAACAAGGATTTGTAAACATTTGTATATCAACAAAAAAGTTATTGATAAATAAATCATTCAATATTGAACTTTCAGTGTCATAAGAAAACATAAAATCCTCATGAGATCATGTTATAATTCGGCTGAAGGATCTTCACAAACCTCAACATCTGTTTTAATTTGATTCAGTTTTACAGTGTCAATCTAAACATTGTAGTCGTGAGGTGTTTGGTGAAAGAAGGGCTGCAACTAATGATTATATCCATTAATCTGTCGATTATTTTTGGATTAATCGAGTGAAATAACGTGTTAGAGGCATTAAACAACACACACACACACACACACACACACACACACACACACACACACACACACACACACACACACCTGTCAAAGCACGACAGGGCAAGACGCTTATGCTTTAGTTTAAAGCGCTTATAAATATAAAGCATTCTCATGTATCGGACAGCTTGGATCATGTGCCTGTCCTGCAGCAGCTCACTCCGTCTCCTCCGCTATTTTCCATATGCATTTTTTTTTTATATCATTTATTTATAAACTTTTCCAAAGCATTAACAGAAAGTTTCATACAATTTAAGTTATAGCTTTCCCCCTTTATAACCCTTTCCGCCAAAATAATTAACCATACATTACATAAAGGTTAAGACAATAATACTCATAATAACAGTTTAAATAAATAATTTTAAAAAAATAAAAAATACATAGCCAATTATACAATTTCCTGACATATTCGTGGTCCGTACACAATTATAAAACAAAACTCCAATTGGTGATTAATATTTAACATTGATCAATAAGTGGGAGAGTCTTCATCTTCTCAAAATATGTAATCATGGGTTGGCAAGTCTTATAAAAAATTTGGACAGATCCTTTCATTAAATATTTAATTTTCTCTAATTTTAAGTATGATACTAGATCACATAACCACATTGAGGCTTTAGGCGGGCTTGTTGACTTCCACTCCAATAATATTCTTCTTCTCGCTAATATCCATATGCATTTTGTCCATATAAATGTGTTATTCACTGTAAAGCAACGTGACTGGCTGATGGTTTCTGAGCACAGCGCACAGACGCGACTAATCAATAATCAAATTCGTTGTCGATATTTTCACTGTCGATAACAATCGATTCCATCAATTAGTTGTTTCAGCCCTAGTAGTTTGCATCATATGGCCATATTTTATGCATATATAGCCTAATGTTTCATTTTTAACATTGCCAAAACATTAGTAATAAGAATATTGTTAAACCATAATGATTAATACTTGCATCTAAACAAAATATTCGGCTGAGCGAATATGGGTAGAACTCTTTACTGCCCCTGTGCTTCAGAAATCCCTTTAAAGTGAATTAAACTTGACACAATGGCCTTCATCATCATCATAGTATGAATTCTTGAATTTCTTGAACTCAATCTCAACAAAGTTTTGCCTGGTGTTGGTGGTTGCTGCTGCTTGACTGATCAGAGATAAAACATAATAGCAGATTTGTCTAGTTTTAAACAATAAACACGAGATGAAAATGTAGTCCAGTGAGATATTGGTCCCTATCTTGCACCCAGCGCAATTGACTTTGTACACCAACGCATGTATCATTCCTATTTTGCACCCGACACACAGCGGACTTTTCCCTCCACAGAAGCACGTCGGTAAACTAGGAAATGCATTTGCGCTCCCGGGGGCGGTTCAGCGAAAAGAGGAGGCGTGTTCCGGCGCAAACGTTCCCTGGTGCTATTTTGCAGTTTCAGAAAACAATTCCGCCACTGCAAAACATACCGTCGAAGTGAAAGACAGCTCCACTCTGTGGTATAAATGGCTGCCGAGCGCCCTTCACAATTGTCGTTGAATGCGGACAGGCAGGAACTCACCCATTGATCGCTAGACGGATCGGCTGATCTGGCTGGGCATACTCCCACCGCAGCGCGACGATCTTTTTGCCTTTTTTTTAATACTACATTTAAATAGTCCAAGTAATGGATACTGTACAACAGTGGTCATATGTTTATTTTGTGTGACATGACACCTATTGGTGTTGCCTATGAACAGTATACACTGAATACACTGTGACAGAGGCAAAAAAAAAATATATAGAATAATAATAACAACAACAATAATGATTATGACCACGCATGCAAAACAGAGAGAGAGAAAAGACTACATTCTATAAGAATAATTACACAATACCCACTGTTACCAGTGTTATGTTCCCAATTCATGTTCTAGGGGCAAAAGGGAAAAGTCACTTTAAAGCAAAAAATGAACAGCGACAAAGAAAAGTGAACCTATACTGAGTCCCAGCACACAATACACAAAGTAAGATTTCCAATACATTTATTTACAATAAGTGATAAATACAGTGCAAAAAGAATCCTAAACAAACAGCTCCAAAAGAAAAAGAAATGAAGCGTGTTCTTCAGGAGCAGGTAAAGCCAAAACAAACAAAAGATCACTAGCCGGTAGAAGGACAACCTAATTAACCTACAACAATAAACAACACAACTCTTACCTTACTTCCTAACTAACAAAAAAAAAAAAAAAAAAAACAGGAGAAAAGAAAAATGGCACCCACTCCCTACTGCTCCAACACTCAACAATGGGCAAGCAATTCAAAGCTGTACACTACAGCCACAAGACATTTAAGTTGACCTCGGTTTAAGCTTAACACATCAAAGCTGCCACTACAGCCGTAACAACACATTTAAGCTTCACATACACCAACAAGAGCAACACTCCAAGTCTGGTAACACAACAGTCTCAGGCTCTTGGGAGAAGAACTCTCTCCCAGTCTCAGGCTCTTGGGAGAAGAACTCTCTCCCAGTCTCTCTCTCCGGCTCTGCTTGAATACTGGATCCTCTCGCCATTGATGAGGAACAGCTGGTAGGTCCCATCACCTAGATGAGGACAGGGAGGAGCACAGGAAATTGGACAAAACATACAACAAAACTACAACTCCCAGCAGGCCTTGTTGGGTCCATTGGCAGCACACACACTCAATAAATCAATGAGTGACACTTACACATTATAAAACACAAATGCATACGCCCTGGGACGCAACACCAGTCAAATTAAATCATTAAAGGAAAATCCATCTTTCCAGTGCATACACAGAAAGCGGCATCAGATCTGGCATTCATATATTTTCACTGTATTTACAATTGCATAAATAAAGCTATGAGATCGTTACAGTTATAATATATTATAAAATATAAAAATAATAGATCACAATACTGTAGTTTATAGCCTAGGCTACTATATTTTAATCAAATAAATGCAGGCTATGGGGGAGCGCATGAGACTTATTTCAAAAACATTAAAAAATCCAACTGACACACACACACACACACAAGTTTCAAGTTTTGAAAAATACAACAACAAACAGTAATATTGTAAAGTCTTATAACAATTGAATTTATAATTATATAGGATTATGTAACTGTTCACAAAATTCAGGGTTCAATCGCTTTCTGTTGTTGCATTGAGACTCTGGTAGGGCTTTATTTTGAAATTCTAGTCAGCAAAATAGAGGGAAAACAAACAATATTGTTTATAAAATGTCACTCACCATGTTAATTTATTGTTAATTTGACTGTTTCGTTCCGTTGGCCTTACATACTTGATCATCGTGAGGTAAACATTACCTACGCCAATAGGAGGCGCTTAATAACAGTGACGTGCGCCAATAGCAGCTGCAAAGCAGAAGCAATGTGGGAAATGCCGACTGTTTTAAGGAATAAACGCAGAATTTTTTGTTCTTATCGTGTTCAACACAATCTACACTCGATCGCGCGAGGATCTCCATCGTAAAAAATCGCAGCTTGAATTTTTTTTTAGTTACCGTCGAAGTGAAAGACGGCTCCACTCTGTGGTATAAATGGCTGCCGAGCGCCCTTCACTATTGTCGTTGAATGCGGACAGGCAGGAACTCACCCATTGATCGCTAGATGGATCGGCTGATCTGGGCTGGGCATACTCCCACTGCAGCGCGACGATCTTTTTGCCTTTTTTTTAATACTACATTTAAATAGTCCAAGTAATGGATACTGTACAACAGTGGTCATATGTTTATTTTGTGTGACATGACACCTATTGGTGTTGCCTATGAACAGTATACACTGAATACACTGTGACAGAGGCAACAAAAATATATATAGAATAATAACAACAACAACAATAATGATTATGACCACGCATGCAAAACAGAGAGAGAGAAAAGACTACATTCTATAAGAATAATTACACAATACCCACTGTTACCAGTGTTATGTTCCCAATTCATGTTCTAGGGGCAAAAGGGAAAAGTCACTTTAAAGCAAAAAATGAACAGCGACAAAGAAAAGTGAACCTATACTGAGTCCCAGCACACAATACACAAAGTAAGATTTCCAATACATTTATTTACAATAAGTGATAAATACAGTGCAAAAAGAATCCTAAACAAACAGCTCCAAAAGAAAAAGAAATGAAGCGTGTTCTTCAGGAGCAGGTAAAGCCAAAACAAACAAAAGATCACTAGCCGGTAGAAGGACAACCTAATTAACCTACAACAATAAACAACACAACTCTTACCTTACTTCCTAACTAACAAAAAAAAACAAACAAAAAAAAAACAGGAGAAATGAAAAATGGCACCCACTCCCTACTGCTCCAACACTCAACAATGGGCAAGCAATTCAAAGCTGTACACTACAGCCACAAGACATTTAAGTTGACCTCGGTTTAAGCTTAACACAACAAAGCTGCCACTACAGCCGTAACAACACATTTAAGCTTCACATACACCAACAAGAGCAACACTCCAAGTCTGGTAACACAACAGTCTCAGGCTCTTGGGAGAAGAACTCTCTCCCAGTCTCAGGCTCTTGGGAGAAGAACTCTCTCCCAGTCTCTCTCTCCGGCTCTGCTTGAATACTGGATCCTCTCGCCATTGATGAGGAACAGCTGGTAGGTCCCATCACCTAGATGAGGACAGGGGAGGAGCACAGGAAATTGGACAAAACATACAACAAAACTACAACTCCCAGCAGGCCTTGTTGGGTCCATTGGCAGCACACACACTCAATAAATCAATGAGTGACACTTACACATTATAAAACACAAATGCATACGCCCTGGGACGCAACACCAGTCAAATTAAATCATTAAAGGAAAATCCATCTTTCCAGTGCATACACAGAAAGCGGCATCAGATCTGGCATTCATATATTTTCACTGTATTTACAATTGCATAAATAAAGCTATGAGATCGTTACAGTTATAATATATTATAAAATATAAAAATAATAGATCACAATACTGTAGTTTATAGCCTAGGCTACTATATTTTAATCAAATAAATGCAGGCTGGGGGAGCGCATGAGACTTATTTCAAAAACATTAAAAAATCCAACTGACACACACACACACACACACACACACACACACACACAAGTTTCAAGTTTTGAAAAATACAACAACAAACAGTAATATTGTAAAGTCTTATAACAATTGAATTTATAATTATATAGGATTATGTAACTGTTCACAAAATTCAGGGTTCAATCGCTTTCTGTTGTTGCATTGAGACTCTGGTAGGGCTTTATTTTGAAATTCTAGTCAGCAAAATAGAGGGAAAACAAACAATATTGACAATATTGTTTATAAAATGTCACTCACCATGTTAATTTATTGTTAATTTGACTGTTTCGTTCCGTTGGCCTTACATACTTGATCATCGTGAGGTAAACATTACCTACGCCAATAGGAGGCGCTTAATAACAGTGACGTGCGCCAATAGCAGCTGCAAAGCAGAAGCAATGTGGGAAATGCCGACTGTTTTAAGGAATAAACGCAGAATTTTTTGTTCTTATCGTGTTCAACACAATCTACACTCGATCGCGCGAGGATCTCCATCGTAAAAAATCGCAGCTTGAATTTTTTTTTAGTTACCGTCGAAGTGAAAGACGGCTCCACTCTGTGGTATAAATGGCTGCCGAGCGCCCTTCACTATTGTCGTTGAATGCGGACAGGCAGGAACTCACCCATTGATCGCTAGATGGATCGGCTGATCTGGGCTGGGCATACTCCCACTGCAGCGCGACGATCTTTTTGCCTTTTTTTTAATACTACATTTAAATAGTCCAAGTAATGGATACTGTACAACAGTGGTCATATGTTTATTTTGTGTGACATGACACCTATTGGTGTTGCCTATGAACAGTATACACTGAATACACTGTGACAGAGGCAAAAAAAATATATATAGAATAATAATAACAACAACAATAATGATTATGACCACGCATGCAAAACAGAGAGAGAGAAAAGACTACATTCTATAAGAATAATTACACAATACCCACTGTTACCAGTGTTATGTTCCCAATTCATGTTCTAGGGGCAAAAGGGAAAAGTCACTTTAAAGCAAAAAATGAACAGCGACAAAGAAAAGTGAACCTATACTGAGTCCCAGCACACAATACACAAAGTAAGATTTCCAATACATTTATTTACAATAAGTGATAAATACAGTGCAAAAAGAATCCTAAACAAACAGCTCCAAAAGAAAAAGAAATGAAGCGTGTTCTTCAGGAGCAGGTAAAGCCAAAACAAACAAAAGATCACTAGCCGGTAGAAGGACAACCTAATTAACCTACAACAATAAACAACACAACTCTTACCTTACTTCCTAACTAACAAAAAAAAAAAAAAAAAAAACAGGAGAAAAGAAAAATGGCACCCACTCCCTACTGCTCCAACACTCAACAATGGGCAAGCAATTCAAAGCTGTACACTACAGCCACAAGACATTTAAGTTGACCTCGGTTTAAGCTTAACACATCAAAGCTGCCACTACAGCCGTAACAACACATTTAAGCTTCACATACACCAACAAGAGCAACACTCCAAGTCTGGTAACACAACAGTCTCAGGCTCTTGGGAGAAGAACTCTCTCCCAGTCTCAGGCTCTTGGGAGAAGAACTCTCTCCCAGTCTCTCTCTCCGGCTCTGCTTGAATACTGGATCCTCTTGCCATTGATGAGGAACAGCTGGTAGGTCCCATCACCTAGATGAGGACAGGGGAGGAGCACAGGAAATTGGACAAAACATACAACAAAACTACAACTCCCAGCAGGCCTTGTTGGGTCCATTGGCAGCACACACACTCAATAAATCAATGAGTGACACTTACACATTATAAAACACAAATGCATACGCCCTGGGACGCAACACCAGTCAAATTAAATCATTAAAGGAAAATCCATCTTTCCAGTGCATACACAGAAAGCGGCATCAGATCTGGCATTCATATATTTTCACTGTATTTACAATTGCATAAATAAAGCTATGAGATCGTTACAGTTATAATATATTATAAAATATAAAAATAATAGATCACAATACTGTAGTTTATAGCCTAGGCTACTATATTTTAATCAAATAAATGCAGGCTGGGGGAGCGCATGAGACTTATTTCAAAAACATTAAAAAATCCAACTGACACACACACACACACACACACACACACACACACAAGTTTCAAGTTTTGAAAAATACAACAACAAACAGTAATATTGTAAAGTCTTATAACAATTGAATTTATAATTATATAGGATTATGTAACTGTTCACAAAATTCAGGGTTCAATCGCTTTCTGTTGTTGCATTGAGACTCTGGTAGGGCTTTATTTTGAAATTCTAGTCAGCAAAATAGAGGGAAAACAAACAATATTGACAATATTGTTTATAAAATGTCACTCACCATGTTAATTTATTGTTAATTTGACTGTTTCGTTCCGTTGGCCTTACATACTTGATCATCGTGAGGTAAACATTACCTACGCCAATAGGAGGCGCTTAATAACAGTGACGTGCGCCAATAGCAGCTGCAAAGCAGAAGCAATGTGGGAAATGCCGACTGTTTTAAGGAATAAACGCAGAATTTTTTGTTCTTATCGTGTTCAACACAATCTACACTCGATCGCGCGAGGATCTCCATCGTAAAAAATCGCAGCTTGAATTTTTTTTTAGTTACCGTCGAAGTGAAAGACGGCTCCACTCTGTGGTATAAATGGCTGCCGAGCGCCCTTCACTATTGTCGTTGAATGCGGACAGGCAGGAACTCACCCATTGATCGCTAGATGGATCGGCTGATCTGGGCTGGGCATACTCCCACTGCAGCGCGACGATCTTTTTGCCTTTTTTTTAATACTACATTTAAATAGTCCAAGTAATGGATACTGTACAACAGTGGTCATATGTTTATTTTGTGTGACATGACACCTATTGGTGTTGCCTATGAACAGTATACACTGAATACACTGTGACAGAGGCAAAAAAAATATATATAGAATAATAATAACAACAACAATAATGATTATGACCACGCATGCAAAACAGAGAGAGAGAAAAGACTACATTCTATAAGAATAATTACACAATACCCACTGTTACCAGTGTTATGTTCCCAATTCATGTTCTAGGGGCAAAAGGGAAAAGTCACTTTAAAGCAAAAAATGAACAGCGACAAAGAAAAGTGAACCTATACTGAGTCCCAGCACACAATACACAAAGTAAGATTTCCAATACATTTATTTACAATAAGTGATAAATACAGTGCAAAAAGAATCCTAAACAAACAGCTCCAAAAGAAAAAGAAATGAAGCGTGTTCTTCAGGAGCAGGTAAAGCCAAAACAAACAAAAGATCACTAGCCGGTAGAAGGACAACCTAATTAACCTACAACAATAAACAACACAACTCTTACCTTACTTCCTAACTAACAAAAAAAAAAAAAAAAAAAACAGGAGAAAAGAAAAATGGCACCCACTCCCTACTGCTCCAACACTCAACAATGGGCAAGCAATTCAAAGCTGTACACTACAGCCACAAGACATTTAAGTTGACCTCGGTTTAAGCTTAACACATCAAAGCTGCCACTACAGCCGTAACAACACATTTAAGCTTCACATACACCAACAAGAGCAACACTCCAAGTCTGGTAACACAACAGTCTCAGGCTCTTGGGAGAAGAACTCTCTCCCAGTCTCAGGCTCTTGGGAGAAGAACTCTCTCCCAGTCTCTCTCTCCGGCTCTGCTTGAATACTGGATCCTCTCGCCATTGATGAGGAACAGCTGGTAGGTCCCATCACCTAGATGAGGACAGGGAGGAGCACAGGAAATTGGACAAAACATACAACAAAACTA
Source organism: Leuciscus idus (assembly GCA_021554675.1). Classification (NCBI taxonomy): domain Eukaryota; kingdom Metazoa; phylum Chordata; class Actinopteri; order Cypriniformes; family Leuciscidae; genus Leuciscus; species Leuciscus idus. The sequence continues at coordinate 35,431,216 of CM038633.1, read as the reverse complement.
CAACTCCCAGCAGGCCGTTGGGTCCATTGGCAGCACACACACTCAATAAATCAATGAGTGACACTTACACATTATAAAACACAAATGCATACGCCCTGGGACGCAACACCAGTCAAATTAAATCATTAAAGGAAAATCCATCTTTCCAGTGCATACACAGAAAGCGGCATCAGATCTGGCATTCATATATTTTCACTGTATTTACAATTGCATAAATAAAGCTATGAGATCGTTACAGTTATAATATATTATAAAATATAAAAATAATAGATCACAATACTGTAGTTTATAGCCTAGGCTACTATATTTTAATCAAATAAATGCAGGCTGGGGGAGCGCATGAGACTTATTTCAAAAACATTAAAAAATCCAACTGACACACACACACACACACACACACACACACACACACACAAGTTTCAAGTTTTGAAAAATACAACAACAAACAGTAATATTGTAAAGTCTTATAACAATTGAATTTATAATTATATAGGATTATGTAACTGTTCACAAAATTCAGGGTTCAATCGCTTTCTGTTGTTGCATTGAGACTCTGGTAGGGCTTTATTTTGAAATTCTAGTCAGCAAAATAGAGGGAAAACAAACAATATTGACAATATTGTTTATAAAATGTCACTCACCATGTTAATTTATTGTTAATTTGACTGTTTCGTTCCGTTGGCCTTACATACTTGATCATCGTGAGGTAAACATTACCTACGCCAATAGGAGGCGCTTAATAACAGTGACGTGCGCCAATAGCAGCTGCAAAGCAGAAGCAATGTGGGAAATGCCGACTGTTTTAAGGAATAAACGCAGAATTTTTTGTTCTTATCGTGTTCAACACAATCTACACTCGATCGCGCGAGGATCTCCATCGTAAAAAATCGCAGCTTGAATTTTTTTTTAGTTACCGTCGAAGTGAAAGACGGCTCCACTCTGTGGTATAAATGGCTGCCGAGCGCCCTTCACTATTGTCGTTGAATGCGGACAGGCAGGAACTCACCCATTGATCGCTAGATGGATCGGCTGATCTGGGCTGGGCATACTCCCACTGCAGCGCGACGATCTTTTTGCCTTTTTTTTAATACTACATTTAAATAGTCCAAGTAATGGATACTGTACAACAGTGGTCATATGTTTATTTTGTGTGACATGACACCTATTGGTGTTGCCTATGAACAGTATACACTGAATACACTGTGACAGAGGCAACAAAAATATATATAGAATAATAACAACAACAACAATAATGATTATGACCACGCATGCAAAACAGAGAGAGAGAAAAGACTACATTCTATAAGAATAATTACACAATACCCACTGTTACCAGTGTTATGTTCCCAATTCATGTTCTAGGGGCAAAAGGGAAAAGTCACTTTAAAGCAAAAAATGAACAGCGACAAAGAAAAGTGAACCTATACTGAGTCCCAGCACACAATACACAAAGTAAGATTTCCAATACATTTATTTACAATAAGTGATAAATACAGTGCAAAAAGAATCCTAAACAAACAGCTCCAAAAGAAAAAGAAATGAAGCGTGTTCTTCAGGAGCAGGTAAAGCCAAAACAAACAAAAGATCACTAGCCGGTAGAAGGACAACCTAATTAACCTACAACAATAAACAACACAACTCTTACCTTACTTCCTAACTAACAAAAAAAAACAAACAAAAAAAAAACAGGAGAAATGAAAAATGGCACCCACTCCCTACTGCTCCAACACTCAACAATGGGCAAGCAATTCAAAGCTGTACACTACAGCCACAAGACATTTAAGTTGACCTCGGTTTAAGCTTAACACAACAAAGCTGCCACTACAGCCGTAACAACACATTTAAGCTTCACATACACCAACAAGAGCAACACTCCAAGTCTGGTAACACAACAGTCTCAGGCTCTTGGGAGAAGAACTCTCTCCCAGTCTCAGGCTCTTGGGAGAAGAACTCTCTCCCAGTCTCTCTCTCCGGCTCTGCTTGAATACTGGATCCTCTTGCCATTGATGAGGAACAGCTGGTAGGTCCCATCACCTAGATGAGGACAGGGGAGGAGCACAGGAAATTGGACAAAACATACAACAAAACTACAACTCCCAGCAGGCCTTGTTGGGTCCATTGGCAGCACACACACTCAATAAATCAATGAGTGACACTTACACATTATAAAACACAAATGCATACGCCCTGGGACGCAACACCAGTCAAATTAAATCATTAAAGGAAAATCCATCTTTCCAGTGCATACACAGAAAGCGGCATCAGATCTGGCATTCATATATTTTCACTGTATTTACAATTGCATAAATAAAGCTATGAGATCGTTACAGTTATAATATATTATAAAATATAAAAATAATAGATCACAATACTGTAGTTTATAGCCTAGGCTACTATATTTTAATCAAATAAATGCAGGCTGGGGGAGCGCATGAGACTTATTTCAAAAACATTAAAAAATCCAACTGACACACACACACACACACACACACACACACACACACAAGTTTCAAGTTTTGAAAAATACAACAACAAACAGTAATATTGTAAAGTCTTATAACAATTGAATTTATAATTATATAGGATTATGTAACTGTTCACAAAATTCAGGGTTCAATCGCTTTCTGTTGTTGCATTGAGACTCTGGTAGGGCTTTATTTTGAAATTCTAGTCAGCAAAATAGAGGGAAAACAAACAATATTGACAATATTGTTTATAAAATGTCACTCACCATGTTAATTTATTGTTAATTTGACTGTTTCGTTCCGTTGGCCTTACATACTTGATCATCGTGAGGTAAACATTACCTACGCCAATAGGAGGCGCTTAATAACAGTGACGTGCGCCAATAGCAGCTGCAAAGCAGAAGCAATGTGGGAAATGCCGACTGTTTTAAGGAATAAACGCAGAATTTTTTGTTCTTATCGTGTTCAACACAATCTACACTCGATCGCGCGAGGATCTCCATCGTAAAAAATCGCAGCTTGAATTTTTTTTTAGTTACCGTCGAAGTGAGAGACGGCTCCACTCTGTGGTATAAATGGCTGCCGAGCGCCCTTCACTATTGTCGTTGAATGCGGACAGGCAGGAACTCACCCATTGATCGCTAGATGGATCGGCTGATCTGGGCTGGGCATACTCCCACTGCAGCGCGACGATCTTTTTGCCTTTTTTTTAATACTACATTTAAATAGTCCAAGTAATGGATACTGTACAACAGTGGTCATATGTTTATTTTGTGTGACATGACACCTATTGGTGTTGCCTATGAACAGTATACACTGAATACACTGTGACAGAGGCAAAAAAAATATATATAGAATAATAATAACAACAACAATAATGATTATGACCACGCATGCAAAACAGAGAGAGAGAAAAGACTACATTCTATAAGAATAATTACACAATACCCACTGTTACCAGTGTTATGTTCCCAATTCATGTTCTAGGGGCAAAAGGGAAAAGTCACTTTAAAGCAAAAAATGAACAGCGACAAAGAAAAGTGAACCTATACTGAGTCCCAGCACACAATACACAAAGTAAGATTTCCAATACATTTATTTACAATAAGTGATAAATACAGTGCAAAAAGAATCCTAAACAAACAGCTCCAAAAGAAAAAGAAATGAAGCGTGTTCTTCAGGAGCAGGTAAAGCCAAAACAAACAAAAGATCACTAGCCGGTAGAAGGACAACCTAATTAACCTACAACAATAAACAACACAACTCTTACCTTACTTCCTAACTAACAAAAAAAAAAAAAAAAAAAACAGGAGAAAAGAAAAATGGCACCCACTCCCTACTGCTCCAACACTCAACAATGGGCAAGCAATTCAAAGCTGTACACTACAGCCACAAGACATTTAAGTTGACCTCGGTTTAAGCTTAACACATCAAAGCTGCCACTACAGCCGTAACAACACATTTAAGCTTCACATACACCAACAAGAGCAACACTCCAAGTCTGGTAACACAACAGTCTCAGGCTCTTGGGAGAAGAACTCTCTCCCAGTCTCAGGCTCTTGGGAGAAGAACTCTCTCCCAGTCTCTCTCTCCGGCTCTGCTTGAATACTGGATCCTCTCGCCATTGATGAGGAACAGCTGGTAGGTCCCATCACCTAGATGAGGACAGGGAGGAGCACAGGAAATTGGACAAAACATACAACAAAACTACAACTCCCAGCAGGCCTTGTTGGGTCCATTGGCAGCACACACACTCAATAAATCAATGAGTGACACTTACACATTATAAAACACAAATGCATACGCCCTGGGACGCAACACCAGTCAAATTAAATCATTAAAGGAAAATCCATCTTTCCAGTGCATACACAGAAAGCGGCATCAGATCTGGCATTCATATATTTTCACTGTATTTACAATTGCATAAATAAAGCTATGAGATCGTTACAGTTATAATATATTATAAAATATAAAAATAATAGATCACAATACTGTAGTTTATAGCCTAGGCTACTATATTTTAATCAAATAAATGCAGGCTGGGGGAGCGCATGAGACTTATTTCAAAAACATTAAAAAATCCAACTGACACACACACACACACACACACACACACACACACACACACAAGTTTCAAGTTTTGAAAAATACAACAACAAACAGTAATATTGTAAAGTCTTATAACAATTGAATTTATAATTATATAGGATTATGTAACTGTTCACAAAATTCAGGGTTCAATCGCTTTCTGTTGTTGCATTGAGACTCTGGTAGGGCTTTATTTTGAAATTCTAGTCAGCAAAATAGAGGGAAAACAAACAATATTGACAATATTGTTTATAAAATGTCACTCACCATGTTAATTTATTGTTAATTTGACTGTTTCGTTCCGTTGGCCTTACATACTTGATCATCGTGAGGTAAACATTACCTACGCCAATAGGAGGCGCTTAATAACAGTGACGTGCGCCAATAGCAGCTGCAAAGCAGAAGCAATGTGGGAAATGCCGACTGTTTTAAGGAATAAACGCAGAATTTTTTGTTCTTATCGTGTTCAACACAATCTACACTCGATCGCGCGAGGATCTCCATCGTAAAAAATCGCAGCTTGAATTTTTTTTTAGTTACCGTCGAAGTGAAAGACGGCTCCACTCTGTGGTATAAATGGCTGCCGAGCGCCCTTCACTATTGTCGTTGAATGCGGACAGGCAGGAACTCACCCATTGATCGCTAGATGGATCGGCTGATCTGGGCTGGGCATACTCCCACTGCAGCGCGACGATCTTTTTGCCTTTTTTTTAATACTACATTTAAATAGTCCAAGTAATGGATACTGTACAACAGTGGTCATATGTTTATTTTGTGTGACATGACACCTATTGGTGTTGCCTATGAACAGTATACACTGAATACACTGTGACAGAGGCAACAAAAATATATATAGAATAATAACAACAACAACAATAATGATTATGACCACGCATGCAAAACAGAGAGAGAGAAAAGACTACATTCTATAAGAATAATTACACAATACCCACTGTTACCAGTGTTATGTTCCCAATTCATGTTCTAGGGGCAAAAGGGAAAAGTCACTTTAAAGCAAAAAATGAACAGCGACAAAGAAAAGTGAACCTATACTGAGTCCCAGCACACAATACACAAAGTAAGATTTCCAATACATTTATTTACAATAAGTGATAAATACAGTGCAAAAAGAATCCTAAACAAACAGCTCCAAAAGAAAAAGAAATGAAGCGTGTTCTTCAGGAGCAGGTAAAGCCAAAACAAACAAAAGATCACTAGCCGGTAGAAGGACAACCTAATTAACCTACAACAATAAACAACACAACTCTTACCTTACTTCCTAACTAACAAAAAAAAACAAACAAAAAAAAAACAGGAGAAATGAAAAATGGCACCCACTCCCTACTGCTCCAACACTCAACAATGGGCAAGCAATTCAAAGCTGTACACTACAGCCACAAGACATTTAAGTTGACCTCGGTTTAAGCTTAACACAACAAAGCTGCCACTACAGCCGTAACAACACATTTAAGCTTCACATACACCAACAAGAGCAACACTCCAAGTCTGGTAACACAACAGTCTCAGGCTCTTGGGAGAAGAACTCTCTCCCAGTCTCAGGCTCTTGGGAGAAGAACTCTCTCCCAGTCTCTCTCTCCGGCTCTGCTTGAATACTGGATCCTCTCGCCATTGATGAGGAACAGCTGGTAGGTCCCATCACCTAGATGAGGACAGGGGAGGAGCACAGGAAATTGGACAAAACATACAACAAAACTACAACTCCCAGCAGGCCTTGTTGGGTCCATTGGCAGCACACACACTCAATAAATCAATGAGTGACACTTACACATTATAAAACACAAATGCATACGCCCTGGGACGCAACACCAGTCAAATTAAATCATTAAAGGAAAATCCATCTTTCCAGTGCATACACAGAAAGCGGCATCAGATCTGGCATTCATATATTTTCACTGTATTTACAATTGCATAAATAAAGCTATGAGATCGTTACAGTTATAATATATTATAAAATATAAAAATAATAGATCACAATACTGTAGTTTATAGCCTAGGCTACTATATTTTAATCAAATAAATGCAGGCTGGGGGAGCGCATGAGACTTATTTCAAAAACATTAAAAAATCCAACTGACACACACACACACACACACACACACACACACACACACACAAGTTTCAAGTTTTGAAAAATACAACAACAAACAGTAATATTGTAAAGTCTTATAACAATTGAATTTATAATTATATAGGATTATGTAACTGTTCACAAAATTCAGGGTTCAATCGCTTTCTGTTGTTGCATTGAGACTCTGGTAGGGCTTTATTTTGAAATTCTAGTCAGCAAAATAGAGGGAAAACAAACAATATTGACAATATTGTTTATAAAATGTCACTCACCATGTTAATTTATTGTTAATTTGACTGTTTCGTTCCGTTGGCCTTACATACTTGATCATCGTGAGGTAAACATTACCTACGCCAATAGGAGGCGCTTAATAACAGTGACGTGCGCCAATAGCAGCTGCAAAGCAGAAGCAATGTGGGAAATGCCGACTGTTTTAAGGAATAAACGCAGAATTTTTTGTTCTTATCGTGTTCAACACAATCTACACTCGATCGCGCGAGGATCTCCATCGTAAAAAATCGCAGCTTGAATTTTTTTTTAGTTACCGTCGAAGTGAAAGACGGCTCCACTCTGTGGTATAAATGGCTGCCGAGCGCCCTTCACTATTGTCGTTGAATGCGGACAGGCAGGAACTCACCCATTGATCGCTAGATGGATCGGCTGATCTGGGCTGGGCATACTCCCACTGCAGCGCGACGATCTTTTTGCCTTTTTTTTAATACTACATTTAAATAGTCCAAGTAATGGATACTGTACAACAGTGGTCATATGTTTATTTTGTGTGACATGACACCTATTGGTGTTGCCTATGAACAGTATACACTGAATACACTGTGACAGAGGCAACAAAAATATATATAGAATAATAACAACAACAACAATAATGATTATGACCACGCATGCAAAACAGAGAGAGAGAAAAGACTACATTCTATAAGAATAATTACACAATACCCACTGTTACCAGTGTTATGTTCCCAATTCATGTTCTAGGGGCAAAAGGGAAAAGTCACTTTAAAGCAAAAAATGAACAGCGACAAAGAAAAGTGAACCTATACTGAGTCCCAGCACACAATACACAAAGTAAGATTTCCAATACATTTATTTACAATAAGTGATAAATACAGTGCAAAAAGAATCCTAAACAAACAGCTCCAAAAGAAAAAGAAATGAAGCGTGTTCTTCAGGAGCAGGTAAAGCCAAAACAAACAAAAGATCACTAGCCGGTAGAAGGACAACCTAATTAACCTACAACAATAAACAACACAACTCTTACCTTACTTCCTAACTAACAAAAAAAAACAAACAAAAAAAAAACAGGAGAAATGAAAAATGGCACCCACTCCCTACTGCTCCAACACTCAACAATGGGCAAGCAATTCAAAGCTGTACACTACAGCCACAAGACATTTAAGTTGACCTCGGTTTAAGCTTAACACAACAAAGCTGCCACTACAGCCGTAACAACACATTTAAGCTTCACATACACCAACAAGAGCAACACTCCAAGTCTGGTAACACAACAGTCTCAGGCTCTTGGGAGAAGAACTCTCTCCCAGTCTCAGGCTCTTGGGAGAAGAACTCTCTCCCAGTCTCTCTCTCCGGCTCTGCTTGAATACTGGATCCTCTCGCCATTGATGAGGAACAGCTGGTAGGTCCCATCACCTAGATGAGGACAGGGGAGGAGCACAGGAAATTGGACAAAACATACAACAAAACTACAACTCCCAGCAGGCCTTGTTGGGTCCATTGGCAGCACACACACTCAATAAATCAATGAGTGACACTTACACATTATAAAACACAAATGCATACGCCCTGGGACGCAACACCAGTCAAATTAAATCATTAAAGGAAAATCCATCTTTCCAGTGCATACACAGAAAGCGGCATCAGATCTGGCATTCATATATTTTCACTGTATTTACAATTGCATAAATAAAGCTATGAGATCGTTACAGTTATAATATATTATAAAATATAAAAATAATAGATCACAATACTGTAGTTTATAGCCTAGGCTACTATATTTTAATCAAATAAATGCAGGCTGGGGGAGCGCATGAGACTTATTTCAAAAACATTAAAAAATCCAACTGACACACACACACACACACACACACACACACACACACACACAAGTTTCAAGTTTTGAAAAATACAACAACAAACAGTAATATTGTAAAGTCTTATAACAATTGAATTTATAATTATATAGGATTATGTAACTGTTCACAAAATTCAGGGTTCAATCGCTTTCTGTTGTTGCATTGAGACTCTGGTAGGGCTTTATTTTGAAATTCTAGTCAGCAAAATAGAGGGAAAACAAACAATATTGACAATATTGTTTATAAAATGTCACTCACCATGTTAATTTATTGTTAATTTGACTGTTTCGTTCCGTTGGCCTTACATACTTGATCATCGTGAGGTAAACATTACCTACGCCAATAGGAGGCGCTTAATAACAGTGACGTGCGCCAATAGCAGCTGCAAAGCAGAAGCAATGTGGGAAATGCCGACTGTTTTAAGGAATAAACGCAGAATTTTTTGTTCTTATCGTGTTCAACACAATCTACACTCGATCGCGCGAGGATCTCCATCGTAAAAAATCGCAGCTTGAATTTTTTTTTAGTTACCGTCGAAGTGAAAGACGGCTCCACTCTGTGGTATAAATGGCTGCCGAGCGCCCTTCACTATTGTCGTTGAATGCGGACAGGCAGGAACTCACCCATTGATCGCTAGATGGATCGGCTGATCTGGGCTGGGCATACTCCCACTGCAGCGCGACGATCTTTTTGCCTTTTTTTTAATACTACATTTAAATAGTCCAAGTAATGGATACTGTACAACAGTGGTCATATGTTTATTTTGTGTGACATGACACCTATTGGTGTTGCCTATGAACAGTATACACTGAATACACTGTGACAGAGGCAACAAAAATATATATAGAATAATAACAACAACAACAATAATGATTATGACCACGCATGCAAAACAGAGAGAGAGAAAAGACTACATTCTATAAGAATAATTACACAATACCCACTGTTACCAGTGTTATGTTCCCAATTCATGTTCTAGGGGCAAAAGGGAAAAGTCACTTTAAAGCAAAAAATGAACAGCGACAAAGAAAAGTGAACCTATACTGAGTCCCAGCACACAATACACAAAGTAAGATTTCCAATACATTTATTTACAATAAGTGATAAATACAGTGCAAAAAGAATCCTAAACAAACAGCTCCAAAAGAAAAAGAAATGAAGCGTGTTCTTCAGGAGCAGGTAAAGCCAAAACAAACAAAAGATCACTAGCCGGTAGAAGGACAACCTAATTAACCTACAACAATAAACAACACAACTCTTACCTTACTTCCTAACTAACAAAAAAAAACAAACAAAAAAAAAACAGGAGAAATGAAAAATGGCACCCACTCCCTACTGCTCCAACACTCAACAATGGGCAAGCAATTCAAAGCTGTACACTACAGCCACAAGACATTTAAGTTGACCTCGGTTTAAGCTTAACACAACAAAGCTGCCACTACAGCCGTAACAACACATTTAAGCTTCACATACACCAACAAGAGCAACACTCCAAGTCTGGTAACACAACAGTCTCAGGCTCTTGGGAGAAGAACTCTCTCCCAGTCTCAGGCTCTTGGGAGAAGAACTCTCTCCCAGTCTCTCTCTCCGGCTCTGCTTGAATACTGGATCCTCTCGCCATTGATGAGGAACAGCTGGTAGGTCCCATCACCTAGATGAGGACAGGGGAGGAGCACAGGAAATTGGACAAAACATACAACAAAACTACAACTCCCAGCAGGCCTTGTTGGGTCCATTGGCAGCACACACACTCAATAAATCAATGAGTGACACTTACACATTATAAAACACAAATGCATACGCCCTGGGACGCAACACCAGTCAAATTAAATCATTAAAGGAAAATCCATCTTTCCAGTGCATACACAGAAAGCGGCATCAGATCTGGCATTCATATATTTTCACTGTATTTACAATTGCATAAATAAAGCTATGAGATCGTTACAGTTATAATATATTATAAAATATAAAAATAATAGATCACAATACTGTAGTTTATAGCCTAGGCTACTATATTTTAATCAAATAAATGCAGGCTGGGGGAGCGCATGAGACTTATTTCAAAAACATTAAAAAATCCAACTGACACACACACACACACACACACACACACACACACACACACACACAAGTTTCAAGTTTTGAAAAATACAACAACAAACAGTAATATTGTAAAGTCTTATAACAATTGAATTTATAATTATATAGGATTATGTAACTGTTCACAAAATTCAGGGTTCAATCGCTTTCTGTTGTTGCATTGAGACTCTGGTAGGGCTTTATTTTGAAATTCTAGTCAGCAAAATAGAGGGAAAACAAACAATATTGACAATATTGTTTATAAAATGTCACTCACCATGTTAATTTATTGTTAATTTGACTGTTTCGTTCCGTTGGCCTTACATACTTGATCATCGTGAGGTAAACATTACCTACGCCAATAGGAGGCGCTTAATAACAGTGACGTGCGCCAATAGCAGCTGCAAAGCAGAAGCAATGTGGGAAATGCCGACTGTTTTAAGGAATAAACGCAGAATTTTTTGTTCTTATCGTGTTCAACACAATCTACACTCGATCGCGCGAGGATCTCCATCGTAAAAAATCGCAGCTTGAATTTTTTTTTAGTTACCGTCGAAGTGAAAGACGGCTCCACTCTGTGGTATAAATGGCTGCCGAGCGCCCTTCACTATTGTCGTTGAATGCGGACAGGCAGGAACTCACCCATTGATCGCTAGATGGATCGGCTGATCTGGGCTGGGCATACTCCCACTGCAGCGCGACGATCTTTTTGCCTTTTTTTTAATACTACATTTAAATAGTCCAAGTAATGGATACTGTACAACAGTGGTCATATGTTTATTTTGTGTGACATGACACCTATTGGTGTTGCCTATGAACAGTATACACTGAATACACTGTGACAGAGGCAACAAAAATATATATAGAATAATAACAACAACAACAATAATGATTATGACCACGCATGCAAAACAGAGAGAGAGAAAAGACTACATTCTATAAGAATAATTACACAATACCCACTGTTACCAGTGTTATGTTCCCAATTCATGTTCTAGGGGCAAAAGGGAAAAGTCACTTTAAAGCAAAAAATGAACAGCGACAAAGAAAAGTGAACCTATACTGAGTCCCAGCACACAATACACAAAGTAAGATTTCCAATACATTTATTTACAATAAGTGATAAATACAGTGCAAAAAGAATCCTAAACAAACAGCTCCAAAAGAAAAAGAAATGAAGCGTGTTCTTCAGGAGCAGGTAAAGCCAAAACAAACAAAAGATCACTAGCCGGTAGAAGGACAACCTAATTAACCTACAACAATAAACAACACAACTCTTACCTTACTTCCTAACTAACAAAAAAAAACAAACAAAAAAAAAACAGGAGAAATGAAAAATGGCACCCACTCCCTACTGCTCCAACACTCAACAATGGGCAAGCAATTCAAAGCTGTACACTACAGCCACAAGACATTTAAGTTGACCTCGGTTTAAGCTTAACACAACAAAGCTGCCACTACAGCCGTAACAACACATTTAAGCTTCACATACACCAACAAGAGCAACACTCCAAGTCTGGTAACACAACAGTCTCAGGCTCTTGGGAGAAGAACTCTCTCCCAGTCTCAGGCTCTTGGGAGAAGAACTCTCTCCCAGTCTCTCTCTCCGGCTCTGCTTGAATACTGGATCCTCTCGCCATTGATGAGGAACAGCTGGTAGGTCCCATCACCTAGATGAGGACAGGGGAGGAGCACAGGAAATTGGACAAAACATACAACAAAACTACAACTCCCAGCAGGCCTTGTTGGGTCCATTGGCAGCACACACACTCAATAAATCAATGAGTGACACTTACACATTATAAAACACAAATGCATACGCCCTGGGACGCAACACCAGTCAAATTAAATCATTAAAGGAAAATCCATCTTTCCAGTGCATACACAGAAAGCGGCATCAGATCTGGCATTCATATATTTTCACTGTATTTACAATTGCATAAATAAAGCTATGAGATCGTTACAGTTATAATATATTATAAAATATAAAAATAATAGATCACAATACTGTAGTTTATAGCCTAGGCTACTATATTTTAATCAAATAAATGCAGGCTGGGGGAGCGCATGAGACTTATTTCAAAAACATTAAAAAATCCAACTGACACACACACACACACACACACACACACACACACACACACACACAAGTTTCAAGTTTTGAAAAATACAACAACAAACAGTAATATTGTAAAGTCTTATAACAATTGAATTTATAATTATATAGGATTATGTAACTGTTCACAAAATTCAGGGTTCAATCGCTTTCTGTTGTTGCATTGAGACTCTGGTAGGGCTTTATTTTGAAATTCTAGTCAGCAAAATAGAGGGAAAACAAACAATATTGACAATATTGTTTATAAAATGTCACTCACCATGTTAATTTATTGTTAATTTGACTGTTTCGTTCCGTTGGCCTTACATACTTGATCATCGTGAGGTAAACATTACCTACGCCAATAGGAGGCGCTTAATAACAGTGACGTGCGCCAATAGCAGCTGCAAAGCAGAAGCAATGTGGGAAATGCCGACTGTTTTAAGGAATAAACGCAGAATTTTTTGTTCTTATCGTGTTCAACACAATCTACACTCGATCGCGCGAGGATCTCCATCGTAAAAAATCGCAGCTTGAATTTTTTTTTAGTTACCGTCGAAGTGAAAGACGGCTCCACTCTGTGGTATAAATGGCTGCCGAGCGCCCTTCACTATTGTCGTTGAATGCGGACAGGCAGGAACTCACCCATTGATCGCTAGATGGATCGGCTGATCTGGGCTGGGCATACTCCCACTGCAGCGCGACGATCTTTTTGCCTTTTTTTTAATACTACATTTAAATAGTCCAAGTAATGGATACTGTACAACAGTGGTCATATGTTTATTTTGTGTGACATGACACCTATTGGTGTTGCCTATGAACAGTATACACTGAATACACTGTGACAGAGGCAACAAAAATATATATAGAATAATAACAACAACAACAATAATGATTATGACCACGCATGCAAAACAGAGAGAGAGAAAAGACTACATTCTATAAGAATAATTACACAATACCCACTGTTACCAGTGTTATGTTCCCAATTCATGTTCTAGGGGCAAAAGGGAAAAGTCACTTTAAAGCAAAAAATGAACAGCGACAAAGAAAAGTGAACCTATACTGAGTCCCAGCACACAATACACAAAGTAAGATTTCCAATACATTTATTTACAATAAGTGATAAATACAGTGCAAAAAGAATCCTAAACAAACAGCTCCAAAAGAAAAAGAAATGAAGCGTGTTCTTCAGGAGCAGGTAAAGCCAAAACAAACAAAAGATCACTAGCCGGTAGAAGGACAACCTAATTAACCTACAACAATAAACAACACAACTCTTACCTTACTTCCTAACTAACAAAAAAAAACAAACAAAAAAAAAACAGGAGAAATGAAAAATGGCACCCACTCCCTACTGCTCCAACACTCAACAATGGGCAAGCAATTCAAAGCTGTACACTACAGCCACAAGACATTTAAGTTGACCTCGGTTTAAGCTTAACACAACAAAGCTGCCACTACAGCCGTAACAACACATTTAAGCTTCACATACACCAACAAGAGCAACACTCCAAGTCTGGTAACACAACAGTCTCAGGCTCTTGGGAGAAGAACTCTCTCCCAGTCTCAGGCTCTTGGGAGAAGAACTCTCTCCCAGTCTCTCTCTCCGGCTCTGCTTGAATACTGGATCCTCTCGCCATTGATGAGGAACAGCTGGTAGGTCCCATCACCTAGATGAGGACAGGGGAGGAGCACAGGAAATTGGACAAAACATACAACAAAACTACAACTCCCAGCAGGCCTTGTTGGGTCCATTGGCAGCACACACACTCAATAAATCAATGAGTGACACTTACACATTATAAAACACAAATGCATACGCCCTGGGACGCAACACCAGTCAAATTAAATCATTAAAGGAAAATCCATCTTTCCAGTGCATACACAGAAAGCGGCATCAGATCTGGCATTCATATATTTTCACTGTATTTACAATTGCATAAATAAAGCTATGAGATCGTTACAGTTATAATATATTATAAAATATAAAAATAATAGATCACAATACTGTAGTTTATAGCCTAGGCTACTATATTTTAATCAAATAAATGCAGGCTGGGGGAGCGCATGAGACTTATTTCAAAAACATTAAAAAATCCAACTGACACACACACACACACACACACACACACACACACACACACAAGTTTCAAGTTTTGAAAAATACAACAACAAACAGTAATATTGTAAAGTCTTATAACAATTGAATTTATAATTATATAGGATTATGTAACTGTTCACAAAATTCAGGGTTCAATCGCTTTCTGTTGTTGCATTGAGACTCTGGTAGGGCTTTATTTTGAAATTCTAGTCAGCAAAATAGAGGGAAAACAAACAATATTGACAATATTGTTTATAAAATGTCACTCACCATGTTAATTTATTGTTAATTTGACTGTTTCGTTCCGTTGGCCTTACATACTTGATCATCGTGAGGTAAACATTACCTACGCCAATAGGAGGCGCTTAATAACAGTGACGTGCGCCAATAGCAGCTGCAAAGCAGAAGCAATGTGGGAAATGCCGACTGTTTTAAGGAATAAACGCAGAATTTTTTGTTCTTATCGTGTTCAACACAATCTACACTCGATCGCGCGAGGATCTCCATCGTAAAAAATCGCAGCTTGAATTTTTTTTTAGTTACCGTCGAAGTGAAAGACGGCTCCACTCTGTGGTATAAATGGCTGCCGAGCGCCCTTCACTATTGTCGTTGAATGCGGACAGGCAGGAACTCACCCATTGATCGCTAGATGGATCGGCTGATCTGGGCTGGGCATACTCCCACTGCAGCGCGACGATCTTTTTGCCTTTTTTTTAATACTACATTTAAATAGTCCAAGTAATGGATACTGTACAACAGTGGTCATATGTTTATTTTGTGTGACATGACACCTATTGGTGTTGCCTATGAACAGTATACACTGAATACACTGTGACAGAGGCAACAAAAATATATATAGAATAATAACAACAACAACAATAATGATTATGACCACGCATGCAAAACAGAGAGAGAGAAAAGACTACATTCTATAAGAATAATTACACAATACCCACTGTTACCAGTGTTATGTTCCCAATTCATGTTCTAGGGGCAAAAGGGAAAAGTCACTTTAAAGCAAAAAATGAACAGCGACAAAGAAAAGTGAACCTATACTGAGTCCCAGCACACAATACACAAAGTAAGATTTCCAATACATTTATTTACAATAAGTGATAAATACAGTGCAAAAAGAATCCTAAACAAACAGCTCCAAAAGAAAAAGAAATGAAGCGTGTTCTTCAGGAGCAGGTAAAGCCAAAACAAACAAAAGATCACTAGCCGGTAGAAGGACAACCTAATTAACCTACAACAATAAACAACACAACTCTTACCTTACTTCCTAACTAACAAAAAAAAACAAACAAAAAAAAAACAGGAGAAATGAAAAATGGCACCCACTCCCTACTGCTCCAACACTCAACAATGGGCAAGCAATTCAAAGCTGTACACTACAGCCACAAGACATTTAAGTTGACCTCGGTTTAAGCTTAACACAACAAAGCTGCCACTACAGCCGTAACAACACATTTAAGCTTCACATACACCAACAAGAGCAACACTCCAAGTCTGGTAACACAACAGTCTCAGGCTCTTGGGAGAAGAACTCTCTCCCAGTCTCAGGCTCTTGGGAGAAGAACTCTCTCCCAGTCTCTCTCTCCGGCTCTGCTTGAATACTGGATCCTCTCGCCATTGATGAGGAACAGCTGGTAGGTCCCATCACCTAGATGAGGACAGGGGAGGAGCACAGGAAATTGGACAAAACATACAACAAAACTACAACTCCCAGCAGGCCTTGTTGGGTCCATTGGCAGCACACACACTCAATAAATCAATGAGTGACACTTACACATTATAAAACACAAATGCATACGCCCTGGGACGCAACACCAGTCAAATTAAATCATTAAAGGAAAATCCATCTTTCCAGTGCATACACAGAAAGCGGCATCAGATCTGGCATTCATATATTTTCACTGTATTTACAATTGCATAAATAAAGCTATGAGATCGTTACAGTTATAATATATTATAAAATATAAAAATAATAGATCACAATACTGTAGTTTATAGCCTAGGCTACTATATTTTAATCAAATAAATGCAGGCTGGGGGAGCGCATGAGACTTATTTCAAAAACATTAAAAAATCCAACTGACACACACACACACACACACACACACACACACACACACACAAGTTTCAAGTTTTGAAAAATACAACAACAAACAGTAATATTGTAAAGTCTTATAACAATTGAATTTATAATTATATAGGATTATGTAACTGTTCACAAAATTCAGGGTTCAATCGCTTTCTGTTGTTGCATTGAGACTCTGGTAGGGCTTTATTTTGAAATTCTAGTCAGCAAAATAGAGGGAAAACAAACAATATTGACAATATTGTTTATAAAATGTCACTCACCATGTTAATTTATTGTTAATTTGACTGTTTCGTTCCGTTGGCCTTACATACTTGATCATCGTGAGGTAAACATTACCTACGCCAATAGGAGGCGCTTAATAACAGTGACGTGCGCCAATAGCAGCTGCAAAGCAGAAGCAATGTGGGAAATGCCGACTGTTTTAAGGAATAAACGCAGAATTTTTTGTTCTTATCGTGTTCAACACAATCTACACTCGATCGCGCGAGGATCTCCATCGTAAAAAATCGCAGCTTGAATTTTTTTTTAGTTACCGTCGAAGTGAAAGACGGCTCCACTCTGTGGTATAAATGGCTGCCGAGCGCCCTTCACTATTGTCGTTGAATGCGGACAGGCAGGAACTCACCCATTGATCGCTAGATGGATCGGCTGATCTGGGCTGGGCATACTCCCACTGCAGCGCGACGATCTTTTTGCCTTTTTTTTAATACTACATTTAAATAGTCCAAGTAATGGATACTGTACAACAGTGGTCATATGTTTATTTTGTGTGACATGACACCTATTGGTGTTGCCTATGAACAGTATACACTGAATACACTGTGACAGAGGCAACAAAAATATATATAGAATAATAACAACAACAACAATAATGATTATGACCACGCATGCAAAACAGAGAGAGAGAAAAGACTACATTCTATAAGAATAATTACACAATACCCACTGTTACCAGTGTTATGTTCCCAATTCATGTTCTAGGGGCAAAAGGGAAAAGTCACTTTAAAGCAAAAAATGAACAGCGACAAAGAAAAGTGAACCTATACTGAGTCCCAGCACACAATACACAAAGTAAGATTTCCAATACATTTATTTACAATAAGTGATAAATACAGTGCAAAAAGAATCCTAAACAAACAGCTCCAAAAGAAAAAGAAATGAAGCGTGTTCTTCAGGAGCAGGTAAAGCCAAAACAAACAAAAGATCACTAGCCGGTAGAAGGACAACCTAATTAACCTACAACAATAAACAACACAACTCTTACCTTACTTCCTAACTAACAAAAAAAAACAAACAAAAAAAAAACAGGAGAAATGAAAAATGGCACCCACTCCCTACTGCTCCAACACTCAACAATGGGCAAGCAATTCAAAGCTGTACACTACAGCCACAAGACATTTAAGTTGACCTCGGTTTAAGCTTAACACAACAAAGCTGCCACTACAGCCGTAACAACACATTTAAGCTTCACATACACCAACAAGAGCAACACTCCAAGTCTGGTAACACAACAGTCTCAGGCTCTTGGGAGAAGAACTCTCTCCCAGTCTCAGGCTCTTGGGAGAAGAACTCTCTCCCAGTCTCTCTCTCCGGCTCTGCTTGAATACTGGATCCTCTCGCCATTGATGAGGAACAGCTGGTAGGTCCCATCACCTAGATGAGGACAGGGGAGGAGCACAGGAAATTGGACAAAACATACAACAAAACTACAACTCCCAGCAGGCCTTGTTGGGTCCATTGGCAGCACACACACTCAATAAATCAATGAGTGACACTTACACATTATAAAACACAAATGCATACGCCCTGGGACGCAACACCAGTCAAATTAAATCATTAAAGGAAAATCCATCTTTCCAGTGCATACACAGAAAGCGGCATCAGATCTGGCATTCATATATTTTCACTGTATTTACAATTGCATAAATAAAGCTATGAGATCGTTACAGTTATAATATATTATAAAATATAAAAATAATAGATCACAATACTGTAGTTTATAGCCTAGGCTACTATATTTTAATCAAATAAATGCAGGCTGGGGGAGCGCATGAGACTTATTTCAAAAACATTAAAAAATCCAACTGACACACACACACACACACACACACACACACACACACACACAAGTTTCAAGTTTTGAAAAATACAACAACAAACAGTAATATTGTAAAGTCTTATAACAATTGAATTTATAATTATATAGGATTATGTAACTGTTCACAAAATTCAGGGTTCAATCGCTTTCTGTTGTTGCATTGAGACTCTGGTAGGGCTTTATTTTGAAATTCTAGTCAGCAAAATAGAGGGAAAACAAACAATATTGACAATATTGTTTATAAAATGTCACTCACCATGTTAATTTATTGTTAATTTGACTGTTTCGTTCCGTTGGCCTTACATACTTGATCATCGTGAGGTAAACATTACCTACGCCAATAGGAGGCGCTTAATAACAGTGACGTGCGCCAATAGCAGCTGCAAAGCAGAAGCAATGTGGGAAATGCCGACTGTTTTAAGGAATAAACGCAGAATTTTTTGTTCTTATCGTGTTCAACACAATCTACACTCGATCGCGCGAGGATCTCCATCGTAAAAAATCGCAGCTTGAATTTTTTTTTAGTTACCGTCGAAGTGAAAGACGGCTCCACTCTGTGGTATAAATGGCTGCCGAGCGCCCTTCACTATTGTCGTTGAATGCGGACAGGCAGGAACTCACCCATTGATCGCTAGATGGATCGGCTGATCTGGGCTGGGCATACTCCCACTGCAGCGCGACGATCTTTTTGCCTTTTTTTTAATACTACATTTAAATAGTCCAAGTAATGGATACTGTACAACAGTGGTCATATGTTTATTTTGTGTGACATGACACCTATTGGTGTTGCCTATGAACAGTATACACTGAATACACTGTGACAGAGGCAACAAAAATATATATAGAATAATAACAACAACAACAATAATGATTATGACCACGCATGCAAAACAGAGAGAGAGAAAAGACTACATTCTATAAGAATAATTACACAATACCCACTGTTACCAGTGTTATGTTCCCAATTCATGTTCTAGGGGCAAAAGGGAAAAGTCACTTTAAAGCAAAAAATGAACAGCGACAAAGAAAAGTGAACCTATACTGAGTCCCAGCACACAATACACAAAGTAAGATTTCCAATACATTTATTTACAATAAGTGATAAATACAGTGCAAAAAGAATCCTAAACAAACAGCTCCAAAAGAAAAAGAAATGAAGCGTGTTCTTCAGGAGCAGGTAAAGCCAAAACAAACAAAAGATCACTAGCCGGTAGAAGGACAACCTAATTAACCTACAACAATAAACAACACAACTCTTACCTTACTTCCTAACTAACAAAAAAAAAAAAAAAAAAAACAGGAGAAAAGAAAAATGGCACCCACTCCCTACTGCTCCAACACTCAACAATGGGCAAGCAATTCAAAGCTGTACACTACAGCCACAAGACATTTAAGTTGACCTCGGTTTAAGCTTAACACAACAAAGCTGCCACTACAGCCGTAACAACACATTTAAGCTTCACATACACCAACAAGAGCAACACTCCAAGTCTGGTAACACAACAGTCTCAGGCTCTTGGGAGAAGAACTCTCTCCCAGTCTCAGGCTCTTGGGAGAAGAACTCTCTCCCAGTCTCTCTCTCCGGCTCTGCTTGAATACTGGATCCTCTTGCCATTGATGAGGAACAGCTGGTAGGTCCCATCACCTAGATGAGGACAGGGGAGGAGCACAGGAAATTGGACAAAACATACAACAAAACTACAACTCCCAGCAGGCCTTGTTGGGTCCATTGGCAGCACACACACTCAATAAATCAATGAGTGACACTTACACATTATAAAACACAAATGCATACGCCCTGGGACGCAACACCAGTCAAATTAAATCATTAAAGGAAAATCCATCTTTCCAGTGCATACACAGAAAGCGGCATCAGATCTGGCATTCATATATTTTCACTGTATTTACAATTGCATAAATAAAGCTATGAGATCGTTACAGTTATAATATATTATAAAATATAAAAATAATAGATCACAATACTGTAGTTTATAGCCTAGGCTACTATATTTTAATCAAATAAATGCAGGCTGGGGGAGCGCATGAGACTTATTTCAAAAACATTAAAAAATCCAACTGACACACACACACACACACACACACACACAAGTTTCAAGTTTTGAAAAATACAACAACAAACAGTAATATTGTAAAGTCTTATAACAATTGAATTTATAATTATATAGGATTATGTAACTGTTCACAAAATTCAGGGTTCAATCGCTTTCTGTTGTTGCATTGAGACTCTGGTAGGGCTTTATTTTGAAATTCTAGTCAGCAAAATAGAGGGAAAACAAACAATATTGACAATATTGTTTATAAAATGTCACTCACCATGTTAATTTATTGTTAATTTGACTGTTTCGTTCCGTTGGCCTTACATACTTGATCATCGTGAGGTAAACATTACCTACGCCAATAGGAGGCGCTTAATAACAGTGACGTGCGCCAATAGCAGCTGCAAAGCAGAAGCAATGTGGGAAATGCCGACTGTTTTAAGGAATAAACGCAGAATTTTTTGTTCTTATCGTGTTCAACACAATCTACACTCGATCGCGCGAGGATCTCCATCGTAAAAAATCGCAGCTTGAATTTTTTTTTAGTTACCGTCGAAGTGAAAGACGGCTCCACTCTGTGGTATAAATGGCTGCCGAGCGCCCTTCACTATTGTCGTTGAATGCGGACAGGCAGGAACTCACCCATTGATCGCTAGATGGATCGGCTGATCTGGGCTGGGCATACTCCCACTGCAGCGCGACGATCTTTTTGCCTTTTTTTTAATACTACATTTAAATAGTCCAAGTAATGGATACTGTACAACAGTGGTCATATGTTTATTTTGTGTGACATGACACCTATTGGTGTTGCCTATGAACAGTATACACTGAATACACTGTGACAGAGGCAACAAAAATATATATAGAATAATAATAACAACAACAATAATGATTATGACCACGCATGCAAAACAGAGAGAGAGAAAAGACTACATTCTATAAGAATAATTACACAATACCCACTGTTACCAGTGTTATGTTCCCAATTCATGTTCTAGGGGCAAAAGGGAAAAGTCACTTTAAAGCAAAAAATGAACAGCGACAAAGAAAAGTGAACCTATACTGAGTCCCAGCACACAATACACAAAGTAAGATTTCCAATACATTTATTTACAATAAGTGATAAATACAGTGCAAAAAGAATCCTAAACAAACAGCTCCAAAAGAAAAAGAAATGAAGCGTGTTCTTCAGGAGCAGGTAAAGCCAAAACAAACAAAAGATCACTAGCCGGTAGAAGGACAACCTAATTAACCTACAACAATAAACAACACAACTCTTACCTTACTTCCTAACTAACAAAAAAAAACAAACAAAAAAAAAACAGGAGAAATGAAAAATGGCACCCACTCCCTACTGCTCCAACACTCAACAATGGGCAAGCAATTCAAAGCTGTACACTACAGCCACAAGACATTTAAGTTGACCTCGGTTTAAGCTTAACACAACAAAGCTGCCACTACAGCCGTAACAACACATTTAAGCTTCACATACACCAACAAGAGCAACACTCCAAGTCTGGTAACACAACAGTCTCAGGCTCTTGGGAGAAGAACTCTCTCCCAGTCTCAGGCTCTTGGGAGAAGAACTCTCTCCCAGTCTCTCTCTCCGGCTCTGCTTGAATACTGGATCCTCTCGCCATTGATGAGGAACAGCTGGTAGGTCCCATCACCTAGATGAGGACAGGGGAGGAGCACAGGAAATTGGACAAAACATACAACAAAACTACAACTCCCAGCAGGCCTTGTTGGGTCCATTGGCAGCACACACACTCAATAAATCAATGAGTGACACTTACACATTATAAAACACAAATGCATACGCCCTGGGACGCAACACCAGTCAAATTAAATCATTAAAGGAAAATCCATCTTTCCAGTGCATACACAGAAAGCGGCATCAGATCTGGCATTCATATATTTTCACTGTATTTACAATTGCATAAATAAAGCTATGAGATCGTTACAGTTATAATATATTATAAAATATAAAAATAATAGATCACAATACTGTAGTTTATAGCCTAGGCTACTATATTTTAATCAAATAAATGCAGGCTGGGGGAGCGCATGAGACTTATTTCAAAAACATTAAAAAATCCAACTGACACACACACACACACACACACACACACACAAGTTTCAAGTTTTGAAAAATACAACAACAAACAGTAATATTGTAAAGTCTTATAACAATTGAATTTATAATTATATAGGATTATGTAACTGTTCACAAAATTCAGGGTTCAATCGCTTTCTGTTGTTGCATTGAGACTCTGGTAGGGCTTTATTTTGAAATTCTAGTCAGCAAAATAGAGGGAAAACAAACAATATTGACAATATTGTTTATAAAATGTCACTCACCATGTTAATTTATTGTTAATTTGACTGTTTCGTTCCGTTGGCCTTACATACTTGATCATCGTGAGGTAAACATTACCTACGCCAATAGGAGGCGCTTAATAACAGTGACGTGCGCCAATAGCAGCTGCAAAGCAGAAGCAATGTGGGAAATGCCGACTGTTTTAAGGAATAAACGCAGAATTTTTTGTTCTTATCGTGTTCAACACAATCTACACTCGATCGCGCGAGGATCTCCATCGTAAAAAATCGCAGCTTGAATTTTTTTTTAGTTACCGTCGAAGTGAAAGACGGCTCCACTCTGTGGTATAAATGGCTGCCGAGCGCCCTTCACTATTGTCGTTGAATGCGGACAGGCAGGAACTCACCCATTGATCGCTAGATGGATCGGCTGATCTGGGCTGGGCATACTCCCACTGCAGCGCGACGATCTTTTTGCCTTTTTTTTAATACTACATTTAAATAGTCCAAGTAATGGATACTGTACAACAGTGGTCATATGTTTATTTTGTGTGACATGACACCTATTGGTGTTGCCTATGAACAGTATACACTGAATACACTGTGACAGAGGCAACAAAAATATATATAGAATAATAACAACAACAACAATAATGATTATGACCACGCATGCAAAACAGAGAGAGAGAAAAGACTACATTCTATAAGAATAATTACACAATACCCACTGTTACCAGTGTTATGTTCCCAATTCATGTTCTAGGGGCAAAAGGGAAAAGTCACTTTAAAGCAAAAAATGAACAGCGACAAAGAAAAGTGAACCTATACTGAGTCCCAGCACACAATACACAAAGTAAGATTTCCAATACATTTATTTACAATAAGTGATAAATACAGTGCAAAAAGAATCCTAAACAAACAGCTCCAAAAGAAAAAGAAATGAAGCGTGTTCTTCAGGAGCAGGTAAAGCCAAAACAAACAAAAGATCACTAGCCGGTAGAAGGACAACCTAATTAACCTACAACAATAAACAACACAACTCTTACCTTACTTCCTAACTAACAAAAAAAAAAAAAAAAAAAACAGGAGAAAAGAAAAATGGCACCCACTCCCTACTGCTCCAACACTCAACAATGGGCAAGCAATTCAAAGCTGTACACTACAGCCACAAGACATTTAAGTTGACCTCGGTTTAAGCTTAACACAACAAAGCTGCCACTACAGCCGTAACAACACATTTAAGCTTCACATACACCAACAAGAGCAACACTCCAAGTCTGGTAACACAACAGTCTCAGGCTCTTGGGAGAAGAACTCTCTCCCAGTCTCAGGCTCTTGGGAGAAGAACTCTCTCCCAGTCTCTCTCTCCGGCTCTGCTTGAATACTGGATCCTCTTGCCATTGATGAGGAACAGCTGGTAGGTCCCATCACCTAGATGAGGACAGGGGAGGAGCACAGGAAATTGGACAAAACATACAACAAAACTACAACTCCCAGCAGGCCTTGTTGGGTCCATTGGCAGCACACACACTCAATAAATCAATGAGTGACACTTACACATTATAAAACACAAATGCATACGCCCTGGGACGCAACACCAGTCAAATTAAATCATTAAAGGAAAATCCATCTTTCCAGTGCATACACAGAAAGCGGCATCAGATCTGGCATTCATATATTTTCACTGTATTTACAATTGCATAAATAAAGCTATGAGATCGTTACAGTTATAATATATTATAAAATATAAAAATAATAGATCACAATACTGTAGTTTATAGCCTAGGCTACTATATTTTAATCAAATAAATGCAGGCTGGGGGAGCGCATGAGACTTATTTCAAAAACATTAAAAAATCCAACTGACACACACACACACACACACACACACACAAGTTTCAAGTTTTGAAAAATACAACAACAAACAGTAATATTGTAAAGTCTTATAACAATTGAATTTATAATTATATAGGATTATGTAACTGTTCACAAAATTCAGGGTTCAATCGCTTTCTGTTGTTGCATTGAGACTCTGGTAGGGCTTTATTTTGAAATTCTAGTCAGCAAAATAGAGGGAAAACAAACAATATTGACAATATTGTTTATAAAATGTCACTCACCATGTTAATTTATTGTTAATTTGACTGTTTCGTTCCGTTGGCCTTACATACTTGATCATCGTGAGGTAAACATTACCTACGCCAATAGGAGGCGCTTAATAACAGTGACGTGCGCCAATAGCAGCTGCAAAGCAGAAGCAATGTGGGAAATGCCGACTGTTTTAAGGAATAAACGCAGAATTTTTTGTTCTTATCGTGTTCAACACAATCTACACTCGATCGCGCGAGGATCTCCATCGTAAAAAATCGCAGCTTGAATTTTTTTTTAGTTACCGTCGAAGTGAAAGACGGCTCCACTCTGTGGTATAAATGGCTGCCGAGCGCCCTTCACTATTGTCGTTGAATGCGGACAGGCAGGAACTCACCCATTGATCGCTAGATGGATCGGCTGATCTGGGCTGGGCATACTCCCACTGCAGCGCGACGATCTTTTTGCCTTTTTTTTAATACTACATTTAAATAGTCCAAGTAATGGATACTGTACAACAGTGGTCATATGTTTATTTTGTGTGACATGACACCTATTGGTGTTGCCTATGAACAGTATACACTGAATACACTGTGACAGAGGCAAAAAAAATATATATAGAATAATAATAACAACAACAATAATGATTATGACCACGCATGCAAAACAGAGAGAGAGAAAAGACTACATTCTATAAGAATAATTACACAATACCCACTGTTACCAGTGTTATGTTCCCAATTCATGTTCTAGGGGCAAAAGGGAAAAGTCACTTTAAAGCAAAAAATGAACAGCGACAAAGAAAAGTGAACCTATACTGAGTCCCAGCACACAATACACAAAGTAAGATTTCCAATACATTTATTTACAATAAGTGATAAATACAGTGCAAAAAGAATCCTAAACAAACAGCTCCAAAAGAAAAAGAAATGAAGCGTGTTCTTCAGGAGCAGGTAAAGCCAAAACAAACAAAAGATCACTAGCCGGTAGAAGGACAACCTAATTAACCTACAACAATAAACAACACAACTCTTACCTTACTTCCTAACTAACAAAAAAAAACAAACAAAAAAAAAACAGGAGAAATGAAAAATGGCACCCACTCCCTACTGCTCCAACACTCAACAATGGGCAAGCAATTCAAAGCTGTACACTACAGCCACAAGACATTTAAGTTGACCTCGGTTTAAGCTTAACACAACAAAGCTGCCACTACAGCCGTAACAACACATTTAAGCTTCACATACACCAACAAGAGCAACACTCCAAGTCTGGTAACACAACAGTCTCAGGCTCTTGGGAGAAGAACTCTCTCCCAGTCTCAGGCTCTTGGGAGAAGAACTCTCTCCCAGTCTCTCTCTCCGGCTCTGCTTGAATACTGGATCCTCTCGCCATTGATGAGGAACAGCTGGTAGGTCCCATCACCTAGATGAGGACAGGGGAGGAGCACAGGAAATTGGACAAAACATACAACAAAACTACAACTCCCAGCAGGCCTTGTTGGGTCCATTGGCAGCACACACACTCAATAAATCAATGAGTGACACTTACACATTATAAAACACAAATGCATACGCCCTGGGACGCAACACCAGTCAAATTAAATCATTAAAGGAAAATCCATCTTTCCAGTGCATACACAGAAAGCGGCATCAGATCTGGCATTCATATATTTTCACTGTATTTACAATTGCATAAATAAAGCTATGAGATCGTTACAGTTATAATATATTATAAAATATAAAAATAATAGATCACAATACTGTAGTTTATAGCCTAGGCTACTATATTTTAATCAAATAAATGCAGGCTGGGGGAGCGCATGAGACTTATTTCAAAAACATTAAAAAATCCAACTGACACACACACACACACACACACACACACACAAGTTTCAAGTTTTGAAAAATACAACAACAAACAGTAATATTGTAAAGTCTTATAACAATTGAATTTATAATTATATAGGATTATGTAACTGTTCACAAAATTCAGGGTTCAATCGCTTTCTGTTGTTGCATTGAGACTCTGGTAGGGCTTTATTTTGAAATTCTAGTCAGCAAAATAGAGGGAAAACAAACAATATTGACAATATTGTTTATAAAATGTCACTCACCATGTTAATTTATTGTTAATTTGACTGTTTCGTTCCGTTGGCCTTACATACTTGATCATCGTGAGGTAAACATTACCTACGCCAATAGGAGGCGCTTAATAACAGTGACGTGCGCCAATAGCAGCTGCAAAGCAGAAGCAATGTGGGAAATGCCGACTGTTTTAAGGAATAAACGCAGAATTTTTTGTTCTTATCGTGTTCAACACAATCTACACTCGATCGCGCGAGGATCTCCATCGTAAAAAATCGCAGCTTGAATTTTTTTTTAGTTACCGTCGAAGTGAAAGACGGCTCCACTCTGTGGTATAAATGGCTGCCGAGCGCCCTTCACTATTGTCGTTGAATGCGGACAGGCAGGAACTCACCCATTGATCGCTAGATGGATCGGCTGATCTGGGCTGGGCATACTCCCACTGCAGCGCGACGATCTTTTTGCCTTTTTTTTAATACTACATTTAAATAGTCCAAGTAATGGATACTGTACAACAGTGGTCATATGTTTATTTTGTGTGACATGACACCTATTGGTGTTGCCTATGAACAGTATACACTGAATACACTGTGACAGAGGCAAAAAAAATATATATAGAATAATAATAACAACAACAATAATGATTATGACCACGCATGCAAAACAGAGAGAGAGAAAAGACTACATTCTATAAGAATAATTACACAATACCCACTGTTACCAGTGTTATGTTCCCAATTCATGTTCTAGGGGCAAAAGGGAAAAGTCACTTTAAAGCAAAAAATGAACAGCGACAAAGAAAAGTGAACCTATACTGAGTCCCAGCACACAATACACAAAGTAAGATTTCCAATACATTTATTTACAATAAGTGATAAATACAGTGCAAAAAGAATCCTAAACAAACAGCTCCAAAAGAAAAAGAAATGAAGCGTGTTCTTCAGGAGCAGGTAAAGCCAAAACAAACAAAAGATCACTAGCCGGTAGAAGGACAACCTAATTAACCTACAACAATAAACAACACAACTCTTACCTTACTTCCTAACTAACAAAAAAAAAAAAAAAAAAAACAGGAGAAAAGAAAAATGGCACCCACTCCCTACTGCTCCAACACTCAACAATGGGCAAGCAATTCAAAGCTGTACACTACAGCCACAAGACATTTAAGTTGACCTCGGTTTAAGCTTAACACATCAAAGCTGCCACTACAGCCGTAACAACACATTTAAGCTTCACATACACCAACAAGAGCAACACTCCAAGTCTGGTAACACAACAGTCTCAGGCTCTTGGGAGAAGAACTCTCTCCCAGTCTCAGGCTCTTGGGAGAAGAACTCTCTCCCAGTCTCTCTCTCCGGCTCTGCTTGAATACTGGATCCTCTCGCCATTGATGAGGAACAGCTGGTAGGTCCCATCACCTAGATGAGGACAGGGAGGAGCACAGGAAATTGGACAAAACATACAACAAAACTACAACTCCCAGCAGGCCGTTGGGTCCATTGGCAGCACACACACTCAATAAATCAATGAGTGACACTTACACATTATAAAACACAAATGCATACGCCCTGGGACGCAACACCAGTCAAATTAAATCATTAAAGGAAAATCCATCTTTCCAGTGCATACACAGAAAGCGGCATCAGATCTGGCATTCATATATTTTCACTGTATTTACAATTGCATAAATAAAGCTATGAGATCGTTACAGTTATAATATATTATAAAATATAAAAATAATAGATCACAATACTGTAGTTTATAGCCTAGGCTACTATATTTTAATCAAATAAATGCAGGCTGGGGGAGCGCATGAGACTTATTTCAAAAACATTAAAAAATCCAACTGACACACACACACACACACACACACACACAAGTTTCAAGTTTTGAAAAATACAACAACAAACAGTAATATTGTAAAGTCTTATAACAATTGAATTTATAATTATATAGGATTATGTAACTGTTCACAAAATTCAGGGTTCAATCGCTTTCTGTTGTTGCATTGAGACTCTGGTAGGGCTTTATTTTGAAATTCTAGTCAGCAAAATAGAGGGAAAACAAACAATATTGACAATATTGTTTATAAAATGTCACTCACCATGTTAATTTATTGTTAATTTGACTGTTTCGTTCCGTTGGCCTTACATACTTGATCATCGTGAGGTAAACATTACCTACGCCAATAGGAGGCGCTTAATAACAGTGACGTGCGCCAATAGCAGCTGCAAAGCAGAAGCAATGTGGGAAATGCCGACTGTTTTAAGGAATAAACGCAGAATTTTTTGTTCTTATCGTGTTCAACACAATCTACACTCGATCGCGCGAGGATCTCCATCGTAAAAAATCGCAGCTTGAATTTTTTTTTAGTTACCGTCGAAGTGAAAGACGGCTCCACTCTGTGGTATAAATGGCTGCCGAGCGCCCTTCACTATTGTCGTTGAATGCGGACAGGCAGGAACTCACCCATTGATCGCTAGATGGATCGGCTGATCTGGGCTGGGCATACTCCCACTGCAGCGCGACGATCTTTTTGCCTTTTTTTTAATACTACATTTAAATAGTCCAAGTAATGGATACTGTACAACAGTGGTCATATGTTTATTTTGTGTGACATGACACCTATTGGTGTTGCCTATGAACAGTATACACTGAATACACTGTGACAGAGGCAAAAAAAATATATATAGAATAATAATAACAACAACAATAATGATTATGACCACGCATGCAAAACAGAGAGAGAGAAAAGACTACATTCTATAAGAATAATTACACAATACCCACTGTTACCAGTGTTATGTTCCCAATTCATGTTCTAGGGGCAAAAGGGAAAAGTCACTTTAAAGCAAAAAATGAACAGCGACAAAGAAAAGTGAACCTATACTGAGTCCCAGCACACAATACACAAAGTAAGATTTCCAATACATTTATTTACAATAAGTGATAAATACAGTGCAAAAAGAATCCTAAACAAACAGCTCCAAAAGAAAAAGAAATGAAGCGTGTTCTTCAGGAGCAGGTAAAGCCAAAACAAACAAAAGATCACTAGCCGGTAGAAGGACAACCTAATTAACCTACAACAATAAACAACACAACTCTTACCTTACTTCCTAACTAACAAAAAAAAACAAACAAAAAAAAAACAGGAGAAATGAAAAATGGCACCCACTCCCTACTGCTCCAACACTCAACAATGGGCAAGCAATTCAAAGCTGTACACTACAGCCACAAGACATTTAAGTTGACCTCGGTTTAAGCTTAACACAACAAAGCTGCCACTACAGCCGTAACAACACATTTAAGCTTCACATACACCAACAAGAGCAACACTCCAAGTCTGGTAACACAACAGTCTCAGGCTCTTGGGAGAAGAACTCTCTCCCAGTCTCAGGCTCTTGGGAGAAGAACTCTCTCCCAGTCTCTCTCTCCGGCTCTGCTTGAATACTGGATCCTCTCGCCATTGATGAGGAACAGCTGGTAGGTCCCATCACCTAGATGAGGACAGGGGAGGAGCACAGGAAATTGGACAAAACATACAACAAAACTACAACTCCCAGCAGGCCTTGTTGGGTCCATTGGCAGCACACACACTCAATAAATCAATGAGTGACACTTACACATTATAAAACACAAATGCATACGCCCTGGGACGCAACACCAGTCAAATTAAATCATTAAAGGAAAATCCATCTTTCCAGTGCATACACAGAAAGCGGCATCAGATCTGGCATTCATATATTTTCACTGTATTTACAATTGCATAAATAAAGCTATGAGATCGTTACAGTTATAATATATTATAAAATATAAAAATAATAGATCACAATACTGTAGTTTATAGCCTAGGCTACTATATTTTAATCAAATAAATGCAGGCTGGGGGAGCGCATGAGACTTATTTCAAAAACATTAAAAAATCCAACTGACACACACACACACACACACACACACACAAGTTTCAAGTTTTGAAAAATACAACAACAAACAGTAATATTGTAAAGTCTTATAACAATTGAATTTATAATTATATAGGATTATGTAACTGTTCACAAAATTCAGGGTTCAATCGCTTTCTGTTGTTGCATTGAGACTCTGGTAGGGCTTTATTTTGAAATTCTAGTCAGCAAAATAGAGGGAAAACAAACAATATTGACAATATTGTTTATAAAATGTCACTCACCATGTTAATTTATTGTTAATTTGACTGTTTCGTTCCGTTGGCCTTACATACTTGATCATCGTGAGGTAAACATTACCTACGCCAATAGGAGGCGCTTAATAACAGTGACGTGCGCCAATAGCAGCTGCAAAGCAGAAGCAATGTGGGAAATGCCGACTGTTTTAAGGAATAAACGCAGAATTTTTTGTTCTTATCGTGTTCAACACAATCTACACTCGATCGCGCGAGGATCTCCATCGTAAAAAATCGCAGCTTGAATTTTTTTTTAGTTACCGTCGAAGTGAAAGACGGCTCCACTCTGTGGTATAAATGGCTGCCGAGCGCCCTTCACTATTGTCGTTGAATGCGGACAGGCAGGAACTCACCCATTGATCGCTAGATGGATCGGCTGATCTGGGCTGGGCATACTCCCACTGCAGCGCGACGATCTTTTTGCCTTTTTTTTAATACTACATTTAAATAGTCCAAGTAATGGATACTGTACAACAGTGGTCATATGTTTATTTTGTGTGACATGACACCTATTGGTGTTGCCTATGAACAGTATACACTGAATACACTGTGACAGAGGCAACAAAAATATATATAGAATAATAATAACAACAACAATAATGATTATGACCACGCATGCAAAACAGAGAGAGAGAAAAGACTACATTCTATAAGAATAATTACACAATACCCACTGTTACCAGTGTTATGTTCCCAATTCATGTTCTAGGGGCAAAAGGGAAAAGTCACTTTAAAGCAAAAAATGAACAGCGACAAAGAAAAGTGAACCTATACTGAGTCCCAGCACACAATACACAAAGTAAGATTTCCAATACATTTATTTACAATAAGTGATAAATACAGTGCAAAAAGAATCCTAAACAAACAGCTCCAAAAGAAAAAGAAATGAAGCGTGTTCTTCAGGAGCAGGTAAAGCCAAAACAAACAAAAGATCACTAGCCGGTAGAAGGACAACCTAATTAACCTACAACAATAAACAACACAACTCTTACCTTACTTCCTAACTAACAAAAAAAAACAAACAAAAAAAAAACAGGAGAAATGAAAAATGGCACCCACTCCCTACTGCTCCAACACTCAACAATGGGCAAGCAATTCAAAGCTGTACACTACAGCCACAAGACATTTAAGTTGACCTCGGTTTAAGCTTAACACAACAAAGCTGCCACTACAGCCGTAACAACACATTTAAGCTTCACATACACCAACAAGAGCAACACTCCAAGTCTGGTAACACAACAGTCTCAGGCTCTTGGGAGAAGAACTCTCTCCCAGTCTCAGGCTCTTGGGAGAAGAACTCTCTCCCAGTCTCTCTCTCCGGCTCTGCTTGAATACTGGATCCTCTCGCCATTGATGAGGAACAGCTGGTAGGTCCCATCACCTAGATGAGGACAGGGAGGAGCACAGGAAATTGGACAAAACATACAACAAAACTACAACTCCCAGCAGGCCGTTGGGTCCATTGGCAGCACACACACTCAATAAATCAATGAGTGACACTTACACATTATAAAACACAAATGCATACGCCCTGGGACGCAACACCAGTCAAATTAAATCATTAAAGGAAAATCCATCTTTCCAGTGCATACACAGAAAGCGGCATCAGATCTGGCATTCATATATTTTCACTGT
Organism: Leuciscus idus; assembly: GCA_021554675.1. NCBI lineage: Eukaryota > Metazoa > Chordata > Actinopteri > Cypriniformes > Leuciscidae > Leuciscus > Leuciscus idus. The sequence continues at coordinate 35,397,602 of CM038633.1, read as the reverse complement.
ATTTACAATTGCATAAATAAAGCTATGAGATCGTTACAGTTATAATATATTATAAAATATAAAAATAATAGATCACAATACTGTAGTTTATAGCCTAGGCTACTATATTTTAATCAAATAAATGCAGGCTGGGGGAGCGCATGAGACTTATTTCAAAAACATTAAAAAATCCAACTGACACACACACACACACACACACACACAAGTTTCAAGTTTTGAAAAATACAACAACAAACAGTAATATTGTAAAGTCTTATAACAATTGAATTTATAATTATATAGGATTATGTAACTGTTCACAAAATTCAGGGTTCAATCGCTTTCTGTTGTTGCATTGAGACTCTGGTAGGGCTTTATTTTGAAATTCTAGTCAGCAAAATAGAGGGAAAACAAACAATATTGACAATATTGTTTATAAAATGTCACTCACCATGTTAATTTATTGTTAATTTGACTGTTTCGTTCCGTTGGCCTTACATACTTGATCATCGTGAGGTAAACATTACCTACGCCAATAGGAGGCGCTTAATAACAGTGACGTGCGCCAATAGCAGCTGCAAAGCAGAAGCAATGTGGGAAATGCCGACTGTTTTAAGGAATAAACGCAGAATTTTTTGTTCTTATCGTGTTCAACACAATCTACACTCGATCGCGCGAGGATCTCCATCGTAAAAAATCGCAGCTTGAATTTTTTTTTAGTTACCGTCGAAGTGAAAGACGGCTCCACTCTGTGGTATAAATGGCTGCCGAGCGCCCTTCACTATTGTCGTTGAATGCGGACAGGCAGGAACTCACCCATTGATCGCTAGATGGATCGGCTGATCTGGGCTGGGCATACTCCCACTGCAGCGCGACGATCTTTTTGCCTTTTTTTTAATACTACATTTAAATAGTCCAAGTAATGGATACTGTACAACAGTGGTCATATGTTTATTTTGTGTGACATGACACCTATTGGTGTTGCCTATGAACAGTATACACTGAATACACTGTGACAGAGGCAACAAAAATATATATAGAATAATAATAACAACAACAATAATGATTATGACCACGCATGCAAAACAGAGAGAGAGAAAAGACTACATTCTATAAGAATAATTACACAATACCCACTGTTACCAGTGTTATGTTCCCAATTCATGTTCTAGGGGCAAAAGGGAAAAGTCACTTTAAAGCAAAAAATGAACAGCGACAAAGAAAAGTGAACCTATACTGAGTCCCAGCACACAATACACAAAGTAAGATTTCCAATACATTTATTTACAATAAGTGATAAATACAGTGCAAAAAGAATCCTAAACAAACAGCTCCAAAAGAAAAAGAAATGAAGCGTGTTCTTCAGGAGCAGGTAAAGCCAAAACAAACAAAAGATCACTAGCCGGTAGAAGGACAACCTAATTAACCTACAACAATAAACAACACAACTCTTACCTTACTTCCTAACTAACAAAAAAAAACAAACAAAAAAAAAACAGGAGAAATGAAAAATGGCACCCACTCCCTACTGCTCCAACACTCAACAATGGGCAAGCAATTCAAAGCTGTACACTACAGCCACAAGACATTTAAGTTGACCTCGGTTTAAGCTTAACACAACAAAGCTGCCACTACAGCCGTAACAACACATTTAAGCTTCACATACACCAACAAGAGCAACACTCCAAGTCTGGTAACACAACAGTCTCAGGCTCTTGGGAGAAGAACTCTCTCCCAGTCTCAGGCTCTTGGGAGAAGAACTCTCTCCCAGTCTCTCTCTCCGGCTCTGCTTGAATACTGGATCCTCTCGCCATTGATGAGGAACAGCTGGTAGGTCCCATCACCTAGATGAGGACAGGGAGGAGCACAGGAAATTGGACAAAACATACAACAAAACTACAACTCCCAGCAGGCCGTTGGGTCCATTGGCAGCACACACACTCAATAAATCAATGAGTGACACTTACACATTATAAAACACAAATGCATACGCCCTGGGACGCAACACCAGTCAAATTAAATCATTAAAGGAAAATCCATCTTTCCAGTGCATACACAGAAAGCGGCATCAGATCTGGCATTCATATATTTTCACTGTATTTACAATTGCATAAATAAAGCTATGAGATCGTTACAGTTATAATATATTATAAAATATAAAAATAATAGATCACAATACTGTAGTTTATAGCCTAGGCTACTATATTTTAATCAAATAAATGCAGGCTGGGGGAGCGCATGAGACTTATTTCAAAAACATTAAAAAATCCAACTGACACACACACACACACACACACACACAAGTTTCAAGTTTTGAAAAATACAACAACAAACAGTAATATTGTAAAGTCTTATAACAATTGAATTTATAATTATATAGGATTATGTAACTGTTCACAAAATTCAGGGTTCAATCGCTTTCTGTTGTTGCATTGAGACTCTGGTAGGGCTTTATTTTGAAATTCTAGTCAGCAAAATAGAGGGAAAACAAACAATATTGACAATATTGTTTATAAAATGTCACTCACCATGTTAATTTATTGTTAATTTGACTGTTTCGTTCCGTTGGCCTTACATACTTGATCATCGTGAGGTAAACATTACCTACGCCAATAGGAGGCGCTTAATAACAGTGACGTGCGCCAATAGCAGCTGCAAAGCAGAAGCAATGTGGGAAATGCCGACTGTTTTAAGGAATAAACGCAGAATTTTTTGTTCTTATCGTGTTCAACACAATCTACACTCGATCGCGCGAGGATCTCCATCGTAAAAAATCGCAGCTTGAATTTTTTTTTAGTTACCGTCGAAGTGAAAGACGGCTCCACTCTGTGGTATAAATGGCTGCCGAGCGCCCTTCACTATTGTCGTTGAATGCGGACAGGCAGGAACTCACCCATTGATCGCTAGATGGATCGGCTGATCTGGGCTGGGCATACTCCCACTGCAGCGCGACGATCTTTTTGCCTTTTTTTTAATACTACATTTAAATAGTCCAAGTAATGGATACTGTACAACAGTGGTCATATGTTTATTTTGTGTGACATGACACCTATTGGTGTTGCCTATGAACAGTATACACTGAATACACTGTGACAGAGGCAAAAAAAATATATATAGAATAATAATAACAACAACAATAATGATTATGACCACGCATGCAAAACAGAGAGAGAGAAAAGACTACATTCTATAAGAATAATTACACAATACCCACTGTTACCAGTGTTATGTTCCCAATTCATGTTCTAGGGGCAAAAGGGAAAAGTCACTTTAAAGCAAAAAATGAACAGCGACAAAGAAAAGTGAACCTATACTGAGTCCCAGCACACAATACACAAAGTAAGATTTCCAATACATTTATTTACAATAAGTGATAAATACAGTGCAAAAAGAATCCTAAACAAACAGCTCCAAAAGAAAAAGAAATGAAGCGTGTTCTTCAGGAGCAGGTAAAGCCAAAACAAACAAAAGATCACTAGCCGGTAGAAGGACAACCTAATTAACCTACAACAATAAACAACACAACTCTTACCTTACTTCCTAACTAACAAAAAAAAAAAAAAAAAAAACAGGAGAAAAGAAAAATGGCACCCACTCCCTACTGCTCCAACACTCAACAATGGGCAAGCAATTCAAAGCTGTACACTACAGCCACAAGACATTTAAGTTGACCTCGGTTTAAGCTTAACACATCAAAGCTGCCACTACAGCCGTAACAACACATTTAAGCTTCACATACACCAACAAGAGCAACACTCCAAGTCTGGTAACACAACAGTCTCAGGCTCTTGGGAGAAGAACTCTCTCCCAGTCTCAGGCTCTTGGGAGAAGAACTCTCTCCCAGTCTCTCTCTCCGGCTCTGCTTGAATACTGGATCCTCTCGCCATTGATGAGGAACAGCTGGTAGGTCCCATCACCTAGATGAGGACAGGGAGGAGCACAGGAAATTGGACAAAACATACAACAAAACTACAACTCCCAGCAGGCCGTTGGGTCCATTGGCAGCACACACACTCAATAAATCAATGAGTGACACTTACACATTATAAAACACAAATGCATACGCCCTGGGACGCAACACCAGTCAAATTAAATCATTAAAGGAAAATCCATCTTTCCAGTGCATACACAGAAAGCGGCATCAGATCTGGCATTCATATATTTTCACTGTATTTACAATTGCATAAATAAAGCTATGAGATCGTTACAGTTATAATATATTATAAAATATAAAAATAATAGATCACAATACTGTAGTTTATAGCCTAGGCTACTATATTTTAATCAAATAAATGCAGGCTGGGGGAGCGCATGAGACTTATTTCAAAAACATTAAAAAATCCAACTGACACACACACACACACACACACACACACACACACAAGTTTCAAGTTTTGAAAAATACAACAACAAACAGTAATATTGTAAAGTCTTATAACAATTGAATTTATAATTATATAGGATTATGTAACTGTTCACAAAATTCAGGGTTCAATCGCTTTCTGTTGTTGCATTGAGACTCTGGTAGGGCTTTATTTTGAAATTCTAGTCAGCAAAATAGAGGGAAAACAAACAATATTGACAATATTGTTTATAAAATGTCACTCACCATGTTAATTTATTGTTAATTTGACTGTTTCGTTCCGTTGGCCTTACATACTTGATCATCGTGAGGTAAACATTACCTACGCCAATAGGAGGCGCTTAATAACAGTGACGTGCGCCAATAGCAGCTGCAAAGCAGAAGCAATGTGGGAAATGCCGACTGTTTTAAGGAATAAACGCAGAATTTTTTGTTCTTATCGTGTTCAACACAATCTACACTCGATCGCGCGAGGATCTCCATCGTAAAAAATCGCAGCTTGAATTTTTTTTTAGTTACCGTCGAAGTGAAAGACGGCTCCACTCTGTGGTATAAATGGCTGCCGAGCGCCCTTCACTATTGTCGTTGAATGCGGACAGGCAGGAACTCACCCATTGATCGCTAGATGGATCGGCTGATCTGGGCTGGGCATACTCCCACTGCAGCGCGACGATCTTTTTGCCTTTTTTTTAATACTACATTTAAATAGTCCAAGTAATGGATACTGTACAACAGTGGTCATATGTTTATTTTGTGTGACATGACACCTATTGGTGTTGCCTATGAACAGTATACACTGAATACACTGTGACAGAGGCAACAAAAATATATATAGAATAATAACAACAACAACAATAATGATTATGACCACGCATGCAAAACAGAGAGAGAGAAAAGACTACATTCTATAAGAATAATTACACAATACCCACTGTTACCAGTGTTATGTTCCCAATTCATGTTCTAGGGGCAAAAGGGAAAAGTCACTTTAAAGCAAAAAATGAACAGCGACAAAGAAAAGTGAACCTATACTGAGTCCCAGCACACAATACACAAAGTAAGATTTCCAATACATTTATTTACAATAAGTGATAAATACAGTGCAAAAAGAATCCTAAACAAACAGCTCCAAAAGAAAAAGAAATGAAGCGTGTTCTTCAGGAGCAGGTAAAGCCAAAACAAACAAAAGATCACTAGCCGGTAGAAGGACAACCTAATTAACCTACAACAATAAACAACACAACTCTTACCTTACTTCCTAACTAACAAAAAAAAAAAAAAAAAAAACAGGAGAAAAGAAAAATGGCACCCACTCCCTACTGCTCCAACACTCAACAATGGGCAAGCAATTCAAAGCTGTACACTACAGCCACAAGACATTTAAGTTGACCTCGGTTTAAGCTTAACACATCAAAGCTGCCACTACAGCCGTAACAACACATTTAAGCTTCACATACACCAACAAGAGCAACACTCCAAGTCTGGTAACACAACAGTCTCAGGCTCTTGGGAGAAGAACTCTCTCCCAGTCTCAGGCTCTTGGGAGAAGAACTCTCTCCCAGTCTCTCTCTCCGGCTCTGCTTGAATACTGGATCCTCTCGCCATTGATGAGGAACAGCTGGTAGGTCCCATCACCTAGATGAGGACAGGGAGGAGCACAGGAAATTGGACAAAACATACAACAAAACTACAACTCCCAGCAGGCCGTTGGGTCCATTGGCAGCACACACACTCAATAAATCAATGAGTGACACTTACACATTATAAAACACAAATGCATACGCCCTGGGACGCAACACCAGTCAAATTAAATCATTAAAGGAAAATCCATCTTTCCAGTGCATACACAGAAAGCGGCATCAGATCTGGCATTCATATATTTTCACTGTATTTACAATTGCATAAATAAAGCTATGAGATCGTTACAGTTATAATATATTATAAAATATAAAAATAATAGATCACAATACTGTAGTTTATAGCCTAGGCTACTATATTTTAATCAAATAAATGCAGGCTGGGGGAGCGCATGAGACTTATTTCAAAAACATTAAAAAATCCAACTGACACACACACACACACACACACACACACACACACAAGTTTCAAGTTTTGAAAAATACAACAACAAACAGTAATATTGTAAAGTCTTATAACAATTGAATTTATAATTATATAGGATTATGTAACTGTTCACAAAATTCAGGGTTCAATCGCTTTCTGTTGTTGCATTGAGACTCTGGTAGGGCTTTATTTTGAAATTCTAGTCAGCAAAATAGAGGGAAAACAAACAATATTGACAATATTGTTTATAAAATGTCACTCACCATGTTAATTTATTGTTAATTTGACTGTTTCGTTCCGTTGGCCTTACATACTTGATCATCGTGAGGTAAACATTACCTACGCCAATAGGAGGCGCTTAATAACAGTGACGTGCGCCAATAGCAGCTGCAAAGCAGAAGCAATGTGGGAAATGCCGACTGTTTTAAGGAATAAACGCAGAATTTTTTGTTCTTATCGTGTTCAACACAATCTACACTCGATCGCGCGAGGATCTCCATCGTAAAAAATCGCAGCTTGAATTTTTTTTTAGTTACCGTCGAAGTGAAAGACGGCTCCACTCTGTGGTATAAATGGCTGCCGAGCGCCCTTCACTATTGTCGTTGAATGCGGACAGGCAGGAACTCACCCATTGATCGCTAGATGGATCGGCTGATCTGGGCTGGGCATACTCCCACTGCAGCGCGACGATCTTTTTGCCTTTTTTTTAATACTACATTTAAATAGTCCAAGTAATGGATACTGTACAACAGTGGTCATATGTTTATTTTGTGTGACATGACACCTATTGGTGTTGCCTATGAACAGTATACACTGAATACACTGTGACAGAGGCAACAAAAATATATATAGAATAATAACAACAACAACAATAATGATTATGACCACGCATGCAAAACAGAGAGAGAGAAAAGACTACATTCTATAAGAATAATTACACAATACCCACTGTTACCAGTGTTATGTTCCCAATTCATGTTCTAGGGGCAAAAGGGAAAAGTCACTTTAAAGCAAAAAATGAACAGCGACAAAGAAAAGTGAACCTATACTGAGTCCCAGCACACAATACACAAAGTAAGATTTCCAATACATTTATTTACAATAAGTGATAAATACAGTGCAAAAAGAATCCTAAACAAACAGCTCCAAAAGAAAAAGAAATGAAGCGTGTTCTTCAGGAGCAGGTAAAGCCAAAACAAACAAAAGATCACTAGCCGGTAGAAGGACAACCTAATTAACCTACAACAATAAACAACACAACTCTTACCTTACTTCCTAACTAACAAAAAAAAACAAACAAAAAAAAAACAGGAGAAATGAAAAATGGCACCCACTCCCTACTGCTCCAACACTCAACAATGGGCAAGCAATTCAAAGCTGTACACTACAGCCACAAGACATTTAAGTTGACCTCGGTTTAAGCTTAACACAACAAAGCTGCCACTACAGCCGTAACAACACATTTAAGCTTCACATACACCAACAAGAGCAACACTCCAAGTCTGGTAACACAACAGTCTCAGGCTCTTGGGAGAAGAACTCTCTCCCAGTCTCAGGCTCTTGGGAGAAGAACTCTCTCCCAGTCTCTCTCTCCGGCTCTGCTTGAATACTGGATCCTCTCGCCATTGATGAGGAACAGCTGGTAGGTCCCATCACCTAGATGAGGACAGGGGAGGAGCACAGGAAATTGGACAAAACATACAACAAAACTACAACTCCCAGCAGGCCTTGTTGGGTCCATTGGCAGCACACACACTCAATAAATCAATGAGTGACACTTACACATTATAAAACACAAATGCATACGCCCTGGGACGCAACACCAGTCAAATTAAATCATTAAAGGAAAATCCATCTTTCCAGTGCATACACAGAAAGCGGCATCAGATCTGGCATTCATATATTTTCACTGTATTTACAATTGCATAAATAAAGCTATGAGATCGTTACAGTTATAATATATTATAAAATATAAAAATAATAGATCACAATACTGTAGTTTATAGCCTAGGCTACTATATTTTAATCAAATAAATGCAGGCTGGGGGAGCGCATGAGACTTATTTCAAAAACATTAAAAAATCCAACTGACACACACACACACACACACACACACACACACACACACACAAGTTTCAAGTTTTGAAAAATACAACAACAAACAGTAATATTGTAAAGTCTTATAACAATTGAATTTATAATTATATAGGATTATGTAACTGTTCACAAAATTCAGGGTTCAATCGCTTTCTGTTGTTGCATTGAGACTCTGGTAGGGCTTTATTTTGAAATTCTAGTCAGCAAAATAGAGGGAAAACAAACAATATTGACAATATTGTTTATAAAATGTCACTCACCATGTTAATTTATTGTTAATTTGACTGTTTCGTTCCGTTGGCCTTACATACTTGATCATCGTGAGGTAAACATTACCTACGCCAATAGGAGGCGCTTAATAACAGTGACGTGCGCCAATAGCAGCTGCAAAGCAGAAGCAATGTGGGAAATGCCGACTGTTTTAAGGAATAAACGCAGAATTTTTTGTTCTTATCGTGTTCAACACAATCTACACTCGATCGCGCGAGGATCTCCATCGTAAAAAATCGCAGCTTGAATTTTTTTTTAGTTACCGTCGAAGTGAAAGACGGCTCCACTCTGTGGTATAAATGGCTGCCGAGCGCCCTTCACTATTGTCGTTGAATGCGGACAGGCAGGAACTCACCCATTGATCGCTAGATGGATCGGCTGATCTGGGCTGGGCATACTCCCACTGCAGCGCGACGATCTTTTTGCCTTTTTTTTAATACTACATTTAAATAGTCCAAGTAATGGATACTGTACAACAGTGGTCATATGTTTATTTTGTGTGACATGACACCTATTGGTGTTGCCTATGAACAGTATACACTGAATACACTGTGACAGAGGCAACAAAAATATATATAGAATAATAACAACAACAACAATAATGATTATGACCACGCATGCAAAACAGAGAGAGAGAAAAGACTACATTCTATAAGAATAATTACACAATACCCACTGTTACCAGTGTTATGTTCCCAATTCATGTTCTAGGGGCAAAAGGGAAAAGTCACTTTAAAGCAAAAAATGAACAGCGACAAAGAAAAGTGAACCTATACTGAGTCCCAGCACACAATACACAAAGTAAGATTTCCAATACATTTATTTACAATAAGTGATAAATACAGTGCAAAAAGAATCCTAAACAAACAGCTCCAAAAGAAAAAGAAATGAAGCGTGTTCTTCAGGAGCAGGTAAAGCCAAAACAAACAAAAGATCACTAGCCGGTAGAAGGACAACCTAATTAACCTACAACAATAAACAACACAACTCTTACCTTACTTCCTAACTAACAAAAAAAAACAAACAAAAAAAAAACAGGAGAAATGAAAAATGGCACCCACTCCCTACTGCTCCAACACTCAACAATGGGCAAGCAATTCAAAGCTGTACACTACAGCCACAAGACATTTAAGTTGACCTCGGTTTAAGCTTAACACAACAAAGCTGCCACTACAGCCGTAACAACACATTTAAGCTTCACATACACCAACAAGAGCAACACTCCAAGTCTGGTAACACAACAGTCTCAGGCTCTTGGGAGAAGAACTCTCTCCCAGTCTCAGGCTCTTGGGAGAAGAACTCTCTCCCAGTCTCTCTCTCCGGCTCTGCTTGAATACTGGATCCTCTCGCCATTGATGAGGAACAGCTGGTAGGTCCCATCACCTAGATGAGGACAGGGGAGGAGCACAGGAAATTGGACAAAACATACAACAAAACTACAACTCCCAGCAGGCCTTGTTGGGTCCATTGGCAGCACACACACTCAATAAATCAATGAGTGACACTTACACATTATAAAACACAAATGCATACGCCCTGGGACGCAACACCAGTCAAATTAAATCATTAAAGGAAAATCCATCTTTCCAGTGCATACACAGAAAGCGGCATCAGATCTGGCATTCATATATTTTCACTGTATTTACAATTGCATAAATAAAGCTATGAGATCGTTACAGTTATAATATATTATAAAATATAAAAATAATAGATCACAATACTGTAGTTTATAGCCTAGGCTACTATATTTTAATCAAATAAATGCAGGCTGGGGGAGCGCATGAGACTTATTTCAAAAACATTAAAAAATCCAACTGACACACACACACACACACACACACACACACACACACACACAAGTTTCAAGTTTTGAAAAATACAACAACAAACAGTAATATTGTAAAGTCTTATAACAATTGAATTTATAATTATATAGGATTATGTAACTGTTCACAAAATTCAGGGTTCAATCGCTTTCTGTTGTTGCATTGAGACTCTGGTAGGGCTTTATTTTGAAATTCTAGTCAGCAAAATAGAGGGAAAACAAACAATATTGACAATATTGTTTATAAAATGTCACTCACCATGTTAATTTATTGTTAATTTGACTGTTTCGTTCCGTTGGCCTTACATACTTGATCATCGTGAGGTAAACATTACCTACGCCAATAGGAGGCGCTTAATAACAGTGACGTGCGCCAATAGCAGCTGCAAAGCAGAAGCAATGTGGGAAATGCCGACTGTTTTAAGGAATAAACGCAGAATTTTTTGTTCTTATCGTGTTCAACACAATCTACACTCGATCGCGCGAGGATCTCCATCGTAAAAAATCGCAGCTTGAATTTTTTTTTAGTTACCGTCGAAGTGAAAGACGGCTCCACTCTGTGGTATAAATGGCTGCCGAGCGCCCTTCACTATTGTCGTTGAATGCGGACAGGCAGGAACTCACCCATTGATCGCTAGATGGATCGGCTGATCTGGGCTGGGCATACTCCCACTGCAGCGCGACGATCTTTTTGCCTTTTTTTTAATACTACATTTAAATAGTCCAAGTAATGGATACTGTACAACAGTGGTCATATGTTTATTTTGTGTGACATGACACCTATTGGTGTTGCCTATGAACAGTATACACTGAATACACTGTGACAGAGGCAACAAAAATATATATAGAATAATAACAACAACAACAATAATGATTATGACCACGCATGCAAAACAGAGAGAGAGAAAAGACTACATTCTATAAGAATAATTACACAATACCCACTGTTACCAGTGTTATGTTCCCAATTCATGTTCTAGGGGCAAAAGGGAAAAGTCACTTTAAAGCAAAAAATGAACAGCGACAAAGAAAAGTGAACCTATACTGAGTCCCAGCACACAATACACAAAGTAAGATTTCCAATACATTTATTTACAATAAGTGATAAATACAGTGCAAAAAGAATCCTAAACAAACAGCTCCAAAAGAAAAAGAAATGAAGCGTGTTCTTCAGGAGCAGGTAAAGCCAAAACAAACAAAAGATCACTAGCCGGTAGAAGGACAACCTAATTAACCTACAACAATAAACAACACAACTCTTACCTTACTTCCTAACTAACAAAAAAAAACAAACAAAAAAAAAACAGGAGAAATGAAAAATGGCACCCACTCCCTACTGCTCCAACACTCAACAATGGGCAAGCAATTCAAAGCTGTACACTACAGCCACAAGACATTTAAGTTGACCTCGGTTTAAGCTTAACACAACAAAGCTGCCACTACAGCCGTAACAACACATTTAAGCTTCACATACACCAACAAGAGCAACACTCCAAGTCTGGTAACACAACAGTCTCAGGCTCTTGGGAGAAGAACTCTCTCCCAGTCTCAGGCTCTTGGGAGAAGAACTCTCTCCCAGTCTCTCTCTCCGGCTCTGCTTGAATACTGGATCCTCTCGCCATTGATGAGGAACAGCTGGTAGGTCCCATCACCTAGATGAGGACAGGGGAGGAGCACAGGAAATTGGACAAAACATACAACAAAACTACAACTCCCAGCAGGCCTTGTTGGGTCCATTGGCAGCACACACACTCAATAAATCAATGAGTGACACTTACACATTATAAAACACAAATGCATACGCCCTGGGACGCAACACCAGTCAAATTAAATCATTAAAGGAAAATCCATCTTTCCAGTGCATACACAGAAAGCGGCATCAGATCTGGCATTCATATATTTTCACTGTATTTACAATTGCATAAATAAAGCTATGAGATCGTTACAGTTATAATATATTATAAAATATAAAAATAATAGATCACAATACTGTAGTTTATAGCCTAGGCTACTATATTTTAATCAAATAAATGCAGGCTGGGGGAGCGCATGAGACTTATTTCAAAAACATTAAAAAATCCAACTGACACACACACACACACACACACACACACACACACACACACAAGTTTCAAGTTTTGAAAAATACAACAACAAACAGTAATATTGTAAAGTCTTATAACAATTGAATTTATAATTATATAGGATTATGTAACTGTTCACAAAATTCAGGGTTCAATCGCTTTCTGTTGTTGCATTGAGACTCTGGTAGGGCTTTATTTTGAAATTCTAGTCAGCAAAATAGAGGGAAAACAAACAATATTGACAATATTGTTTATAAAATGTCACTCACCATGTTAATTTATTGTTAATTTGACTGTTTCGTTCCGTTGGCCTTACATACTTGATCATCGTGAGGTAAACATTACCTACGCCAATAGGAGGCGCTTAATAACAGTGACGTGCGCCAATAGCAGCTGCAAAGCAGAAGCAATGTGGGAAATGCCGACTGTTTTAAGGAATAAACGCAGAATTTTTTGTTCTTATCGTGTTCAACACAATCTACACTCGATCGCGCGAGGATCTCCATCGTAAAAAATCGCAGCTTGAATTTTTTTTTAGTTACCGTCGAAGTGAAAGACGGCTCCACTCTGTGGTATAAATGGCTGCCGAGCGCCCTTCACTATTGTCGTTGAATGCGGACAGGCAGGAACTCACCCATTGATCGCTAGATGGATCGGCTGATCTGGGCTGGGCATACTCCCACTGCAGCGCGACGATCTTTTTGCCTTTTTTTTAATACTACATTTAAATAGTCCAAGTAATGGATACTGTACAACAGTGGTCATATGTTTATTTTGTGTGACATGACACCTATTGGTGTTGCCTATGAACAGTATACACTGAATACACTGTGACAGAGGCAACAAAAATATATATAGAATAATAACAACAACAACAATAATGATTATGACCACGCATGCAAAACAGAGAGAGAGAAAAGACTACATTCTATAAGAATAATTACACAATACCCACTGTTACCAGTGTTATGTTCCCAATTCATGTTCTAGGGGCAAAAGGGAAAAGTCACTTTAAAGCAAAAAATGAACAGCGACAAAGAAAAGTGAACCTATACTGAGTCCCAGCACACAATACACAAAGTAAGATTTCCAATACATTTATTTACAATAAGTGATAAATACAGTGCAAAAAGAATCCTAAACAAACAGCTCCAAAAGAAAAAGAAATGAAGCGTGTTCTTCAGGAGCAGGTAAAGCCAAAACAAACAAAAGATCACTAGCCGGTAGAAGGACAACCTAATTAACCTACAACAATAAACAACACAACTCTTACCTTACTTCCTAACTAACAAAAAAAAACAAACAAAAAAAAAACAGGAGAAATGAAAAATGGCACCCACTCCCTACTGCTCCAACACTCAACAATGGGCAAGCAATTCAAAGCTGTACACTACAGCCACAAGACATTTAAGTTGACCTCGGTTTAAGCTTAACACAACAAAGCTGCCACTACAGCCGTAACAACACATTTAAGCTTCACATACACCAACAAGAGCAACACTCCAAGTCTGGTAACACAACAGTCTCAGGCTCTTGGGAGAAGAACTCTCTCCCAGTCTCAGGCTCTTGGGAGAAGAACTCTCTCCCAGTCTCTCTCTCCGGCTCTGCTTGAATACTGGATCCTCTCGCCATTGATGAGGAACAGCTGGTAGGTCCCATCACCTAGATGAGGACAGGGGAGGAGCACAGGAAATTGGACAAAACATACAACAAAACTACAACTCCCAGCAGGCCTTGTTGGGTCCATTGGCAGCACACACACTCAATAAATCAATGAGTGACACTTACACATTATAAAACACAAATGCATACGCCCTGGGACGCAACACCAGTCAAATTAAATCATTAAAGGAAAATCCATCTTTCCAGTGCATACACAGAAAGCGGCATCAGATCTGGCATTCATATATTTTCACTGTATTTACAATTGCATAAATAAAGCTATGAGATCGTTACAGTTATAATATATTATAAAATATAAAAATAATAGATCACAATACTGTAGTTTATAGCCTAGGCTACTATATTTTAATCAAATAAATGCAGGCTGGGGGAGCGCATGAGACTTATTTCAAAAACATTAAAAAATCCAACTGACACACACACACACACACACACACACAAGTTTCAAGTTTTGAAAAATACAACAACAAACAGTAATATTGTAAAGTCTTATAACAATTGAATTTATAATTATATAGGATTATGTAACTGTTCACAAAATTCAGGGTTCAATCGCTTTCTGTTGTTGCATTGAGACTCTGGTAGGGCTTTATTTTGAAATTCTAGTCAGCAAAATAGAGGGAAAACAAACAATATTGACAATATTGTTTATAAAATGTCACTCACCATGTTAATTTATTGTTAATTTGACTGTTTCGTTCCGTTGGCCTTACATACTTGATCATCGTGAGGTAAACATTACCTACGCCAATAGGAGGCGCTTAATAACAGTGACGTGCGCCAATAGCAGCTGCAAAGCAGAAGCAATGTGGGAAATGCCGACTGTTTTAAGGAATAAACGCAGAATTTTTTGTTCTTATCGTGTTCAACACAATCTACACTCGATCGCGCGAGGATCTCCATCGTAAAAAATCGCAGCTTGAATTTTTTTTTAGTTACCGTCGAAGTGAAAGACGGCTCCACTCTGTGGTATAAATGGCTGCCGAGCGCCCTTCACTATTGTCGTTGAATGCGGACAGGCAGGAACTCACCCATTGATCGCTAGATGGATCGGCTGATCTGGGCTGGGCATACTCCCACTGCAGCGCGACGATCTTTTTGCCTTTTTTTTAATACTACATTTAAATAGTCCAAGTAATGGATACTGTACAACAGTGGTCATATGTTTATTTTGTGTGACATGACACCTATTGGTGTTGCCTATGAACAGTATACACTGAATACACTGTGACAGAGGCAACAAAAATATATATAGAATAATAATAACAACAACAATAATGATTATGACCACGCATGCAAAACAGAGAGAGAGAAAAGACTACATTCTATAAGAATAATTACACAATACCCACTGTTACCAGTGTTATGTTCCCAATTCATGTTCTAGGGGCAAAAGGGAAAAGTCACTTTAAAGCAAAAAATGAACAGCGACAAAGAAAAGTGAACCTATACTGAGTCCCAGCACACAATACACAAAGTAAGATTTCCAATACATTTATTTACAATAAGTGATAAATACAGTGCAAAAAGAATCCTAAACAAACAGCTCCAAAAGAAAAAGAAATGAAGCGTGTTCTTCAGGAGCAGGTAAAGCCAAAACAAACAAAAGATCACTAGCCGGTAGAAGGACAACCTAATTAACCTACAACAATAAACAACACAACTCTTACCTTACTTCCTAACTAACAAAAAAAAACAAACAAAAAAAAAACAGGAGAAATGAAAAATGGCACCCACTCCCTACTGCTCCAACACTCAACAATGGGCAAGCAATTCAAAGCTGTACACTACAGCCACAAG
Organism: Leuciscus idus; assembly: GCA_021554675.1. Lineage (NCBI taxonomy): Eukaryota > Metazoa > Chordata > Actinopteri > Cypriniformes > Leuciscidae > Leuciscus > Leuciscus idus. The sequence goes on along the minus strand of CM038633.1, from coordinate 35,381,437 downwards.
ACATTTAAGTTGACCTCGGTTTAAGCTTAACACAACAAAGCTGCCACTACAGCCGTAACAACACATTTAAGCTTCACATACACCAACAAGAGCAACACTCCAAGTCTGGTAACACAACAGTCTCAGGCTCTTGGGAGAAGAACTCTCTCCCAGTCTCAGGCTCTTGGGAGAAGAACTCTCTCCCAGTCTCTCTCTCCGGCTCTGCTTGAATACTGGATCCTCTCGCCATTGATGAGGAACAGCTGGTAGGTCCCATCACCTAGATGAGGACAGGGAGGAGCACAGGAAATTGGACAAAACATACAACAAAACTACAACTCCCAGCAGGCCGTTGGGTCCATTGGCAGCACACACACTCAATAAATCAATGAGTGACACTTACACATTATAAAACACAAATGCATACGCCCTGGGACGCAACACCAGTCAAATTAAATCATTAAAGGAAAATCCATCTTTCCAGTGCATACACAGAAAGCGGCATCAGATCTGGCATTCATATATTTTCACTGTATTTACAATTGCATAAATAAAGCTATGAGATCGTTACAGTTATAATATATTATAAAATATAAAAATAATAGATCACAATACTGTAGTTTATAGCCTAGGCTACTATATTTTAATCAAATAAATGCAGGCTGGGGGAGCGCATGAGACTTATTTCAAAAACATTAAAAAATCCAACTGACACACACACACACACACACACACACAAGTTTCAAGTTTTGAAAAATACAACAACAAACAGTAATATTGTAAAGTCTTATAACAATTGAATTTATAATTATATAGGATTATGTAACTGTTCACAAAATTCAGGGTTCAATCGCTTTCTGTTGTTGCATTGAGACTCTGGTAGGGCTTTATTTTGAAATTCTAGTCAGCAAAATAGAGGGAAAACAAACAATATTGACAATATTGTTTATAAAATGTCACTCACCATGTTAATTTATTGTTAATTTGACTGTTTCGTTCCGTTGGCCTTACATACTTGATCATCGTGAGGTAAACATTACCTACGCCAATAGGAGGCGCTTAATAACAGTGACGTGCGCCAATAGCAGCTGCAAAGCAGAAGCAATGTGGGAAATGCCGACTGTTTTAAGGAATAAACGCAGAATTTTTTGTTCTTATCGTGTTCAACACAATCTACACTCGATCGCGCGAGGATCTCCATCGTAAAAAATCGCAGCTTGAATTTTTTTTTAGTTACCGTCGAAGTGAAAGACGGCTCCACTCTGTGGTATAAATGGCTGCCGAGCGCCCTTCACTATTGTCGTTGAATGCGGACAGGCAGGAACTCACCCATTGATCGCTAGATGGATCGGCTGATCTGGGCTGGGCATACTCCCACTGCAGCGCGACGATCTTTTTGCCTTTTTTTTAATACTACATTTAAATAGTCCAAGTAATGGATACTGTACAACAGTGGTCATATGTTTATTTTGTGTGACATGACACCTATTGGTGTTGCCTATGAACAGTATACACTGAATACACTGTGACAGAGGCAAAAAAAATATATATAGAATAATAATAACAACAACAATAATGATTATGACCACGCATGCAAAACAGAGAGAGAGAAAAGACTACATTCTATAAGAATAATTACACAATACCCACTGTTACCAGTGTTATGTTCCCAATTCATGTTCTAGGGGCAAAAGGGAAAAGTCACTTTAAAGCAAAAAATGAACAGCGACAAAGAAAAGTGAACCTATACTGAGTCCCAGCACACAATACACAAAGTAAGATTTCCAATACATTTATTTACAATAAGTGATAAATACAGTGCAAAAAGAATCCTAAACAAACAGCTCCAAAAGAAAAAGAAATGAAGCGTGTTCTTCAGGAGCAGGTAAAGCCAAAACAAACAAAAGATCACTAGCCGGTAGAAGGACAACCTAATTAACCTACAACAATAAACAACACAACTCTTACCTTACTTCCTAACTAACAAAAAAAAAAAAAAAAAAAAACAGGAGAAAAGAAAAATGGCACCCACTCCCTACTGCTCCAACACTCAACAATGGGCAAGCAATTCAAAGCTGTACACTACAGCCACAAGACATTTAAGTTGACCTCGGTTTAAGCTTAACACATCAAAGCTGCCACTACAGCCGTAACAACACATTTAAGCTTCACATACACCAACAAGAGCAACACTCCAAGTCTGGTAACACAACAGTCTCAGGCTCTTGGGAGAAGAACTCTCTCCCAGTCTCAGGCTCTTGGGAGAAGAACTCTCTCCCAGTCTCTCTCTCCGGCTCTGCTTGAATACTGGATCCTCTCGCCATTGATGAGGAACAGCTGGTAGGTCCCATCACCTAGATGAGGACAGGGAGGAGCACAGGAAATTGGACAAAACATACAACAAAACTACAACTCCCAGCAGGCCGTTGGGTCCATTGGCAGCACACACACTCAATAAATCAATGAGTGACACTTACACATTATAAAACACAAATGCATACGCCCTGGGACGCAACACCAGTCAAATTAAATCATTAAAGGAAAATCCATCTTTCCAGTGCATACACAGAAAGCGGCATCAGATCTGGCATTCATATATTTTCACTGTATTTACAATTGCATAAATAAAGCTATGAGATCGTTACAGTTATAATATATTATAAAATATAAAAATAATAGATCACAATACTGTAGTTTATAGCCTAGGCTACTATATTTTAATCAAATAAATGCAGGCTGGGGGAGCGCATGAGACTTATTTCAAAAACATTAAAAAATCCAACTGACACACACACACACACACACACACACACACACACACACAAGTTTCAAGTTTTGAAAAATACAACAACAAACAGTAATATTGTAAAGTCTTATAACAATTGAATTTATAATTATATAGGATTATGTAACTGTTCACAAAATTCAGGGTTCAATCGCTTTCTGTTGTTGCATTGAGACTCTGGTAGGGCTTTATTTTGAAATTCTAGTCAGCAAAATAGAGGGAAAACAAACAATATTGACAATATTGTTTATAAAATGTCACTCACCATGTTAATTTATTGTTAATTTGACTGTTTCGTTCCGTTGGCCTTACATACTTGATCATCGTGAGGTAAACATTACCTACGCCAATAGGAGGCGCTTAATAACAGTGACGTGCGCCAATAGCAGCTGCAAAGCAGAAGCAATGTGGGAAATGCCGACTGTTTTAAGGAATAAACGCAGAATTTTTTGTTCTTATCGTGTTCAACACAATCTACACTCGATCGCGCGAGGATCTCCATCGTAAAAAATCGCAGCTTGAATTTTTTTTTTAGTTACCGTCGAAGTGAAAGACGGCTCCACTCTGTGGTATAAATGGCTGCCGAGCGCCCTTCACTATTGTCGTTGAATGCGGACAGGCAGGAACTCACCCATTGATCGCTAGATGGATCGGCTGATCTGGGCTGGGCATACTCCCACTGCAGCGCGACGATCTTTTTGCCTTTTTTTTAATACTACATTTAAATAGTCCAAGTAATGGATACTGTACAACAGTGGTCATATGTTTATTTTGTGTGACATGACACCTATTGGTGTTGCCTATGAACAGTATACACTGAATACACTGTGACAGAGGCAACAAAAATATATATAGAATAATAACAACAACAACAATAATGATTATGACCACGCATGCAAAACAGAGAGAGAGAAAAGACTACATTCTATAAGAATAATTACACAATACCCACTGTTACCAGTGTTATGTTCCCAATTCATGTTCTAGGGGCAAAAGGGAAAAGTCACTTTAAAGCAAAAAATGAACAGCGACAAAGAAAAGTGAACCTATACTGAGTCCCAGCACACAATACACAAAGTAAGATTTCCAATACATTTATTTACAATAAGTGATAAATACAGTGCAAAAAGAATCCTAAACAAACAGCTCCAAAAGAAAAAGAAATGAAGCGTGTTCTTCAGGAGCAGGTAAAGCCAAAACAAACAAAAGATCACTAGCCGGTAGAAGGACAACCTAATTAACCTACAACAATAAACAACACAACTCTTACCTTACTTCCTAACTAACAAAAAAAAAAAAAAAAAAAAACAGGAGAAAAGAAAAATGGCACCCACTCCCTACTGCTCCAACACTCAACAATGGGCAAGCAATTCAAAGCTGTACACTACAGCCACAAGACATTTAAGTTGACCTCGGTTTAAGCTTAACACATCAAAGCTGCCACTACAGCCGTAACAACACATTTAAGCTTCACATACACCAACAAGAGCAACACTCCAAGTCTGGTAACACAACAGTCTCAGGCTCTTGGGAGAAGAACTCTCTCCCAGTCTCAGGCTCTTGGGAGAAGAACTCTCTCCCAGTCTCTCTCTCCGGCTCTGCTTGAATACTGGATCCTCTCGCCATTGATGAGGAACAGCTGGTAGGTCCCATCACCTAGATGAGGACAGGGAGGAGCACAGGAAATTGGACAAAACATACAACAAAACTACAACTCCCAGCAGGCCGTTGGGTCCATTGGCAGCACACACACTCAATAAATCAATGAGTGACACTTACACATTATAAAACACAAATGCATACGCCCTGGGACGCAACACCAGTCAAATTAAATCATTAAAGGAAAATCCATCTTTCCAGTGCATACACAGAAAGCGGCATCAGATCTGGCATTCATATATTTTCACTGTATTTACAATTGCATAAATAAAGCTATGAGATCGTTACAGTTATAATATATTATAAAATATAAAAATAATAGATCACAATACTGTAGTTTATAGCCTAGGCTACTATATTTTAATCAAATAAATGCAGGCTGGGGGAGCGCATGAGACTTATTTCAAAAACATTAAAAAATCCAACTGACACACACACACACACACACACACACACACACACAAGTTTCAAGTTTTGAAAAATACAACAACAAACAGTAATATTGTAAAGTCTTATAACAATTGAATTTATAATTATATAGGATTATGTAACTGTTCACAAAATTCAGGGTTCAATCGCTTTCTGTTGTTGCATTGAGACTCTGGTAGGGCTTTATTTTGAAATTCTAGTCAGCAAAATAGAGGGAAAACAAACAATATTGACAATATTGTTTATAAAATGTCACTCACCATGTTAATTTATTGTTAATTTGACTGTTTCGTTCCGTTGGCCTTACATACTTGATCATCGTGAGGTAAACATTACCTACGCCAATAGGAGGCGCTTAATAACAGTGACGTGCGCCAATAGCAGCTGCAAAGCAGAAGCAATGTGGGAAATGCCGACTGTTTTAAGGAATAAACGCAGAATTTTTTGTTCTTATCGTGTTCAACACAATCTACACTCGATCGCGCGAGGATCTCCATCGTAAAAAATCGCAGCTTGAATTTTTTTTTTAGTTACCGTCGAAGTGAAAGACGGCTCCACTCTGTGGTATAAATGGCTGCCGAGCGCCCTTCACTATTGTCGTTGAATGCGGACAGGCAGGAACTCACCCATTGATCGCTAGATGGATCGGCTGATCTGGGCTGGGCATACTCCCACTGCAGCGCGACGATCTTTTTGCCTTTTTTTTAATACTACATTTAAATAGTCCAAGTAATGGATACTGTACAACAGTGGTCATATGTTTATTTTGTGTGACATGACACCTATTGGTGTTGCCTATGAACAGTATACACTGAATACACTGTGACAGAGGCAACAAAAATATATATAGAATAATAATAACAACAACAATAATGATTATGACCACGCATGCAAAACAGAGAGAGAGAAAAGACTACATTCTATAAGAATAATTACACAATACCCACTGTTACCAGTGTTATGTTCCCAATTCATGTTCTAGGGGCAAAAGGGAAAAGTCACTTTAAAGCAAAAAATGAACAGCGACAAAGAAAAGTGAACCTATACTGAGTCCCAGCACACAATACACAAAGTAAGATTTCCAATACATTTATTTACAATAAGTGATAAATACAGTGCAAAAAGAATCCTAAACAAACAGCTCCAAAAGAAAAAGAAATGAAGCGTGTTCTTCAGGAGCAGGTAAAGCCAAAACAAACAAAAGATCACTAGCCGGTAGAAGGACAACCTAATTAACCTACAACAATAAACAACACAACTCTTACCTTACTTCCTAACTAACAAAAAAAAAAAAAAAAAAAAACAGGAGAAAAGAAAAATGGCACCCACTCCCTACTGCTCCAACACTCAACAATGGGCAAGCAATTCAAAGCTGTACACTACAGCCACAAGACATTTAAGTTGACCTCGGTTTAAGCTTAACACATCAAAGCTGCCACTACAGCCGTAACAACACATTTAAGCTTCACATACACCAACAAGAGCAACACTCCAAGTCTGGTAACACAACAGTCTCAGGCTCTTGGGAGAAGAACTCTCTCCCAGTCTCAGGCTCTTGGGAGAAGAACTCTCTCCCAGTCTCTCTCTCCGGCTCTGCTTGAATACTGGATCCTCTCGCCATTGATGAGGAACAGCTGGTAGGTCCCATCACCTAGATGAGGACAGGGAGGAGCACAGGAAATTGGACAAAACATACAACAAAACTACAACTCCCAGCAGGCCGTTGGGTCCATTGGCAGCACACACACTCAATAAATCAATGAGTGACACTTACACATTATAAAACACAAATGCATACGCCCTGGGACGCAACACCAGTCAAATTAAATCATTAAAGGAAAATCCATCTTTCCAGTGCATACACAGAAAGCGGCATCAGATCTGGCATTCATATATTTTCACTGTATTTACAATTGCATAAATAAAGCTATGAGATCGTTACAGTTATAATATATTATAAAATATAAAAATAATAGATCACAATACTGTAGTTTATAGCCTAGGCTACTATATTTTAATCAAATAAATGCAGGCTGGGGGAGCGCATGAGACTTATTTCAAAAACATTAAAAAATCCAACTGACACACACACACACACACACACACACACACACACACACAAGTTTCAAGTTTTGAAAAATACAACAACAAACAGTAATATTGTAAAGTCTTATAACAATTGAATTTATAATTATATAGGATTATGTAACTGTTCACAAAATTCAGGGTTCAATCGCTTTCTGTTGTTGCATTGAGACTCTGGTAGGGCTTTATTTTGAAATTCTAGTCAGCAAAATAGAGGGAAAACAAACAATATTGACAATATTGTTTATAAAATGTCACTCACCATGTTAATTTATTGTTAATTTGACTGTTTCGTTCCGTTGGCCTTACATACTTGATCATCGTGAGGTAAACATTACCTACGCCAATAGGAGGCGCTTAATAACAGTGACGTGCGCCAATAGCAGCTGCAAAGCAGAAGCAATGTGGGAAATGCCGACTGTTTTAAGGAATAAACGCAGAATTTTTTGTTCTTATCGTGTTCAACACAATCTACACTCGATCGCGCGAGGATCTCCATCGTAAAAAATCGCAGCTTGAATTTTTTTTTTAGTTACCGTCGAAGTGAAAGACGGCTCCACTCTGTGGTATAAATGGCTGCCGAGCGCCCTTCACTATTGTCGTTGAATGCGGACAGGCAGGAACTCACCCATTGATCGCTAGATGGATCGGCTGATCTGGGCTGGGCATACTCCCACTGCAGCGCGACGATCTTTTTGCCTTTTTTTTAATACTACATTTAAATAGTCCAAGTAATGGATACTGTACAACAGTGGTCATATGTTTATTTTGTGTGACATGACACCTATTGGTGTTGCCTATGAACAGTATACACTGAATACACTGTGACAGAGGCAACAAAAATATATATAGAATAATAATAACAACAACAATAATGATTATGACCACGCATGCAAAACAGAGAGAGAGAAAAGACTACATTCTATAAGAATAATTACACAATACCCACTGTTACCAGTGTTATGTTCCCAATTCATGTTCTAGGGGCAAAAGGGAAAAGTCACTTTAAAGCAAAAAATGAACAGCGACAAAGAAAAGTGAACCTATACTGAGTCCCAGCACACAATACACAAAGTAAGATTTCCAATACATTTATTTACAATAAGTGATAAATACAGTGCAAAAAGAATCCTAAACAAACAGCTCCAAAAGAAAAAGAAATGAAGCGTGTTCTTCAGGAGCAGGTAAAGCCAAAACAAACAAAAGATCACTAGCCGGTAGAAGGACAACCTAATTAACCTGCAACAATAAACAACACAACTCTTACCTTACTTCCTAACTAACAAAAAAAAAAAAAAAAAAAAACAGGAGAAAAGAAAAATGGCACCCACTCCCTACTGCTCCAACACTCAACAATGGGCAAGCAATTCAAAGCTGTACACTACAGCCACAAGACATTTAAGTTGACCTCGGTTTAAGCTTAACACATCAAAGCTGCCACTACAGCCGTAACAACACATTTAAGCTTCACATACACCAACAAGAGCAACACTCCAAGTCTGGTAACACAACAGTCTCAGGCTCTTGGGAGAAGAACTCTCTCCCAGTCTCAGGCTCTTGGGAGAAGAACTCTCTCCCAGTCTCTCTCTCCGGCTCTGCTTGAATACTGGATCCTCTCGCCATTGATGAGGAACAGCTGGTAGGTCCCATCACCTAGATGAGGACAGGGAGGAGCACAGGAAATTGGACAAAACATACAACAAAACTACAACTCCCAGCAGGCCGTTGGGTCCATTGGCAGCACACACACTCAATAAATCAATGAGTGACACTTACACATTATAAAACACAAATGCATACGCCCTGGGACGCAACACCAGTCAAATTAAATCATTAAAGGAAAATCCATCTTTCCAGTGCATACACAGAAAGCGGCATCAGATCTGGCATTCATATATTTTCACTGTATTTACAATTGCATAAATAAAGCTATGAGATCGTTACAGTTATAATATATTATAAAATATAAAAATAATAGATCACAATACTGTAGTTTATAGCCTAGGCTACTATATTTTAATCAAATAAATGCAGGCTGGGGGAGCGCATGAGACTTATTTCAAAAACATTAAAAAATCCAACTGACACACACACACACACACACACACACAAGTTTCAAGTTTTGAAAAATACAACAACAAACAGTAATATTGTAAAGTCTTATAACAATTGAATTTATAATTATATAGGATTATGTAACTGTTCACAAAATTCAGGGTTCAATCGCTTTCTGTTGTTGCATTGAGACTCTGGTAGGGCTTTATTTTGAAATTCTAGTCAGCAAAATAGAGGGAAAACAAACAATATTGACAATATTGTTTATAAAATGTCACTCACCATGTTAATTTATTGTTAATTTGACTGTTTCGTTCCGTTGGCCTTACATACTTGATCATCGTGAGGTAAACATTACCTACGCCAATAGGAGGCGCTTAATAACAGTGACGTGCGCCAATAGCAGCTGCAAAGCAGAAGCAATGTGGGAAATGCCGACTGTTTTAAGGAATAAACGCAGAATTTTTTGTTCTTATCGTGTTCAACACAATCTACACTCGATCGCGCGAGGATCTCCATCGTAAAAAATCGCAGCTTGAATTTTTTTTTAGTTACCGTCGAAGTGAAAGACGGCTCCACTCTGTGGTATAAATGGCTGCCGAGCGCCCTTCACTATTGTCGTTGAATGCGGACAGGCAGGAACTCACCCATTGATCGCTAGATGGATCGGCTGATCTGGGCTGGGCATACTCCCACTGCAGCGCGACGATCTTTTTGCCTTTTTTTTAATACTACATTTAAATAGTCCAAGTAATGGATACTGTACAACAGTGGTCATATGTTTATTTTGTGTGACATGACACCTATTGGTGTTGCCTATGAACAGTATACACTGAATACACTGTGACAGAGGCAACAAAAATATATATAGAATAATAATAACAACAACAATAATGATTATGACCACGCATGCAAAACAGAGAGAGAGAAAAGACTACATTCTATAAGAATAATTACACAATACCCACTGTTACCAGTGTTATGTTCCCAATTCATGTTCTAGGGGCAAAAGGGAAAAGTCACTTTAAAGCAAAAAATGAACAGCGACAAAGAAAAGTGAACCTATACTGAGTCCCAGCACACAATACACAAAGTAAGATTTCCAATACATTTATTTACAATAAGTGATAAATACAGTGCAAAAAGAATCCTAAACAAACAGCTCCAAAAGAAAAAGAAATGAAGCGTGTTCTTCAGGAGCAGGTAAAGCCAAAACAAACAAAAGATCACTAGCCGGTAGAAGGACAACCTAATTAACCTACAACAATAAACAACACAACTCTTACCTTACTTCCTAACTAACAAAAAAAAAAAAAAAAAAAAACAGGAGAAAAGAAAAATGGCACCCACTCCCTACTGCTCCAACACTCAACAATGGGCAAGCAATTCAAAGCTGTACACTACAGCCACAAGACATTTAAGTTGACCTCGGTTTAAGCTTAACACATCAAAGCTGCCACTACAGCCGTAACAACACATTTAAGCTTCACATACACCAACAAGAGCAACACTCCAAGTCTGGTAACACAACAGTCTCAGGCTCTTGGGAGAAGAACTCTCTCCCAGTCTCAGGCTCTTGGGAGAAGAACTCTCTCCCAGTCTCTCTCTCCGGCTCTGCTTGAATACTGGATCCTCTCGCCATTGATGAGGAACAGCTGGTAGGTCCCATCACCTAGATGAGGACAGGGAGGAGCACAGGAAATTGGACAAAACATACAACAAAACTACAACTCCCAGCAGGCCGTTGGGTCCATTGGCAGCACACACACTCAATAAATCAATGAGTGACACTTACACATTATAAAACACAAATGCATACGCCCTGGGACGCAACACCAGTCAAATTAAATCATTAAAGGAAAATCCATCTTTCCAGTGCATACACAGAAAGCGGCATCAGATCTGGCATTCATATATTTTCACTGTATTTACAATTGCATAAATAAAGCTATGAGATCGTTACAGTTATAATATATTATAAAATATAAAAATAATAGATCACAATACTGTAGTTTATAGCCTAGGCTACTATATTTTAATCAAATAAATGCAGGCTGGGGGAGCGCATGAGACTTATTTCAAAAACATTAAAAAATCCAACTGACACACACACACACACACACACACACACACACACACACAAGTTTCAAGTTTTGAAAAATACAACAACAAACAGTAATGTTGTAAAGTCTTATAACAATTGAATTTATAATTATATAGGATTATGTAACTGTTCACAAAATTCAGGGTTCAATCGCTTTCTGTTGTTGCATTGAGACTCTGGTAGGGCTTTATTTTGAAATTCTAGTCAGCAAAATAGAGGGAAAACAAACAATATTGACAATATTGTTTATAAAATGTCACTCACCATGTAAATTTATTGTTAATTTGACTGTTTCGTTCCGTTGGCCTTACATACTTGATCATCGTGAGGTAAACATTACCTACGCCAATAGGAGGCGCTTAATAACAGTGACGTGCGCCAATAGCAGCTGCAAAGCAGAAGCAATGTGGGAAATGCCGACTGTTTTAAGGAATAAACGCAGAATTTTTTGTTCTTATCGTGTTCAACACAATCTACACTCGATCGCGCGAGGATCTCCATCGTAAAAAATCGCAGCTTGAATTTTTTTTTTAGTTACCGTCGAAGTGAAAGACGGCTCCACTCTGTGGTATAAATGGCTGCCGAGCGCCCTTCACTATTGTCGTTGAATGCGGACAGGCAGGAACTCACCCATTGATCGCTAGATGGATCGGCTGATCTGGGCTGGGCATACTCCCACTGCAGCGCGACGATCTTTTTGCCTTTTTTTTAATACTACATTTAAATAGTCCAAGTAATGGATACTGTACAACAGTGGTCATATGTTTATTTTGTGTGACATGACACCTATTGGTGTTGCCTATGAACAGTATACACTGAATACACTGTGACAGAGGCAACAAAAATATATATAGAATAATAATAACAACAACAATAATGATTATGACCACGCATGCAAAACAGAGAGAGAGAAAAGACTACATTCTATAAGAATAATTACACAATACCCACTGTTACCAGTGTTATGTTCCCAATTCATGTTCTAGGGGCAAAAGGGAAAAGTCACTTTAAAGCAAAAAATGAACAGCGACAAAGAAAAGTGAACCTATACTGAGTCCCAGCACACAATACACAAAGTAAGATTTCCAATACATTTATTTACAATAAGTGATAAATACAGTGCAAAAAGAATCCTAAACAAACAGCTCCAAAAGAAAAAGAAATGAAGCGTGTTCTTCAGGAGCAGGTAAAGCCAAAACAAACAAAAGATCACTAGCCGGTAGAAGGACAACCTAATTAACCTACAACAATAAACAACACAACTCTTACCTTACTTCCTAACTAACAAAAAAAAAAAAAAAAAAAAACAGGAGAAAAGAAAAATGGCACCCACTCCCTACTGCTCCAACACTCAACAATGGGCAAGCAATTCAAAGCTGTACACTACAGCCACAAGACATTTAAGTTGACCTCGGTTTAAGCTTAACACATCAAAGCTGCCACTACAGCCGTAACAACACATTTAAGCTTCACATACACCAACAAGAGCAACACTCCAAGTCTGGTAACACAACAGTCTCAGGCTCTTGGGAGAAGAACTCTCTCCCAGTCTCAGGCTCTTGGGAGAAGAACTCTCTCCCAGTCTCTCTCTCCGGCTCTGCTTGAATACTGGATCCTCTCGCCATTGATGAGGAACAGCTGGTAGGTCCCATCACCTAGATGAGGACAGGGAGGAGCACAGGAAATTGGACAAAACATACAACAAAACTACAACTCCCAGCAGGCCGTTGGGTCCATTGGCAGCACACACACTCAATAAATCAATGAGTGACACTTACACATTATAAAACACAAATGCATACGCCCTGGGACGCAACACCAGTCAAATTAAATCATTAAAGGAAAATCCATCTTTCCAGTGCATACACAGAAAGCGGCATCAGATCTGGCATTCATATATTTTCACTGTATTTACAATTGCATAAATAAAGCTATGAGATCGTTACAGTTATAATATATTATAAAATATAAAAATAATAGATCACAATACTGTAGTTTATAGCCTAGGCTACTATATTTTAATCAAATAAATGCAGGCTGGGGGAGCGCATGAGACTTATTTCAAAAACATTAAAAAATCCAACTGACACACACACACACACACACACACACACACAAGTTTCAAGTTTTGAAAAATACAACAACAAACAGTAATATTGTAAAGTCTTATAACAATTGAATTTATAATTATATAGGATTATGTAACTGTTCACAAAATTCAGGGTTCAATCGCTTTCTGTTGTTGCATTGAGACTCTGGTAGGGCTTTATTTTGAAATTCTAGTCAGCAAAATAGAGGGAAAACAAACAATATTGACAATATTGTTTATAAAATGTCACTCACCATGTAAATTTATTGTTAATTTGACTGTTTCGTTCCGTTGGCCTTACATACTTGATCATCGTGAGGTAAACATTACCTACGCCAATAGGAGGCGCTTAATAACAGTGACGTGCGCCAATAGCAGCTGCAAAGCAGAAGCAATGTGGGAAATGCCGACTGTTTTAAGGAATAAACGCAGAATTTTTTGTTCTTATCGTGTTCAACACAATCTACACTCGATCGCGCGAGGATCTCCATCGTAAAAAATCGCAGCTTGAATTTTTTTTTTAGTTACCGTCGAAGTGAAAGACGGCTCCACTCTGTGGTATAAATGGCTGCCGAGCGCCCTTCACTATTGTCGTTGAATGCGGACAGGCAGGAACTCACCCATTGATCGCTAGATGGATCGGCTGATCTGGGCTGGGCATACTCCCACTGCAGCGCGACGATCTTTTTGCCTTTTTTTTAATACTACATTTAAATAGTCCAAGTAATGGATACTGTACAACAGTGGTCATATGTTTATTTTGTGTGACATGACACCTATTGGTGTTGCCTATGAACAGTATACACTGAATACACTGTGACAGAGGCAACAAAAATATATATAGAATAATAATAACAACAACAATAATGATTATGACCACGCATGCAAAACAGAGAGAGAGAAAAGACTACATTCTATAAGAATAATTACACAATACCCACTGTTACCAGTGTTATGTTCCCAATTCATGTTCTAGGGGCAAAAGGGAAAAGTCACTTTAAAGCAAAAAATGAACAGCGACAAAGAAAAGTGAACCTATACTGAGTCCCAGCACACAATACACAAAGTAAGATTTCCAATACATTTATTTACAATAAGTGATAAATACAGTGCAAAAAGAATCCTAAACAAACAGCTCCAAAAGAAAAAGAAATGAAGCGTGTTCTTCAGGAGCAGGTAAAGCCAAAACAAACAAAAGATCACTAGCCGGTAGAAGGACAACCTAATTAACCTACAACAATAAACAACACAACTCTTACCTTACTTCCTAACTAACAAAAAAAAAAAAAAAAAAAAAACAGGAGAAAAGAAAAATGGCACCCACTCCCTACTGCTCCAACACTCAACAATGGGCAAGCAATTCAAAGCTGTACACTACAGCCACAAGACATTTAAGTTGACCTCGGTTTAAGCTTAACACATCAAAGCTGCCACTACAGCCGTAACAACACATTTAAGCTTCACATACACCAACAAGAGCAACACTCCAAGTCTGGTAACACAACAGTCTCAGGCTCTTGGGAGAAGAACTCTCTCCCAGTCTCAGGCTCTTGGGAGAAGAACTCTCTCCCAGTCTCTCTCTCCGGCTCTGCTTGAATACTGGATCCTCTCGCCATTGATGAGGAACAGCTGGTAGGTCCCATCACCTAGATGAGGACAGGGAGGAGCACAGGAAATTGGACAAAACATACAACAAAACTACAACTCCCAGCAGGCCGTTGGGTCCATTGGCAGCACACACACTCAATAAATCAATGAGTGACACTTACACATTATAAAACACAAATGCATACGCCCTGGGACGCAACACCAGTCAAATTAAATCATTAAAGGAAAATCCATCTTTCCAGTGCATACACAGAAAGCGGCATCAGATCTGGCATTCATATATTTTCACTGTATTTACAATTGCATAAATAAAGCTATGAGATCGTTACAGTTATAATATATTATAAAATATAAAAATAATAGATCACAATACTGTAGTTTATAGCCTAGGCTACTATATTTTAATCAAATAAATGCAGGCTGGGGGAGCGCATGAGACTTATTTCAAAAACATTAAAAAATCCAACTGACACACACACACACACACACACACACACACAAGTTTCAAGTTTTGAAAAATACAACAACAAACAGTAATATTGTAAAGTCTTATAACAATTGAATTTATAATTATATAGGATTATGTAACTGTTCACAAAATTCAGGGTTCAATCGCTTTCTGTTGTTGCATTGAGACTCTGGTAGGGCTTTATTTTGAAATTCTAGTCAGCAAAATAGAGGGAAAACAAACAATATTGACAATATTGTTTATAAAATGTCACTCACCATGTAAATTTATTGTTAATTTGACTGTTTCGTTCCGTTGGCCTTACATACTTGATCATCGTGAGGTAAACATTACCTACGCCAATAGGAGGCGCTTAATAACAGTGACGTGCGCCAATAGCAGCTGCAAAGCAGAAGCAATGTGGGAAATGCCGACTGTTTTAAGGAATAAACGCAGAATTTTTTGTTCTTATCGTGTTCAACACAATCTACACTCGATCGCGCGAGGATCTCCATCGTAAAAAATCGCAGCTTGAATTTTTTTTTTAGTTACCGTCGAAGTGAAAGACGGCTCCACTCTGTGGTATAAATGGCTGCCGAGCGCCCTTCACTATTGTCGTTGAATGCGGACAGGCAGGAACTCACCCATTGATCGCTAGATGGATCGGCTGATCTGGGCTGGGCATACTCCCACTGCAGCGCGACGATCTTTTTGCCTTTTTTTTAATACTACATTTAAATAGTCCAAGTAATGGATACTGTACAACAGTGGTCATATGTTTATTTTGTGTGACATGACACCTATTGGTGTTGCCTATGAACAGTATACACTGAATACACTGTGACAGAGGCAACAAAAATATATATAGAATAATAATAACAACAACAATAATGATTATGACCACGCATGCAAAACAGAGAGAGAGAAAAGACTACATTCTATAAGAATAATTACACAATACCCACTGTTACCAGTGTTATGTTCCCAATTCATGTTCTAGGGGCAAAAGGGAAAAGTCACTTTAAAGCAAAAAATGAACAGCGACAAAGAAAAGTGAACCTATACTGAGTCCCAGCACACAATACACAAAGTAAGATTTCCAATACATTTATTTACAATAAGTGATAAATACAGTGCAAAAAGAATCCTAAACAAACAGCTCCAAAAGAAAAAGAAATGAAGCGTGTTCTTCAGGAGCAGGTAAAGCCAAAACAAACAAAAGATCACTAGCCGGTAGAAGGACAACCTAATTAACCTACAACAATAAACAACACAACTCTTACCTTACTTCCTAACTAACAAAAAAAAAAAAAAAAAAAAACAGGAGAAAAGAAAAATGGCACCCACTCCCTACTGCTCCAACACTCAACAATGGGCAAGCAATTCAAAGCTGTACACTACAGCCACAAGACATTTAAGTTGACCTCGGTTTAAGCTTAACACATCAAAGCTGCCACTACAGCCGTAACAACACATTTAAGCTTCACATACACCAACAAGAGCAACACTCCAAGTCTGGTAACACAACAGTCTCAGGCTCTTGGGAGAAGAACTCTCTCCCAGTCTCAGGCTCTTGGGAGAAGAACTCTCTCCCAGTCTCTCTCTCCGGCTCTGCTTGAATACTGGATCCTCTCGCCATTGATGAGGAACAGCTGGTAGGTCCCATCACCTAGATGAGGACAGGGAGGAGCACAGGAAATTGGACAAAACATACAACAAAACTACAACTCCCAGCAGGCCGTTGGGTCCATTGGCAGCACACACACTCAATAAATCAATGAGTGACACTTACACATTATAAAACACAAATGCATACGCCCTGGGACGCAACACCAGTCAAATTAAATCATTAAAGGAAAATCCATCTTTCCAGTGCATACACAGAAAGCGGCATCAGATCTGGCATTCATATATTTTCACTGTATTTACAATTGCATAAATAAAGCTATGAGATCGTTACAGTTATAATATATTATAAAATATAAAAATAATAGATCACAATACTGTAGTTTATAGCCTAGGCTACTATATTTTAATCAAATAAATGCAGGCTGGGGGAGCGCATGAGACTTATTTCAAAAACATTAAAAAATCCAACTGACACACACACACACACACACACACACACACACACACACAAGTTTCAAGTTTTGAAAAATACAACAACAAACAGTAATGTTGTAAAGTCTTATAACAATTGAATTTATAATTATATAGGATTATGTAACTGTTCACAAAATTCAGGGTTCAATCGCTTTCTGTTGTTGCATTGAGACTCTGGTAGGGCTTTATTTTGAAATTCTAGTCAGCAAAATAGAGGGAAAACAAACAATATTGACAATATTGTTTATAAAATGTCACTCACCATGTAAATTTATTGTTAATTTGACTGTTTCGTTCCGTTGGCCTTACATACTTGATCATCGTGAGGTAAACATTACCTACGCCAATAGGAGGCGCTTAATAACAGTGACGTGCGCCAATAGCAGCTGCAAAGCAGAAGCAATGTGGGAAATGCCGACTGTTTTAAGGAATAAACGCAGAATTTTTTGTTCTTATCGTGTTCAACACAATCTACACTCGATCGCGCGAGGATCTCCATCGTAAAAAATCGCAGCTTGAATTTTTTTTTTAGTTACCGTCGAAGTGAAAGACGGCTCCACTCTGTGGTATAAATGGCTGCCGAGCGCCCTTCACTATTGTCGTTGAATGCGGACAGGCAGGAACTCACCCATTGATCGCTAGATGGATCGGCTGATCTGGGCTGGGCATACTCCCACTGCAGCGCGACGATCTTTTTGCCTTTTTTTTAATACTACATTTAAATAGTCCAAGTAATGGATACTGTACAACAGTGGTCATATGTTTATTTTGTGTGACATGACACCTATTGGTGTTGCCTATGAACAGTATACACTGAATACACTGTGACAGAGGCAACAAAAATATATATAGAATAATAATAACAACAACAATAATGATTATGACCACGCATGCAAAACAGAGAGAGAGAAAAGACTACATTCTATAAGAATAATTACACAATACCCACTGTTACCAGTGTTATGTTCCCAATTCATGTTCTAGGGGCAAAAGGGAAAAGTCACTTTAAAGCAAAAAATGAACAGCGACAAAGAAAAGTGAACCTATACTGAGTCCCAGCACACAATACACAAAGTAAGATTTCCAATACATTTATTTACAATAAGTGATAAATACAGTGCAAAAAGAATCCTAAACAAACAGCTCCAAAAGAAAAAGAAATGAAGCGTGTTCTTCAGGAGCAGGTAAAGCCAAAACAAACAAAAGATCACTAGCCGGTAGAAGGACAACCTAATTAACCTACAACAATAAACAACACAACTCTTACCTTACTTCCTAACTAACAAAAAAAAAAAAAAAAAAAAACAGGAGAAAAGAAAAATGGCACCCACTCCCTACTGCTCCAACACTCAACAATGGGCAAGCAATTCAAAGCTGTACACTACAGCCACAAGACATTTAAGTTGACCTCGGTTTAAGCTTAACACATCAAAGCTGCCACTACAGCCGTAACAACACATTTAAGCTTCACATACACCAACAAGAGCAACACTCCAAGTCTGGTAACACAACAGTCTCAGGCTCTTGGGAGAAGAACTCTCTCCCAGTCTCAGGCTCTTGGGAGAAGAACTCTCTCCCAGTCTCTCTCTCCGGCTCTGCTTGAATACTGGATCCTCTCGCCATTGATGAGGAACAGCTGGTAGGTCCCATCACCTAGATGAGGACAGGGAGGAGCACAGGAAATTGGACAAAACATACAACAAAACTACAACTCCCAGCAGGCCGTTGGGTCCATTGGCAGCACACACACTCAATAAATCAATGAGTGACACTTACACATTATAAAACACAAATGCATACGCCCTGGGACGCAACACCAGTCAAATTAAATCATTAAAGGAAAATCCATCTTTCCAGTGCATACACAGAAAGCGGCATCAGATCTGGCATTCATATATTTTCACTGTATTTACAATTGCATAAATAAAGCTATGAGATCGTTACAGTTATAATATATTATAAAATATAAAAATAATAGATCACAATACTGTAGTTTATAGCCTAGGCTACTATATTTTAATCAAATAAATGCAGGCTGGGGGAGCGCATGAGACTTATTTCAAAAACATTAAAAAATCCAACTGACACACACACACACACACACACACACACACACACACACAAGTTTCAAGTTTTGAAAAATACAACAACAAACAGTAATGTTGTAAAGTCTTATAACAATTGAATTTATAATTATATAGGATTATGTAACTGTTCACAAAATTCAGGGTTCAATCGCTTTCTGTTGTTGCATTGAGACTCTGGTAGGGCTTTATTTTGAAATTCTAGTCAGCAAAATAGAGGGAAAACAAACAATATTGACAATATTGTTTATAAAATGTCACTCACCATGTAAATTTATTGTTAATTTGACTGTTTCGTTCCGTTGGCCTTACATACTTGATCATCGTGAGGTAAACATTACCTACGCCAATAGGAGGCGCTTAATAACAGTGACGTGCGCCAATAGCAGCTGCAAAGCAGAAGCAATGTGGGAAATGCCGACTGTTTTAAGGAATAAACGCAGAATTTTTTGTTCTTATCGTGTTCAACACAATCTACACTCGATCGCGCGAGGATCTCCATCGTAAAAAATCGCAGCTTGAATTTTTTTTTTAGTTACCGTCGAAGTGAAAGACGGCTCCACTCTGTGGTATAAATGGCTGCCGAGCGCCCTTCACTATTGTCGTTGAATGCGGACAGGCAGGAACTCACCCATTGATCGCTAGATGGATCGGCTGATCTGGGCTGGGCATACTCCCACTGCAGCGCGACGATCTTTTTGCCTTTTTTTTAATACTACATTTAAATAGTCCAAGTAATGGATACTGTACAACAGTGGTCATATGTTTATTTTGTGTGACATGACACCTATTGGTGTTGCCTATGAACAGTATACACTGAATACACTGTGACAGAGGCAACAAAAATATATATAGAATAATAATAACAACAACAATAATGATTATGACCACGCATGCAAAACAGAGAGAGAGAAAAGACTACATTCTATAAGAATAATTACACAATACCCACTGTTACCAGTGTTATGTTCCCAATTCATGTTCTAGGGGCAAAAGGGAAAAGTCACTTTAAAGCAAAAAATGAACAGCGACAAAGAAAAGTGAACCTATACTGAGTCCCAGCACACAATACACAAAGTAAGATTTCCAATACATTTATTTACAATAAGTGATAAATACAGTGCAAAAAGAATCCTAAACAAACAGCTCCAAAAGAAAAAGAAATGAAGCGTGTTCTTCAGGAGCAGGTAAAGCCAAAACAAACAAAAGATCACTAGCCGGTAGAAGGACAACCTAATTAACCTACAACAATAAACAACACAACTCTTACCTTACTTCCTAACTAACAAAAAAAAAAAAAAAAAAAAACAGGAGAAAAGAAAAATGGCACCCACTCCCTACTGCTCCAACACTCAACAATGGGCAAGCAATTCAAAGCTGTACACTACAGCCACAAGACATTTAAGTTGACCTCGGTTTAAGCTTAACACATCAAAGCTGCCACTACAGCCGTAACAACACATTTAAGCTTCACATACACCAACAAGAGCAACACTCCAAGTCTGGTAACACAACAGTCTCAGGCTCTTGGGAGAAGAACTCTCTCCCAGTCTCAGGCTCTTGGGAGAAGAACTCTCTCCCAGTCTCTCTCTCCGGCTCTGCTTGAATACTGGATCCTCTCGCCATTGATGAGGAACAGCTGGTAGGTCCCATCACCTAGATGAGGACAGGGAGGAGCACAGGAAATTGGACAAAACATACAACAAAACTACAACTCCCAGCAGGCCGTTGGGTCCATTGGCAGCACACACACTCAATAAATCAATGAGTGACACTTACACATTATAAAACACAAATGCATACGCCCTGGGACGCAACACCAGTCAAATTAAATCATTAAAGGAAAATCCATCTTTCCAGTGCATACACAGAAAGCGGCATCAGATCTGGCATTCATATATTTTCACTGTATTTACAATTGCATAAATAAAGCTATGAGATCGTTACAGTTATAATATATTATAAAATATAAAAATAATAGATCACAATACTGTAGTTTATAGCCTAGGCTACTATATTTTAATCAAATAAATGCAGGCTGGGGGAGCGCATGAGACTTATTTCAAAAACATTAAAAAATCCAACTGACACACACACACACACACACACACACACACACACACACACAAGTTTCAAGTTTTGAAAAATACAACAACAAACAGTAATGTTGTAAAGTCTTATAACAATTGAATTTATAATTATATAGGATTATGTAACTGTTCACAAAATTCAGGGTTCAATCGCTTTCTGTTGTTGCATTGAGACTCTGGTAGGGCTTTATTTTGAAATTCTAGTCAGCAAAATAGAGGGAAAACAAACAATATTGACAATATTGTTTATAAAATGTCACTCACCATGTAAATTTATTGTTAATTTGACTGTTTCGTTCCGTTGGCCTTACATACTTGATCATCGTGAGGTAAACATTACCTACGCCAATAGGAGGCGCTTAATAACAGTGACGTGCGCCAATAGCAGCTGCAAAGCAGAAGCAATGTGGGAAATGCCGACTGTTTTAAGGAATAAACGCAGAATTTTTTGTTCTTATCGTGTTCAACACAATCTACACTCGATCGCGCGAGGATCTCCATCGTAAAAAATCGCAGCTTGAATTTTTTTTTTAGTTACCGTCGAAGTGAAAGACGGCTCCACTCTGTGGTATAAATGGCTGCCGAGCGCCCTTCACTATTGTCGTTGAATGCGGACAGGCAGGAACTCACCCATTGATCGCTAGATGGATCGGCTGATCTGGGCTGGGCATACTCCCACTGCAGCGCGACGATCTTTTTGCCTTTTTTTTAATACTACATTTAAATAGTCCAAGTAATGGATACTGTACAACAGTGGTCATATGTTTATTTTGTGTGACATGACACCTATTGGTGTTGCCTATGAACAGTATACACTGAATACACTGTGACAGAGGCAACAAAAATATATATAGAATAATAATAACAACAACAATAATGATTATGACCACGCATGCAAAACAGAGAGAGAGAAAAGACTACATTCTATAAGAATAATTACACAATACCCACTGTTACCAGTGTTATGTTCCCAATTCATGTTCTAGGGGCAAAAGGGAAAAGTCACTTTAAAGCAAAAAATGAACAGCGACAAAGAAAAGTGAACCTATACTGAGTCCCAGCACACAATACACAAAGTAAGATTTCCAATACATTTATTTACAATAAGTGATAAATACAGTGCAAAAAGAATCCTAAACAAACAGCTCCAAAAGAAAAAGAAATGAAGCGTGTTCTTCAGGAGCAGGTAAAGCCAAAACAAACAAAAGATCACTAGCCGGTAGAAGGACAACCTAATTAACCTACAACAATAAACAACACAACTCTTACCTTACTTCCTAACTAACAAAAAAAAAAAAAAAAAAAAACAGGAGAAAAGAAAAATGGCACCCACTCCCTACTGCTCCAACACTCAACAATGGGCAAGCAATTCAAAGCTGTACACTACAGCCACAAGACATTTAAGTTGACCTCGGTTTAAGCTTAACACATCAAAGCTGCCACTACAGCCGTAACAACACATTTAAGCTTCACATACACCAACAAGAGCAACACTCCAAGTCTGGTAACACAACAGTCTCAGGCTCTTGGGAGAAGAACTCTCTCCCAGTCTCAGGCTCTTGGGAGAAGAACTCTCTCCCAGTCTCTCTCTCCGGCTCTGCTTGAATACTGGATCCTCTCGCCATTGATGAGGAACAGCTGGTAGGTCCCATCACCTAGATGAGGACAGGGAGGAGCACAGGAAATTGGACAAAACATACAACAAAACTACAACTCCCAGCAGGCCGTTGGGTCCATTGGCAGCACACACACTCAATAAATCAATGAGTGACACTTACACATTATAAAACACAAATGCATACGCCCTGGGACGCAACACCAGTCAAATTAAATCATTAAAGGAAAATCCATCTTTCCAGTGCATACACAGAAAGCGGCATCAGATCTGGCATTCATATATTTTCACTGTATTTACAATTGCATAAATAAAGCTATGAGATCGTTACAGTTATAATATATTATAAAATATAAAAATAATAGATCACAATACTGTAGTTTATAGCCTAGGCTACTATATTTTAATCAAATAAATGCAGGCTGGGGGAGCGCATGAGACTTATTTCAAAAACATTAAAAAATCCAACTGACACACACACACACACACACACACACACACACACACACAAGTTTCAAGTTTTGAAAAATACAACAACAAACAGTAATGTTGTAAAGTCTTATAACAATTGAATTTATAATTATATAGGATTATGTAACTGTTCACAAAATTCAGGGTTCAATCGCTTTCTGTTGTTGCATTGAGACTCTGGTAGGGCTTTATTTTGAAATTCTAGTCAGCAAAATAGAGGGAAAACAAACAATATTGACAATATTGTTTATAAAATGTCACTCACCATGTAAATTTATTGTTAATTTGACTGTTTCGTTCCGTTGGCCTTACATACTTGATCATCGTGAGGTAAACATTACCTACGCCAATAGGAGGCGCTTAATAACAGTGACGTGCGCCAATAGCAGCTGCAAAGCAGAAGCAATGTGGGAAATGCCGACTGTTTTAAGGAATAAACGCAGAATTTTTTGTTCTTATCGTGTTCAACACAATCTACACTCGATCGCGCGAGGATCTCCATCGTAAAAAATCGCAGCTTGAATTTTTTTTTTAGTTACCGTCGAAGTGAAAGACGGCTCCACTCTGTGGTATAAATGGCTGCCGAGCGCCCTTCACTATTGTCGTTGAATGCGGACAGGCAGGAACTCACCCATTGATCGCTAGATGGATCGGCTGATCTGGGCTGGGCATACTCCCACTGCAGCGCGACGATCTTTTTGCCTTTTTTTTAATACTACATTTAAATAGTCCAAGTAATGGATACTGTACAACAGTGGTCATATGTTTATTTTGTGTGACATGACACCTATTGGTGTTGCCTATGAACAGTATACACTGAATACACTGTGACAGAGGCAACAAAAATATATATAGAATAATAATAACAACAACAATAATGATTATGACCACGCATGCAAAACAGAGAGAGAGAAAAGACTACATTCTATAAGAATAATTACACAATACCCACTGTTACCAGTGTTATGTTCCCAATTCATGTTCTAGGGGCAAAAGGGAAAAGTCACTTTAAAGCAAAAAATGAACAGCGACAAAGAAAAGTGAACCTATACTGAGTCCCAGCACACAATACACAAAGTAAGATTTCCAATACATTTATTTACAATAAGTGATAAATACAGTGCAAAAAGAATCCTAAACAAACAGCTCCAAAAGAAAAAGAAATGAAGCGTGTTCTTCAGGAGCAGGTAAAGCCAAAACAAACAAAAGATCACTAGCCGGTAGAAGGACAACCTAATTAACCTACAACAATAAACAACACAACTCTTACCTTACTTCCTAACTAACAAAAAAAAAAAAAAAAAAAAACAGGAGAAAAGAAAAATGGCACCCACTCCCTACTGCTCCAACACTCAACAATGGGCAAGCAATTCAAAGCTGTACACTACAGCCACAAGACATTTAAGTTGACCTCGGTTTAAGCTTAACACATCAAAGCTGCCACTACAGCCGTAACAACACATTTAAGCTTCACATACACCAACAAGAGCAACACTCCAAGTCTGGTAACACAACAGTCTCAGGCTCTTGGGAGAAGAACTCTCTCCCAGTCTCAGGCTCTTGGGAGAAGAACTCTCTCCCAGTCTCTCTCTCCGGCTCTGCTTGAATACTGGATCCTCTCGCCATTGATGAGGAACAGCTGGTAGGTCCCATCACCTAGATGAGGACAGGGAGGAGCACAGGAAATTGGACAAAACATACAACAAAACTACAACTCCCAGCAGGCCGTTGGGTCCATTGGCAGCACACACACTCAATAAATCAATGAGTGACACTTACACATTATAAAACACAAATGCATACGCCCTGGGACGCAACACCAGTCAAATTAAATCATTAAAGGAAAATCCATCTTTCCAGTGCATACACAGAAAGCGGCATCAGATCTGGCATTCATATATTTTCACTGTATTTACAATTGCATAAATAAAGCTATGAGATCGTTACAGTTATAATATATTATAAAATATAAAAATAATAGATCACAATACTGTAGTTTATAGCCTAGGCTACTATATTTTAATCAAATAAATGCAGGCTGGGGGAGCGCATGAGACTTATTTCAAAAACATTAAAAAATCCAACTGACACACACACACACACACACACACACACACACACACACAAGTTTCAAGTTTTGAAAAATACAACAACAAACAGTAATGTTGTAAAGTCTTATAACAATTGAATTTATAATTATATAGGATTATGTAACTGTTCACAAAATTCAGGGTTCAATCGCTTTCTGTTGTTGCATTGAGACTCTGGTAGGGCTTTATTTTGAAATTCTAGTCAGCAAAATAGAGGGAAAACAAACAATATTGACAATATTGTTTATAAAATGTCACTCACCATGTAAATTTATTGTTAATTTGACTGTTTCGTTCCGTTGGCCTTACATACTTGATCATCGTGAGGTAAACATTACCTACGCCAATAGGAGGCGCTTAATAACAGTGACGTGCGCCAATAGCAGCTGCAAAGCAGAAGCAATGTGGGAAATGCCGACTGTTTTAAGGAATAAACGCAGAATTTTTTGTTCTTATCGTGTTCAACACAATCTACACTCGATCGCGCGAGGATCTCCATCGTAAAAAATCGCAGCTTGAATTTTTTTTTTAGTTACCGTCGAAGTGAAAGACGGCTCCACTCTGTGGTATAAATGGCTGCCGAGCGCCCTTCACTATTGTCGTTGAATGCGGACAGGCAGGAACTCACCCATTGATCGCTAGATGGATCGGCTGATCTGGGCTGGGCATACTCCCACTGCAGCGCGACGATCTTTTTGCCTTTTTTTTAATACTACATTTAAATAGTCCAAGTAATGGATACTGTACAACAGTGGTCATATGTTTATTTTGTGTGACATGACACCTATTGGTGTTGCCTATGAACAGTATACACTGAATACACTGTGACAGAGGCAACAAAAATATATATAGAATAATAATAACAACAACAATAATGATTATGACCACGCATGCAAAACAGAGAGAGAGAAAAGACTACATTCTATAAGAATAATTACACAATACCCACTGTTACCAGTGTTATGTTCCCAATTCATGTTCTAGGGGCAAAAGGGAAAAGTCACTTTAAAGCAAAAAATGAACAGCGACAAAGAAAAGTGAACCTATACTGAGTCCCAGCACACAATACACAAAGTAAGATTTCCAATACATTTATTTACAATAAGTGATAAATACAGTGCAAAAAGAATCCTAAACAAACAGCTCCAAAAGAAAAAGAAATGAAGCGTGTTCTTCAGGAGCAGGTAAAGCCAAAACAAACAAAAGATCACTAGCCGGTAGAAGGACAACCTAATTAACCTACAACAATAAACAACACAACTCTTACCTTACTTCCTAACTAACAAAAAAAAAAAAAAAAAAAAACAGGAGAAAAGAAAAATGGCACCCACTCCCTACTGCTCCAACACTCAACAATGGGCAAGCAATTCAAAGCTGTACACTACAGCCACAAGACATTTAAGTTGACCTCGGTTTAAGCTTAACACATCAAAGCTGCCACTACAGCCGTAACAACACATTTAAGCTTCACATACACCAACAAGAGCAACACTCCAAGTCTGGTAACACAACAGTCTCAGGCTCTTGGGAGAAGAACTCTCTCCCAGTCTCAGGCTCTTGGGAGAAGAACTCTCTCCCAGTCTCTCTCTCCGGCTCTGCTTGAATACTGGATCCTCTCGCCATTGATGAGGAACAGCTGGTAGGTCCCATCACCTAGATGAGGACAGGGAGGAGCACAGGAAATTGGACAAAACATACAACAAAACTACAACTCCCAGCAGGCCGTTGGGTCCATTGGCAGCACACACACTCAATAAATCAATGAGTGACACTTACACATTATAAAACACAAATGCATACGCCCTGGGACGCAACACCAGTCAAATTAAATCATTAAAGGAAAATCCATCTTTCCAGTGCATACACAGAAAGCGGCATCAGATCTGGCATTCATATATTTTCACTGTATTTACAATTGCATAAATAAAGCTATGAGATCGTTACAGTTATAATATATTATAAAATATAAAAATAATAGATCACAATACTGTAGTTTATAGCCTAGGCTACTATATTTTAATCAAATAAATGCAGGCTGGGGGAGCGCATGAGACTTATTTCAAAAACATTAAAAAATCCAACTGACACACACACACACACACACACACACACACACACACACACAAGTTTCAAGTTTTGAAAAATACAACAACAAACAGTAATGTTGTAAAGTCTTATAACAATTGAATTTATAATTATATAGGATTATGTAACTGTTCACAAAATTCAGGGTTCAATCGCTTTCTGTTGTTGCATTGAGACTCTGGTAGGGCTTTATTTTGAAATTCTAGTCAGCAAAATAGAGGGAAAACAAACAATATTGACAATATTGTTTATAAAATGTCACTCACCATGTAAATTTATTGTTAATTTGACTGTTTCGTTCCGTTGGCCTTACATACTTGATCATCGTGAGGTAAACATTACCTACGCCAATAGGAGGCGCTTAATAACAGTGACGTGCGCCAATAGCAGCTGCAAAGCAGAAGCAATGTGGGAAATGCCGACTGTTTTAAGGAATAAACGCAGAATTTTTTGTTCTTATCGTGTTCAACACAATCTACACTCGATCGCGCGAGGATCTCCATCGTAAAAAATCGCAGCTTGAATTTTTTTTTTAGTTACCGTCGAAGTGAAAGACGGCTCCACTCTGTGGTATAAATGGCTGCCGAGCGCCCTTCACTATTGTCGTTGAATGCGGACAGGCAGGAACTCACCCATTGATCGCTAGATGGATCGGCTGATCTGGGCTGGGCATACTCCCACTGCAGCGCGACGATCTTTTTGCCTTTTTTTTAATACTACATTTAAATAGTCCAAGTAATGGATACTGTACAACAGTGGTCATATGTTTATTTTGTGTGACATGACACCTATTGGTGTTGCCTATGAACAGTATACACTGAATACACTGTGACAGAGGCAACAAAAATATATATAGAATAATAATAACAACAACAATAATGATTATGACCACGCATGCAAAACAGAGAGAGAGAAAAGACTACATTCTATAAGAATAATTACACAATACCCACTGTTACCAGTGTTATGTTCCCAATTCATGTTCTAGGGGCAAAAGGGAAAAGTCACTTTAAAGCAAAAAATGAACAGCGACAAAGAAAAGTGAACCTATACTGAGTCCCAGCACACAATACACAAAGTAAGATTTCCAATACATTTATTTACAATAAGTGATAAATACAGTGCAAAAAGAATCCTAAACAAACAGCTCCAAAAGAAAAAGAAATGAAGCGTGTTCTTCAGGAGCAGGTAAAGCCAAAACAAACAAAAGATCACTAGCCGGTAGAAGGACAACCTAATTAACCTACAACAATAAACAACACAACTCTTACCTTACTTCCTAACTAACAAAAAAAAAAAAAAAAAAAAACAGGAGAAAAGAAAAATGGCACCCACTCCCTACTGCTCCAACACTCAACAATGGGCAAGCAATTCAAAGCTGTACACTACAGCCACAAGACATTTAAGTTGACCTCGGTTTAAGCTTAACACATCAAAGCTGCCACTACAGCCGTAACAACACATTTAAGCTTCACATACACCAACAAGAGCAACACTCCAAGTCTGGTAACACAACAGTCTCAGGCTCTTGGGAGAAGAACTCTCTCCCAGTCTCAGGCTCTTGGGAGAAGAACTCTCTCCCAGTCTCTCTCTCCGGCTCTGCTTGAATACTGGATCCTCTCGCCATTGATGAGGAACAGCTGGTAGGTCCCATCACCTAGATGAGGACAGGGAGGAGCACAGGAAATTGGACAAAACATACAACAAAACTACAACTCCCAGCAGGCCGTTGGGTCCATTGGCAGCACACACACTCAATAAATCAATGAGTGACACTTACACATTATAAAACACAAATGCATACGCCCTGGGACGCAACACCAGTCAAATTAAATCATTAAAGGAAAATCCATCTTTCCAGTGCATACACAGAAAGCGGCATCAGATCTGGCATTCATATATTTTCACTGTATTTACAATTGCATAAATAAAGCTATGAGATCGTTACAGTTATAATATATTATAAAATATAAAAATAATAGATCACAATACTGTAGTTTATAGCCTAGGCTACTATATTTTAATCAAATAAATGCAGGCTGGGGGAGCGCATGAGACTTATTTCAAAAACATTAAAAAATCCAACTGACACACACACACACACACACACACACACACACACACACAAGTTTCAAGTTTTGAAAAATACAACAACAAACAGTAATGTTGTAAAGTCTTATAACAATTGAATTTATAATTATATAGGATTATGTAACTGTTCACAAAATTCAGGGTTCAATCGCTTTCTGTTGTTGCATTGAGACTCTGGTAGGGCTTTATTTTGAAATTCTAGTCAGCAAAATAGAGGGAAAAC
Source organism: Leuciscus idus (assembly GCA_021554675.1). Taxonomy (NCBI): domain Eukaryota; kingdom Metazoa; phylum Chordata; class Actinopteri; order Cypriniformes; family Leuciscidae; genus Leuciscus; species Leuciscus idus. The sequence continues at coordinate 35,351,344 of CM038633.1, read as the reverse complement.
AAACAATATTGACAATATTGTTTATAAAATGTCACTCACCATGTAAATTTATTGTTAATTTGACTGTTTCGTTCCGTTGGCCTTACATACTTGATCATCGTGAGGTAAACATTACCTACGCCAATAGGAGGCGCTTAATAACAGTGACGTGCGCCAATAGCAGCTGCAAAGCAGAAGCAATGTGGGAAATGCCGACTGTTTTAAGGAATAAACGCAGAATTTTTTGTTCTTATCGTGTTCAACACAATCTACACTCGATCGCGCGAGGATCTCCATCGTAAAAAATCGCAGCTTGAATTTTTTTTTTAGTTACCGTCGAAGTGAAAGACGGCTCCACTCTGTGGTATAAATGGCTGCCGAGCGCCCTTCACTATTGTCGTTGAATGCGGACAGGCAGGAACTCACCCATTGATCGCTAGATGGATCGGCTGATCTGGGCTGGGCATACTCCCACTGCAGCGCGACGATCTTTTTGCCTTTTTTTTAATACTACATTTAAATAGTCCAAGTAATGGATACTGTACAACAGTGGTCATATGTTTATTTTGTGTGACATGACACCTATTGGTGTTGCCTATGAACAGTATACACTGAATACACTGTGACAGAGGCAACAAAAATATATATAGAATAATAATAACAACAACAATAATGATTATGACCACGCATGCAAAACAGAGAGAGAGAAAAGACTACATTCTATAAGAATAATTACACAATACCCACTGTTACCAGTGTTATGTTCCCAATTCATGTTCTAGGGGCAAAAGGGAAAAGTCACTTTAAAGCAAAAAATGAACAGCGACAAAGAAAAGTGAACCTATACTGAGTCCCAGCACACAATACACAAAGTAAGATTTCCAATACATTTATTTACAATAAGTGATAAATACAGTGCAAAAAGAATCCTAAACAAACAGCTCCAAAAGAAAAAGAAATGAAGCGTGTTCTTCAGGAGCAGGTAAAGCCAAAACAAACAAAAGATCACTAGCCGGTAGAAGGACAACCTAATTAACCTACAACAATAAACAACACAACTCTTACCTTACTTCCTAACTAACAAAAAAAAAAAAAAAAAAAAACAGGAGAAAAGAAAAATGGCACCCACTCCCTACTGCTCCAACACTCAACAATGGGCAAGCAATTCAAAGCTGTACACTACAGCCACAAGACATTTAAGTTGACCTCGGTTTAAGCTTAACACATCAAAGCTGCCACTACAGCCGTAACAACACATTTAAGCTTCACATACACCAACAAGAGCAACACTCCAAGTCTGGTAACACAACAGTCTCAGGCTCTTGGGAGAAGAACTCTCTCCCAGTCTCAGGCTCTTGGGAGAAGAACTCTCTCCCAGTCTCTCTCTCCGGCTCTGCTTGAATACTGGATCCTCTCGCCATTGATGAGGAACAGCTGGTAGGTCCCATCACCTAGATGAGGACAGGGAGGAGCACAGGAAATTGGACAAAACATACAACAAAACTACAACTCCCAGCAGGCCGTTGGGTCCATTGGCAGCACACACACTCAATAAATCAATGAGTGACACTTACACATTATAAAACACAAATGCATACGCCCTGGGACGCAACACCAGTCAAATTAAATCATTAAAGGAAAATCCATCTTTCCAGTGCATACACAGAAAGCGGCATCAGATCTGGCATTCATATATTTTCACTGTATTTACAATTGCATAAATAAAGCTATGAGATCGTTACAGTTATAATATATTATAAAATATAAAAATAATAGATCACAATACTGTAGTTTATAGCCTAGGCTACTATATTTTAATCAAATAAATGCAGGCTGGGGGAGCGCATGAGACTTATTTCAAAAACATTAAAAAATCCAACTGACACACACACACACACACACACACACACACACACACACAAGTTTCAAGTTTTGAAAAATACAACAACAAACAGTAATGTTGTAAAGTCTTATAACAATTGAATTTATAATTATATAGGATTATGTAACTGTTCACAAAATTCAGGGTTCAATCGCTTTCTGTTGTTGCATTGAGACTCTGGTAGGGCTTTATTTTGAAATTCTAGTCAGCAAAATAGAGGGAAAACAAACAATATTGACAATATTGTTTATAAAATGTCACTCACCATGTAAATTTATTGTTAATTTGACTGTTTCGTTCCGTTGGCCTTACATACTTGATCATCGTGAGGTAAACATTACCTACGCCAATAGGAGGCGCTTAATAACAGTGACGTGCGCCAATAGCAGCTGCAAAGCAGAAGCAATGTGGGAAATGCCGACTGTTTTAAGGAATAAACGCAGAATTTTTTGTTCTTATCGTGTTCAACACAATCTACACTCGATCGCGCGAGGATCTCCATCGTAAAAAATCGCAGCTTGAATTTTTTTTTTAGTTACCGTCGAAGTGAAAGACGGCTCCACTCTGTGGTATAAATGGCTGCCGAGCGCCCTTCACTATTGTCGTTGAATGCGGACAGGCAGGAACTCACCCATTGATCGCTAGATGGATCGGCTGATCTGGGCTGGGCATACTCCCACTGCAGCGCGACGATCTTTTTGCCTTTTTTTTAATACTACATTTAAATAGTCCAAGTAATGGATACTGTACAACAGTGGTCATATGTTTATTTTGTGTGACATGACACCTATTGGTGTTGCCTATGAACAGTATACACTGAATACACTGTGACAGAGGCAACAAAAATATATATAGAATAATAATAACAACAACAATAATGATTATGACCACGCATGCAAAACAGAGAGAGAGAAAAGACTACATTCTATAAGAATAATTACACAATACCCACTGTTACCAGTGTTATGTTCCCAATTCATGTTCTAGGGGCAAAAGGGAAAAGTCACTTTAAAGCAAAAAATGAACAGCGACAAAGAAAAGTGAACCTATACTGAGTCCCAGCACACAATACACAAAGTAAGATTTCCAATACATTTATTTACAATAAGTGATAAATACAGTGCAAAAAGAATCCTAAACAAACAGCTCCAAAAGAAAAAGAAATGAAGCGTGTTCTTCAGGAGCAGGTAAAGCCAAAACAAACAAAAGATCACTAGCCGGTAGAAGGACAACCTAATTAACCTACAACAATAAACAACACAACTCTTACCTTACTTCCTAACTAACAAAAAAAAAAAAAAAAAAAAACAGGAGAAAAGAAAAATGGCACCCACTCCCTACTGCTCCAACACTCAACAATGGGCAAGCAATTCAAAGCTGTACACTACAGCCACAAGACATTTAAGTTGACCTCGGTTTAAGCTTAACACATCAAAGCTGCCACTACAGCCGTAACAACACATTTAAGCTTCACATACACCAACAAGAGCAACACTCCAAGTCTGGTAACACAACAGTCTCAGGCTCTTGGGAGAAGAACTCTCTCCCAGTCTCAGGCTCTTGGGAGAAGAACTCTCTCCCAGTCTCTCTCTCCGGCTCTGCTTGAATACTGGATCCTCTCGCCATTGATGAGGAACAGCTGGTAGGTCCCATCACCTAGATGAGGACAGGGAGGAGCACAGGAAATTGGACAAAACATACAACAAAACTACAACTCCCAGCAGGCCGTTGGGTCCATTGGCAGCACACACACTCAATAAATCAATGAGTGACACTTACACATTATAAAACACAAATGCATACGCCCTGGGACGCAACACCAGTCAAATTAAATCATTAAAGGAAAATCCATCTTTCCAGTGCATACACAGAAAGCGGCATCAGATCTGGCATTCATATATTTTCACTGTATTTACAATTGCATAAATAAAGCTATGAGATCGTTACAGTTATAATATATTATAAAATATAAAAATAATAGATCACAATACTGTAGTTTATAGCCTAGGCTACTATATTTTAATCAAATAAATGCAGGCTGGGGGAGCGCATGAGACTTATTTCAAAAACATTAAAAAATCCAACTGACACACACACACACACACACACACACACACACACACACAAGTTTCAAGTTTTGAAAAATACAACAACAAACAGTAATATTGTAAAGTCTTATAACAATTGAATTTATAATTATATAGGATTATGTAACTGTTCACAAAATTCAGGGTTCAATCGCTTTCTGTTGTTGCATTGAGACTCTGGTAGGGCTTTATTTTGAAATTCTAGTCAGCAAAATAGAGGGAAAACAAACAATATTGACAATATTGTTTATAAAATGTCACTCACCATGTAAATTTATTGTTAATTTGACTGTTTCGTTCCGTTGGCCTTACATACTTGATCATCGTGAGGTAAACATTACCTACGCCAATAGGAGGCGCTTAATAACAGTGACGTGCGCCAATAGCAGCTGCAAAGCAGAAGCAATGTGGGAAATGCCGACTGTTTTAAGGAATAAACGCAGAATTTTTTGTTCTTATCGTGTTCAACACAATCTACACTCGATCGCGCGAGGATCTCCATCGTAAAAAATCGCAGCTTGAATTTTTTTTTTAGTTACCGTCGAAGTGAAAGACGGCTCCACTCTGTGGTATAAATGGCTGCCGAGCGCCCTTCACTATTGTCGTTGAATGCGGACAGGCAGGAACTCACCCATTGATCGCTAGATGGATCGGCTGATCTGGGCTGGGCATACTCCCACTGCAGCGCGACGATCTTTTTGCCTTTTTTTTAATACTACATTTAAATAGTCCAAGTAATGGATACTGTACAACAGTGGTCATATGTTTATTTTGTGTGACATGACACCTATTGGTGTTGCCTATGAACAGTATACACTGAATACACTGTGACAGAGGCAACAAAAATATATATAGAATAATAATAACAACAACAATAATGATTATGACCACGCATGCAAAACAGAGAGAGAGAAAAGACTACATTCTATAAGAATAATTACACAATACCCACTGTTACCAGTGTTATGTTCCCAATTCATGTTCTAGGGGCAAAAGGGAAAAGTCACTTTAAAGCAAAAAATGAACAGCGACAAAGAAAAGTGAACCTATACTGAGTCCCAGCACACAATACACAAAGTAAGATTTCCAATACATTTATTTACAATAAGTGATAAATACAGTGCAAAAAGAATCCTAAACAAACAGCTCCAAAAGAAAAAGAAATGAAGCGTGTTCTTCAGGAGCAGGTAAAGCCAAAACAAACAAAAGATCACTAGCCGGTAGAAGGACAACCTAATTAACCTACAACAATAAACAACACAACTCTTACCTTACTTCCTAACTAACAAAAAAAAAAAAAAAAAAAAACAGGAGAAAAGAAAAATGGCACCCACTCCCTACTGCTCCAACACTCAACAATGGGCAAGCAATTCAAAGCTGTACACTACAGCCACAAGACATTTAAGTTGACCTCGGTTTAAGCTTAACACATCAAAGCTGCCACTACAGCCGTAACAACACATTTAAGCTTCACATACACCAACAAGAGCAACACTCCAAGTCTGGTAACACAACAGTCTCAGGCTCTTGGGAGAAGAACTCTCTCCCAGTCTCAGGCTCTTGGGAGAAGAACTCTCTCCCAGTCTCTCTCTCCGGCTCTGCTTGAATACTGGATCCTCTCGCCATTGATGAGGAACAGCTGGTAGGTCCCATCACCTAGATGAGGACAGGGAGGAGCACAGGAAATTGGACAAAACATACAACAAAACTACAACTCCCAGCAGGCCGTTGGGTCCATTGGCAGCACACACACTCAATAAATCAATGAGTGACACTTACACATTATAAAACACAAATGCATACGCCCTGGGACGCAACACCAGTCAAATTAAATCATTAAAGGAAAATCCATCTTTCCAGTGCATACACAGAAAGCGGCATCAGATCTGGCATTCATATATTTTCACTGTATTTACAATTGCATAAATAAAGCTATGAGATCGTTACAGTTATAATATATTATAAAATATAAAAATAATAGATCACAATACTGTAGTTTATAGCCTAGGCTACTATATTTTAATCAAATAAATGCAGGCTGGGGGAGCGCATGAGACTTATTTCAAAAACATTAAAAAATCCAACTGACACACACACACACACACACACACACACACACACACACAAGTTTCAAGTTTTGAAAAATACAACAACAAACAGTAATGTTGTAAAGTCTTATAACAATTGAATTTATAATTATATAGGATTATGTAACTGTTCACAAAATTCAGGGTTCAATCGCTTTCTGTTGTTGCATTGAGACTCTGGTAGGGCTTTATTTTGAAATTCTAGTCAGCAAAATAGAGGGAAAACAAACAATATTGACAATATTGTTTATAAAATGTCACTCACCATGTAAATTTATTGTTAATTTGACTGTTTCGTTCCGTTGGCCTTACATACTTGATCATCGTGAGGTAAACATTACCTACGCCAATAGGAGGCGCTTAATAACAGTGACGTGCGCCAATAGCAGCTGCAAAGCAGAAGCAATGTGGGAAATGCCGACTGTTTTAAGGAATAAACGCAGAATTTTTTGTTCTTATCGTGTTCAACACAATCTACACTCGATCGCGCGAGGATCTCCATCGTAAAAAATCGCAGCTTGAATTTTTTTTTTAGTTACCGTCGAAGTGAAAGACGGCTCCACTCTGTGGTATAAATGGCTGCCGAGCGCCCTTCACTATTGTCGTTGAATGCGGACAGGCAGGAACTCACCCATTGATCGCTAGATGGATCGGCTGATCTGGGCTGGGCATACTCCCACTGCAGCGCGACGATCTTTTTGCCTTTTTTTTAATACTACATTTAAATAGTCCAAGTAATGGATACTGTACAACAGTGGTCATATGTTTATTTTGTGTGACATGACACCTATTGGTGTTGCCTATGAACAGTATACACTGAATACACTGTGACAGAGGCAACAAAAATATATATAGAATAATAATAACAACAACAATAATGATTATGACCACGCATGCAAAACAGAGAGAGAGAAAAGACTACATTCTATAAGAATAATTACACAATACCCACTGTTACCAGTGTTATGTTCCCAATTCATGTTCTAGGGGCAAAAGGGAAAAGTCACTTTAAAGCAAAAAATGAACAGCGACAAAGAAAAGTGAACCTATACTGAGTCCCAGCACACAATACACAAAGTAAGATTTCCAATACATTTATTTACAATAAGTGATAAATACAGTGCAAAAAGAATCCTAAACAAACAGCTCCAAAAGAAAAAGAAATGAAGCGTGTTCTTCAGGAGCAGGTAAAGCCAAAACAAACAAAAGATCACTAGCCGGTAGAAGGACAACCTAATTAACCTACAACAATAAACAACACAACTCTTACCTTACTTCCTAACTAACAAAAAAAAAAAAAAAAAAAAACAGGAGAAAAGAAAAATGGCACCCACTCCCTACTGCTCCAACACTCAACAATGGGCAAGCAATTCAAAGCTGTACACTACAGCCACAAGACATTTAAGTTGACCTCGGTTTAAGCTTAACACATCAAAGCTGCCACTACAGCCGTAACAACACATTTAAGCTTCACATACACCAACAAGAGCAACACTCCAAGTCTGGTAACACAACAGTCTCAGGCTCTTGGGAGAAGAACTCTCTCCCAGTCTCAGGCTCTTGGGAGAAGAACTCTCTCCCAGTCTCTCTCTCCGGCTCTGCTTGAATACTGGATCCTCTCGCCATTGATGAGGAACAGCTGGTAGGTCCCATCACCTAGATGAGGACAGGGAGGAGCACAGGAAATTGGACAAAACATACAACAAAACTACAACTCCCAGCAGGCCGTTGGGTCCATTGGCAGCACACACACTCAATAAATCAATGAGTGACACTTACACATTATAAAACACAAATGCATACGCCCTGGGACGCAACACCAGTCAAATTAAATCATTAAAGGAAAATCCATCTTTCCAGTGCATACACAGAAAGCGGCATCAGATCTGGCATTCATATATTTTCACTGTATTTACAATTGCATAAATAAAGCTATGAGATCGTTACAGTTATAATATATTATAAAATATAAAAATAATAGATCACAATACTGTAGTTTATAGCCTAGGCTACTATATTTTAATCAAATAAATGCAGGCTGGGGGAGCGCATGAGACTTATTTCAAAAACATTAAAAAATCCAACTGACACACACACACACACACACACACACACACACACACACACAAGTTTCAAGTTTTGAAAAATACAACAACAAACAGTAATGTTGTAAAGTCTTATAACAATTGAATTTATAATTATATAGGATTATGTAACTGTTCACAAAATTCAGGGTTCAATCGCTTTCTGTTGTTGCATTGAGACTCTGGTAGGGCTTTATTTTGAAATTCTAGTCAGCAAAATAGAGGGAAAACAAACAATATTGACAATATTGTTTATAAAATGTCACTCACCATGTAAATTTATTGTTAATTTGACTGTTTCGTTCCGTTGGCCTTACATACTTGATCATCGTGAGGTAAACATTACCTACGCCAATAGGAGGCGCTTAATAACAGTGACGTGCGCCAATAGCAGCTGCAAAGCAGAAGCAATGTGGGAAATGCCGACTGTTTTAAGGAATAAACGCAGAATTTTTTGTTCTTATCGTGTTCAACACAATCTACACTCGATCGCGCGAGGATCTCCATCGTAAAAAATCGCAGCTTGAATTTTTTTTTTAGTTACCGTCGAAGTGAAAGACGGCTCCACTCTGTGGTATAAATGGCTGCCGAGCGCCCTTCACTATTGTCGTTGAATGCGGACAGGCAGGAACTCACCCATTGATCGCTAGATGGATCGGCTGATCTGGGCTGGGCATACTCCCACTGCAGCGCGACGATCTTTTTGCCTTTTTTTTAATACTACATTTAAATAGTCCAAGTAATGGATACTGTACAACAGTGGTCATATGTTTATTTTGTGTGACATGACACCTATTGGTGTTGCCTATGAACAGTATACACTGAATACACTGTGACAGAGGCAACAAAAATATATATAGAATAATAATAACAACAACAATAATGATTATGACCACGCATGCAAAACAGAGAGAGAGAAAAGACTACATTCTATAAGAATAATTACACAATACCCACTGTTACCAGTGTTATGTTCCCAATTCATGTTCTAGGGGCAAAAGGGAAAAGTCACTTTAAAGCAAAAAATGAACAGCGACAAAGAAAAGTGAACCTATACTGAGTCCCAGCACACAATACACAAAGTAAGATTTCCAATACATTTATTTACAATAAGTGATAAATACAGTGCAAAAAGAATCCTAAACAAACAGCTCCAAAAGAAAAAGAAATGAAGCGTGTTCTTCAGGAGCAGGTAAAGCCAAAACAAACAAAAGATCACTAGCCGGTAGAAGGACAACCTAATTAACCTACAACAATAAACAACACAACTCTTACCTTACTTCCTAACTAACAAAAAAAAAAAAAAAAAAAAACAGGAGAAAAGAAAAATGGCACCCACTCCCTACTGCTCCAACACTCAACAATGGGCAAGCAATTCAAAGCTGTACACTACAGCCACAAGACATTTAAGTTGACCTCGGTTTAAGCTTAACACATCAAAGCTGCCACTACAGCCGTAACAACACATTTAAGCTTCACATACACCAACAAGAGCAACACTCCAAGTCTGGTAACACAACAGTCTCAGGCTCTTGGGAGAAGAACTCTCTCCCAGTCTCAGGCTCTTGGGAGAAGAACTCTCTCCCAGTCTCTCTCTCCGGCTCTGCTTGAATACTGGATCCTCTCGCCATTGATGAGGAACAGCTGGTAGGTCCCATCACCTAGATGAGGACAGGGAGGAGCACAGGAAATTGGACAAAACATACAACAAAACTACAACTCCCAGCAGGCCGTTGGGTCCATTGGCAGCACACACACTCAATAAATCAATGAGTGACACTTACACATTATAAAACACAAATGCATACGCCCTGGGACGCAACACCAGTCAAATTAAATCATTAAAGGAAAATCCATCTTTCCAGTGCATACACAGAAAGCGGCATCAGATCTGGCATTCATATATTTTCACTGTATTTACAATTGCATAAATAAAGCTATGAGATCGTTACAGTTATAATATATTATAAAATATAAAAATAATAGATCACAATACTGTAGTTTATAGCCTAGGCTACTATATTTTAATCAAATAAATGCAGGCTGGGGGAGCGCATGAGACTTATTTCAAAAACATTAAAAAATCCAACTGACACACACACACACACACACACACACACACACACACACACAAGTTTCAAGTTTTGAAAAATACAACAACAAACAGTAATGTTGTAAAGTCTTATAACAATTGAATTTATAATTATATAGGATTATGTAACTGTTCACAAAATTCAGGGTTCAATCGCTTTCTGTTGTTGCATTGAGACTCTGGTAGGGCTTTATTTTGAAATTCTAGTCAGCAAAATAGAGGGAAAACAAACAATATTGACAATATTGTTTATAAAATGTCACTCACCATGTAAATTTATTGTTAATTTGACTGTTTCGTTCCGTTGGCCTTACATACTTGATCATCGTGAGGTAAACATTACCTACGCCAATAGGAGGCGCTTAATAACAGTGACGTGCGCCAATAGCAGCTGCAAAGCAGAAGCAATGTGGGAAATGCCGACTGTTTTAAGGAATAAACGCAGAATTTTTTGTTCTTATCGTGTTCAACACAATCTACACTCGATCGCGCGAGGATCTCCATCGTAAAAAATCGCAGCTTGAATTTTTTTTTTAGTTACCGTCGAAGTGAAAGACGGCTCCACTCTGTGGTATAAATGGCTGCCGAGCGCCCTTCACTATTGTCGTTGAATGCGGACAGGCAGGAACTCACCCATTGATCGCTAGATGGATCGGCTGATCTGGGCTGGGCATACTCCCACTGCAGCGCGACGATCTTTTTGCCTTTTTTTTAATACTACATTTAAATAGTCCAAGTAATGGATACTGTACAACAGTGGTCATATGTTTATTTTGTGTGACATGACACCTATTGGTGTTGCCTATGAACAGTATACACTGAATACACTGTGACAGAGGCAACAAAAATATATATAGAATAATAATAACAACAACAATAATGATTATGACCACGCATGCAAAACAGAGAGAGAGAAAAGACTACATTCTATAAGAATAATTACACAATACCCACTGTTACCAGTGTTATGTTCCCAATTCATGTTCTAGGGGCAAAAGGGAAAAGTCACTTTAAAGCAAAAAATGAACAGCGACAAAGAAAAGTGAACCTATACTGAGTCCCAGCACACAATACACAAAGTAAGATTTCCAATACATTTATTTACAATAAGTGATAAATACAGTGCAAAAAGAATCCTAAACAAACAGCTCCAAAAGAAAAAGAAATGAAGCGTGTTCTTCAGGAGCAGGTAAAGCCAAAACAAACAAAAGATCACTAGCCGGTAGAAGGACAACCTAATTAACCTACAACAATAAACAACACAACTCTTACCTTACTTCCTAACTAACAAAAAAAAAAAAAAAAAAAAACAGGAGAAAAGAAAAATGGCACCCACTCCCTACTGCTCCAACACTCAACAATGGGCAAGCAATTCAAAGCTGTACACTACAGCCACAAGACATTTAAGTTGACCTCGGTTTAAGCTTAACACATCAAAGCTGCCACTACAGCCGTAACAACACATTTAAGCTTCACATACACCAACAAGAGCAACACTCCAAGTCTGGTAACACAACAGTCTCAGGCTCTTGGGAGAAGAACTCTCTCCCAGTCTCAGGCTCTTGGGAGAAGAACTCTCTCCCAGTCTCTCTCTCCGGCTCTGCTTGAATACTGGATCCTCTCGCCATTGATGAGGAACAGCTGGTAGGTCCCATCACCTAGATGAGGACAGGGAGGAGCACAGGAAATTGGACAAAACATACAACAAAACTACAACTCCCAGCAGGCCGTTGGGTCCATTGGCAGCACACACACTCAATAAATCAATGAGTGACACTTACACATTATAAAACACAAATGCATACGCCCTGGGACGCAACACCAGTCAAATTAAATCATTAAAGGAAAATCCATCTTTCCAGTGCATACACAGAAAGCGGCATCAGATCTGGCATTCATATATTTTCACTGTATTTACAATTGCATAAATAAAGCTATGAGATCGTTACAGTTATAATATATTATAAAATATAAAAATAATAGATCACAATACTGTAGTTTATAGCCTAGGCTACTATATTTTAATCAAATAAATGCAGGCTGGGGGAGCGCATGAGACTTATTTCAAAAACATTAAAAAATCCAACTGACACACACACACACACACACACACACACACACACACACAAGTTTCAAGTTTTGAAAAATACAACAACAAACAGTAATATTGTAAAGTCTTATAACAATTGAATTTATAATTATATAGGATTATGTAACTGTTCACAAAATTCAGGGTTCAATCGCTTTCTGTTGTTGCATTGAGACTCTGGTAGGGCTTTATTTTGAAATTCTAGTCAGCAAAATAGAGGGAAAACAAACAATATTGACAATATTGTTTATAAAATGTCACTCACCATGTAAATTTATTGTTAATTTGACTGTTTCGTTCCGTTGGCCTTACATACTTGATCATCGTGAGGTAAACATTACCTACGCCAATAGGAGGCGCTTAATAACAGTGACGTGCGCCAATAGCAGCTGCAAAGCAGAAGCAATGTGGGAAATGCCGACTGTTTTAAGGAATAAACGCAGAATTTTTTGTTCTTATCGTGTTCAACACAATCTACACTCGATCGCGCGAGGATCTCCATCGTAAAAAATCGCAGCTTGAATTTTTTTTTTAGTTACCGTCGAAGTGAAAGACGGCTCCACTCTGTGGTATAAATGGCTGCCGAGCGCCCTTCACTATTGTCGTTGAATGCGGACAGGCAGGAACTCACCCATTGATCGCTAGATGGATCGGCTGATCTGGGCTGGGCATACTCCCACTGCAGCGCGACGATCTTTTTGCCTTTTTTTTAATACTACATTTAAATAGTCCAAGTAATGGATACTGTACAACAGTGGTCATATGTTTATTTTGTGTGACATGACACCTATTGGTGTTGCCTATGAACAGTATACACTGAATACACTGTGACAGAGGCAACAAAAATATATATAGAATAATAATAACAACAACAATAATGATTATGACCACGCATGCAAAACAGAGAGAGAGAAAAGACTACATTCTATAAGAATAATTACACAATACCCACTGTTACCAGTGTTATGTTCCCAATTCATGTTCTAGGGGCAAAAGGGAAAAGTCACTTTAAAGCAAAAAATGAACAGCGACAAAGAAAAGTGAACCTATACTGAGTCCCAGCACACAATACACAAAGTAAGATTTCCAATACATTTATTTACAATAAGTGATAAATACAGTGCAAAAAGAATCCTAAACAAACAGCTCCAAAAGAAAAAGAAATGAAGCGTGTTCTTCAGGAGCAGGTAAAGCCAAAACAAACAAAAGATCACTAGCCGGTAGAAGGACAACCTAATTAACCTACAACAATAAACAACACAACTCTTACCTTACTTCCTAACTAACAAAAAAAAAAAAAAAAAAAAACAGGAGAAAAGAAAAATGGCACCCACTCCCTACTGCTCCAACACTCAACAATGGGCAAGCAATTCAAAGCTGTACACTACAGCCACAAGACATTTAAGTTGACCTCGGTTTAAGCTTAACACATCAAAGCTGCCACTACAGCCGTAACAACACATTTAAGCTTCACATACACCAACAAGAGCAACACTCCAAGTCTGGTAACACAACAGTCTCAGGCTCTTGGGAGAAGAACTCTCTCCCAGTCTCAGGCTCTTGGGAGAAGAACTCTCTCCCAGTCTCTCTCTCCGGCTCTGCTTGAATACTGGATCCTCTCGCCATTGATGAGGAACAGCTGGTAGGTCCCATCACCTAGATGAGGACAGGGAGGAGCACAGGAAATTGGACAAAACATACAACAAAACTACAACTCCCAGCAGGCCGTTGGGTCCATTGGCAGCACACACACTCAATAAATCAATGAGTGACACTTACACATTATAAAACACAAATGCATACGCCCTGGGACGCAACACCAGTCAAATTAAATCATTAAAGGAAAATCCATCTTTCCAGTGCATACACAGAAAGCGGCATCAGATCTGGCATTCATATATTTTCACTGTATTTACAATTGCATAAATAAAGCTATGAGATCGTTACAGTTATAATATATTATAAAATATAAAAATAATAGATCACAATACTGTAGTTTATAGCCTAGGCTACTATATTTTAATCAAATAAATGCAGGCTGGGGGAGCGCATGAGACTTATTTCAAAAACATTAAAAAATCCAACTGACACACACACACACACACACACACACACACACACACAAGTTTCAAGTTTTGAAAAATACAACAACAAACAGTAATATTGTAAAGTCTTATAACAATTGAATTTATAATTATATAGGATTATGTAACTGTTCACAAAATTCAGGGTTCAATCGCTTTCTGTTGTTGCATTGAGACTCTGGTAGGGCTTTATTTTGAAATTCTAGTCAGCAAAATAGAGGGAAAACAAACAATATTGACAATATTGTTTATAAAATGTCACTCACCATGTAAATTTATTGTTAATTTGACTGTTTCGTTCCGTTGGCCTTACATACTTGATCATCGTGAGGTAAACATTACCTACGCCAATAGGAGGCGCTTAATAACAGTGACGTGCGCCAATAGCAGCTGCAAAGCAGAAGCAATGTGGGAAATGCCGACTGTTTTAAGGAATAAACGCAGAATTTTTTGATCTTATCGTGTTCAACACAATCTACACTCGATCGCGCGAGGATCTCCATCGTAAAAAATCGCAGCTTGAATTTTTTTTTTAGTTACCGTCGAAGTGAAAGACGGCTCCACTCTGTGGTATAAATGGCTGCCGAGCGCCCTTCACTATTGTCGTTGAATGCGGACAGGCAGGAACTCACCCATTGATCGCTAGATGGATCGGCTGATCTGGGCTGGGCATACTCCCACTGCAGCGCGACGATCTTTTTGCCTTTTTTTTAATACTACATTTAAATAGTCCAAGTAATGGATACTGTACAACAGTGGTCATATGTTTATTTTGTGTGACATGACACCTATTGGTGTTGCCTATGAACAGTATACACTGAATACACTGTGACAGAGGCAACAAAAATATATATAGAATAATAATAACAACAACAATAATGATTATGACCACGCATGCAAAACAGAGAGAGAGAAAAGACTACATTCTATAAGAATAATTACACAATACCCACTGTTACCAGTGTTATGTTCCCAATTCATGTTCTAGGGGCAAAAGGGAAAAGTCACTTTAAAGCAAAAAATGAACAGCGACAAAGAAAAGTGAACCTATACTGAGTCCCAGCACACAATACACAAAGTAAGATTTCCAATACATTTATTTACAATAAGTGATAAATACAGTGCAAAAAGAATCCTAAACAAACAGCTCCAAAAGAAAAAGAAATGAAGCGTGTTCTTCAGGAGCAGGTAAAGCCAAAACAAACAAAAGATCACTAGCCGGTAGAAGGACAACCTAATTAACCTACAACAATAAACAACACAACTCTTACCTTACTTCCTAACTAACAAAAAAAAAAAAAAAAAAAAACAGGAGAAAAGAAAAATGGCACCCACTCCCTACTGCTCCAACACTCAACAATGGGCAAGCAATTCAAAGCTGTACACTACAGCCACAAGACATTTAAGTTGACCTCGGTTTAAGCTTAACACATCAAAGCTGCCACTACAGCCGTAACAACACATTTAAGCTTCACATACACCAACAAGAGCAACACTCCAAGTCTGGTAACACAACAGTCTCAGGCTCTTGGGAGAAGAACTCTCTCCCAGTCTCAGGCTCTTGGGAGAAGAACTCTCTCCCAGTCTCTCTCTCCGGCTCTGCTTGAATACTGGATCCTCTCGCCATTGATGAGGAACAGCTGGTAGGTCCCATCACCTAGATGAGGACAGGGAGGAGCACAGGAAATTGGACAAAACATACAACAAAACTACAACTCCCAGCAGGCCGTTGGGTCCATTGGCAGCACACACACTCAATAAATCAATGAGTGACACTTACACATTATAAAACACAAATGCATACGCCCTGGGACGCAACACCAGTCAAATTAAATCATTAAAGGAAAATCCATCTTTCCAGTGCATACACAGAAAGCGGCATCAGATCTGGCATTCATATATTTTCACTGTATTTACAATTGCATAAATAAAGCTATGAGATCGTTACAGTTATAATATATTATAAAATATAAAAATAATAGATCACAATACTGTAGTTTATAGCCTAGGCTACTATATTTTAATCAAATAAATGCAGGCTGGGGGAGCGCATGAGACTTATTTCAAAAACATTAAAAAATCCAACTGACACACACACACACACACACACACACACACACACAAGTTTCAAGTTTTGAAAAATACAACAACAAACAGTAATATTGTAAAGTCTTATAACAATTGAATTTATAATTATATAGGATTATGTAACTGTTCACAAAATTCAGGGTTCAATCGCTTTCTGTTGTTGCATTGAGACTCTGGTAGGGCTTTATTTTGAAATTCTAGTCAGCAAAATAGAGGGAAAACAAACAATATTGACAATATTGTTTATAAAATGTCACTCACCATGTTAATTTATTGTTAATTTGACTGTTTCGTTCCGTTGGCCTTACATACTTGATCATCGTGAGGTAAACATTACCTACGCCAATAGGAGGCGCTTAATAACAGTGACGTGCGCCAATAGCAGCTGCAAAGCAGAAGCAATGTGGGAAATGCCGACTGTTTTAAGGAATAAACGCAGAATTTTTTGATCTTATCGTGTTCAACACAATCTACACTCGATCGCGCGAGGATCTCCATCGTAAAAAATCGCAGCTTGAATTTTTTTTTTAGTTACCGTCGAAGTGAAAGACGGCTCCACTCTGTGGTATAAATGGCTGCCGAGCGCCCTTCACTATTGTCGTTGAATGCGGACAGGCAGGAACTCACCCATTGATCGCTAGATGGATCGGCTGATCTGGGCTGGGCATACTCCCACTGCAGCGCGACGATCTTTTTGCCTTTTTTTTAATACTACATTTAAATAGTCCAAGTAATGGATACTGTACAACAGTGGTCATATGTTTATTTTGTGTGACATGACACCTATTGGTGTTGCCTATGAACAGTATACACTGAATACACTGTGACAGAGGCAACAAAAATATATATAGAATAATAATAACAACAACAATAATGATTATGACCACGCATGCAAAACAGAGAGAGAGAAAAGACTACATTCTATAAGAATAATTACACAATACCCACTGTTACCAGTGTTATGTTCCCAATTCATGTTCTAGGGGCAAAAGGGAAAAGTCACTTTAAAGCAAAAAATGAACAGCGACAAAGAAAAGTGAACCTATACTGAGTCCCAGCACACAATACACAAAGTAAGATTTCCAATACATTTATTTACAATAAGTGATAAATACAGTGCAAAAAGAATCCTAAACAAACAGCTCCAAAAGAAAAAGAAATGAAGCGTGTTCTTCAGGAGCAGGTAAAGCCAAAACAAACAAAAGATCACTAGCCGGTAGAAGGACAACCTAATTAACCTACAACAATAAACAACACAACTCTTACCTTACTTCCTAACTAACAAAAAAAAAAAAAAAAAAAAAACAGGAGAAAAGAAAAATGGCACCCACTCCCTACTGCTCCAACACTCAACAATGGGCAAGCAATTCAAAGCTGTACACTACAGCCACAAGACATTTAAGTTGACCTCGGTTTAAGCTTAACACATCAAAGCTGCCACTACAGCCGTAACAACACATTTAAGCTTCACATACACCAACAAGAGCAACACTCCAAGTCTGGTAACACAACAGTCTCAGGCTCTTGGGAGAAGAACTCTCTCCCAGTCTCAGGCTCTTGGGAGAAGAACTCTCTCCCAGTCTCTCTCTCCGGCTCTGCTTGAATACTGGATCCTCTCGCCATTGATGAGGAACAGCTGGTAGGTCCCATCACCTAGATGAGGACAGGGAGGAGCACAGGAAATTGGACAAAACATACAACAAAACTACAACTCCCAGCAGGCCGTTGGGTCCATTGGCAGCACACACACTCAATAAATCAATGAGTGACACTTACACATTATAAAACACAAATGCATACGCCCTGGGACGCAACACCAGTCAAATTAAATCATTAAAGGAAAATCCATCTTTCCAGTGCATACACAGAAAGCGGCATCAGATCTGGCATTCATATATTTTCACTGTATTTACAATTGCATAAATAAAGCTATGAGATCGTTACAGTTATAATATATTATAAAATATAAAAATAATAGATCACAATACTGTAGTTTATAGCCTAGGCTACTATATTTTAATCAAATAAATGCAGGCTGGGGGAGCGCATGAGACTTATTTCAAAAACATTAAAAAATCCAACTGACACACACACACACACACACACACACACACACACACACAAGTTTCAAGTTTTGAAAAATACAACAACAAACAGTAATATTGTAAAGTCTTATAACAATTGAATTTATAATTATATAGGATTATGTAACTGTTCACAAAATTCAGGGTTCAATCGCTTTCTGTTGTTGCATTGAGACTCTGGTAGGGCTTTATTTTGAAATTCTAGTCAGCAAAATAGAGGGAAAACAAACAATATTGACAATATTGTTTATAAAATGTCACTCACCATGTTAATTTATTGTTAATTTGACTGTTTCGTTCCGTTGGCCTTACATACTTGATCATCGTGAGGTAAACATTACCTACGCCAATAGGAGGCGCTTAATAACAGTGACGTGCGCCAATAGCAGCTGCAAAGCAGAAGCAATGTGGGAAATGCCGACTGTTTTAAGGAATAAACGCAGAATTTTTTGTTCTTATCGTGTTCAACACAATCTACACTCGATCGCGCGAGGATCTCCATCGTAAAAAATCGCAGCTTGAATTTTTTTTTTAGTTACCGTCGAAGTGAAAGACGGCTCCACTCTGTGGTATAAATGGCTGCCGAGCGCCCTTCACTATTGTCGTTGAATGCGGACAGGCAGGAACTCACCCATTGATCGCTAGATGGATCGGCTGATCTGGGCTGGGCATACTCCCACTGCAGCGCGACGATCTTTTTGCCTTTTTTTTAATACTACATTTAAATAGTCCAAGTAATGGATACTGTACAACAGTGGTCATATGTTTATTTTGTGTGACATGACACCTATTGGTGTTGCCTATGAACACTGAATACACTGTGACAGAGGCAACAAAAATATATATAGAATAATAATAACAACAACAATAATGATTATGACCACGCATGCAAAACAGAGAGAGAGAAAAGACTACATTCTATAAGAATAATTACACAATACCCACTGTTACCAGTGTTATGTTCCCAATTCATGTTCTAGGGGCAAAAGGGAAAAGTCACTTTAAAGCAAAAAATGAACAGCGACAAAGAAAAGTGAACCTATACTGAGTCCCAGCACACAATACACAAAGTAAGATTTCCAATACATTTATTTACAATAAGTGATAAATACAGTGCAAAAAGAATCCTAAACAAACAGCTCCAAAAGAAAAAGAAATGAAGCGTGTTCTTCAGGAGCAGGTAAAGCCAAAACAAACAAAAGATCACTAGCCGGTAGAAGGACAACCTAATTAACCTACAACAATAAACAACACAACTCTTACCTTACTTCCTAACTAACAAAAAAAAAAAAAAAAAAAAACAGGAGAAAAGAAAAATGGCACCCACTCCCTACTGCTCCAACACTCAACAATGGGCAAGCAATTCAAAGCTGTACACTACAGCCACAAGACATTTAAGTTGACCTCGGTTTAAGCTTAACACATCAAAGCTGCCACTACAGCCGTAACAACACATTTAAGCTTCACATACACCAACAAGAGCAACACTCCAAGTCTGGTAACACAACAGTCTCAGGCTCTTGGGAGAAGAACTCTCTCCCAGTCTCAGGCTCTTGGGAGAAGAACTCTCTCCCAGTCTCTCTCTCCGGCTCTGCTTGAATACTGGATCCTCTCGCCATTGATGAGGAACAGCTGGTAGGTCCCATCACCTAGATGAGGACAGGGAGGAGCACAGGAAATTGGACAAAACATACAACAAAACTACAACTCCCAGCAGGCCGTTGGGTCCATTGGCAGCACACACACTCAATAAATCAATGAGTGACACTTACACATTATAAAACACAAATGCATACGCCCTGGGACGCAACACCAGTCAAATTAAATCATTAAAGGAAAATCCATCTTTCCAGTGCATACACAGAAAGCGGCATCAGATCTGGCATTCATATATTTTCACTGTATTTACAATTGCATAAATAAAGCTATGAGATCGTTACAGTTATAATATATTATAAAATATAAAAATAATAGATCACAATACTGTAGTTTATAGCCTAGGCTACTATATTTTAATCAAATAAATGCAGGCTGGGGGAGCGCATGAGACTTATTTCAAAAACATTAAAAAATCCAACTGACACACACACACACACACACACACACACACACACACAAGTTTCAAGTTTTGAAAAATACAACAACAAACAGTAATATTGTAAAGTCTTATAACAATTGAATTTATAATTATATAGGATTATGTAACTGTTCACAAAATTCAGGGTTCAATCGCTTTCTGTTGTTGCATTGAGACTCTGGTAGGGCTTTATTTTGAAATTCTAGTCAGCAAAATAGAGGGAAAACAAACAATATTGACAATATTGTTTATAAAATGTCACTCACCATGTTAATTTATTGTTAATTTGACTGTTTCGTTCCGTTGGCCTTACATACTTGATCATCGTGAGGTAAACATTACCTACGCCAATAGGAGGCGCTTAATAACAGTGACGTGCGCCAATAGCAGCTGCAAAGCAGAAGCAATGTGGGAAATGCCGACTGTTTTAAGGAATAAACGCAGAATTTTTTGTTCTTATCGTGTTCAACACAATCTACACTCGATCGCGCGAGGATCTCCATCGTAAAAAATCGCAGCTTGAATTTTTTTTTAGTTACCGTCGAAGTGAAAGACGGCTCCACTCTGTGGTATAAATGGCTGCCGAGCGCCCTTCACTATTGTCGTTGAATGCGGACAGGCAGGAACTCACCCATTGATCGCTAGATGGATCGGCTGATCTGGGCTGGGCATACTCCCACTGCAGCGCGACGATCTTTTTGCCTTTTTTTTAATAC
Organism: Leuciscus idus; assembly: GCA_021554675.1. Taxonomy (NCBI): domain Eukaryota; kingdom Metazoa; phylum Chordata; class Actinopteri; order Cypriniformes; family Leuciscidae; genus Leuciscus; species Leuciscus idus. The sequence goes on along the minus strand of CM038633.1, from coordinate 35,329,995 downwards.
TACATTTAAATAGTCCAAGTAATGGATACTGTACAACAGTGGTCATATGTTTATTTTGTGTGACATGACACCTATTGGTGTTGCCTATGAACACTGAATACACTGTGACAGAGGCAACAAAAATATATATAGAATAATAACAACAACAACAATAATGATTATGACCACGCATGCAAAACAGAGAGAGAGAAAAGACTACATTCTATAAGAATAATTACACAATACCCACTGTTACCAGTGTTATGTTCCCAATTCATGTTCTAGGGGCAAAAGGGAAAGTCACTTTAAAGCAAAAAATGAACAGCGACAAAGAAAAGTGAACCTATACTGAGTCCCAGCACACAATACACAAAGTAAGATTTCCAATACATTTATTTACAATAAGTGATAAATACAGTGCAAAAAGAATCCTAAACAAACAGCTCCAAAAGAAAAAGAAATGAAGCGTGTTCTTCAGGAGCAGGTAAAGCCAAAACAAACAAAAGATCACTAGCCGGTAGAAGGACAACCTAATTAACCTACAACAATAAACAACACAACTCTTACCTTACTTCCTAACTAACACAAAAAAAAAAAAAAAAAAAACAGGAGAAAAGAAAAATGGCACCCACTCCCTACTGCTCCAACACTCAACAATGGGCAAGCAATTCAAAGCTGTACACTACAGCCACAAGACATTTAAGTTGACCTCGGTTTAAGCTTAACACATCAAAGCTGCCACTACAGCCGTAACAACACATTTAAGCTTCACATACACCAACAAGAGCAACACTCCAAGTCTGGTAACACAACAGTCTCAGGCTCTTGGGAGAAGAACTCTCTCCCAGTCTCAGGCTCTTGGGAGAAGAACTCTCTCCCAGTCTCTCTCTCCGGCTCTGCTTGAATACTGGATCCTCTCGCCATTGATGAGGAACAGCTGGTAGGTCCCATCACCTAGATGAGGACAGGGAGGAGCACAGGAAATTGGACAAAACATACAACAAAACTACAACTCCCAGCAGGCCGTTGGGTCCATTGGCAGCACACACACTCAATAAATCAATGAGTGACACTTACACATTATAAAACACAAATGCATACGCCCTGGGACGCAACACCAGTCAAATTAAATCATTAAAGGAAAATCCATCTTTCCAGTGCATACACAGAAAGCGGCATCAGATCTGGCATTCATTTATTTTCCACTGTATTTACAATTGCATAAATAAAGCTATGAGATCGTTACAGTTATAATATATTATAAAATATAAAAATAATAGATCACAATACTGTAGTTTATAGCCTAGGCTACTATATTTTAATCAAATAAATGCAGGCTGGGGGAGCGCATGAGACTTATTTCAAAAACATTAAAAAATCCAACTGACACACACACACACACACACACACACACACACACACAAGTTTCAAGTTTTGAAAAATACAACAACAAACAGTAATATTGTAAAGTCTTATAACAATTGAATTTATAATTATATAGGATTATGTAACTGTTCACAAAATTCAGGGTTCAATCGCTTTCTGTTGTTGCATTGAGACTCTGGTAGGGCTTTATTTTGAAATTCTAGTCAGCAAAATAGAGGGAAAACAAACAATATTGACAATATTGTTTATAAAATGTTACTCACCATGTTAATTTATTGTTAATTTGACTGTTTCGTTCCGTTGGCCTTACATACTTGATCATCGTGAGGTAAACATTACCTACGCCAATAGGAGGCGCTTAATAACAGTGACGTGCGCCAATAGCAGCTGCAAAGCAGAAGCAATGTGGGAAATGCCGACTGTTTTAAGGAATAAACGCAGAATTTTTTGTTCTTATCGTGTTCAACACAATCTACACTCGATCGCGCGAGGATCTCCATCGTAAAAAATCGCAGCTTGAATTTTTTTTTTAGTTACCGTCGAAGTGAAAGACGGCTCCACTCTGTGGTATAAATGGCTGCCGAGCGCCCTTCACTATTGTCGTTGAATGCGGACAGGCAGGAACTCACCCATTGATCGCTAGACGGATCGGCTGATCTGGCTGGGCATACTCCCACTGCAGCGCGACGATCTTTTTGCCTTTTTTTTAATACTACATTTAAATAGTCCAAGTAATGGATACTGTACAACAGTGGTCATATGTTTATTTTGTGTGACATGACACCTATTGGTGTTGCCTATGAACACTGAATACACTGTGACAGAGGCAAAAAATATATATATATAGAATAATAATAACAACAACAATAATGATTATGACCACGCATGCAAAACAGAGAGAGAGAAAAGACTACATTCTAGAAGAATAATTACACAATACCCACTGTTACCAGTGTTATGTTCCCAATTCATGTTCTAGGGGCAAAAGGGAAAAGTCACTTTAAAGCAAAAAATGAACAGCGACAAAGAAAAGTGAACCTATACTGAGTCCCAGCACACAATACACAAAGTAAGATTTCCAATACATTTATTTACAATAAGTGATAAATACAGTGCAAAAAGAATCCTAAACAAACAGCTCCAAAAGAAAAAGAAATGAAGCGTGTTCTTCAGGAGCAGGTAAAGCCAAAACAAACAAAAGATCACTAGCCGGTAGAAGGACAACCTAATTAACCTACAACAATAAACAACACAACTCTTACCTTACTTCCTAACTAACAAAAAAAAAAAAAAAAAAAAACAGGAGAAAAGAAAAATGGCACCCACTCCCTACTGCTCCAACACTCAACAATGGGCAAGCAATTCAAAGCTGTACACTACAGCCACAAGACATTTAAGTTGACCTCGGTTTAAGCTTAACACATCAAAGCTGCCACTACAGCCGTAACAACACATTTAAGCTTCACATACACCAACAAGAGCAACACTCCAAGTCTGGTAACACAACAGTCTCAGGCTCTTGGGAGAAGAACTCTCTCCCAGTCTCAGGCTCTTGGGAGAAGAACTCTCTCCCAGTCTCTCTCTCCGGCTCTGCTTGAATACTGGATCCTCTTGCCATTGATGAGGAACAGCTGGTAGGTCCCATCACCTAGATGAGGACAGGGAGGAGCACAGGAAATTGGACAAAACATACAACAAAACTACAACTCCCAGCAGGCCGTTGGGTCCATTGGCAGCACACACACTCAATAAATCAATGAGTGACACTTACACATTATAAAACACAAATGCATACGCCCTGGGACGCAACACCAGTCAAATTAAATCATTAAAGGAAAATCCATCTTTCCAGTGCATACACAGAAAGCGGCATCAGATCTGGCATTCATATATTTTCACTGTATTTACAATTGCATAAATAAAGCTATGAGATCGTTACAGTTATAATATATTATAAAATATAAAAATAATAGATCACAATACTGTAGTTTATAGCCTAGGCTACTATATTTTAATCAAATAAATGCAGGCTGGGGGAGCGCATGAGACTTATTTCAAAAACATTAAAAAATCCAACTGACACACACACACACACACACACACACACACACACACAAGTTTCAAGTTTTGAAAAATACAACAACAAACAGTAATATTGTAAAGTCTTATAACAATTGAATTTATAATTATATAGGATTATGTAACTGTTCACAAAATTCAGGGTTCAATCGCTTTCTGTTGTTGCATTGAGACTCTGGTAGGGCTTTATTTTGAAATTCTAGTCAGCAAAATAGAGGGAAAACAAACAATATTGACAATATTGTTTATAAAATGTTACTCACCATGTTAATTTATTGTTAATTTGACTGTTTCGTTCCGTTCGCCTTACATACTTGATCATCGTGAGGTAAACATTACCTACGCCAATAGGAGGCGCTTAATAACAGTGACGTGCGCCAATAGCAGCTGCAAAGCAGAAGCAATGTGGGAAATGCCGACTGTTTTAAGGAATAAACGCAGAATTTTTTGTTCTTATCGTGTTCAACACAATCTACACTCGATCGCGCGAGGATCTCCATCGTAAAAAATCGCAGCTTGAATTTTTTTTTTAGTTACCGTCGAAGTGAAAGACGGCTCCACTCTGTGGTATAAATGGCTGCCGAGCGCCCTTCACTATTGTCGTTGAATGCGGACAGGCAGGAACTCACCCATTGATCGCTAGATGGATCGGCTGATCTGGGCTGGGCATACTCCCACTGCAGCGCGACGATCTTTTTGCCTTTTTTTTAATACTACATTTAAATAGTCCAAGTAATGGATACTGTACAACAGTGGTCATATGTTTATTTTGTGTGACATGACACCTATTGGTGTTGCCTATGAACAGTATACACTGAATACACTGTGACAGAGGCAACAAAAATATATATAGAATAATAATAACAACAACAATAATGATTATGACCACGCATGCAAAACAGAGAGAGAGAAAAGACTACATTCTAGAAGAATAATTACACAATACCCACTGTTACCAGTGTTATGTTCCCAATTCATGTTCTAGGGGCAAAAGGGAAAAGTCACTTTAAAGCAAAAAATGAACAGCGACAAAGAAAAGTGAACCTATACTGAGTCCCAGCACACAATACACAAAGTAAGATTTCCAATACATTTATTTACAATAAGTGATAAATACAGTGCAAAAAGAATCCTAAACAAACAGCTCCAAAAGAAAAAGAAATGAAGCGTGTTCTTCAGGAGCAGGTAAAGCCAAAACAAACAAAAGATCACTAGCCGGTAGAAGGACAACCTAATTAACCTACAACAATAAACAACACAACTCTTACCTTACTTCCTAACTAACAAAAAAAAAAAAAAAAAAAAACAGGAGAAAAGAAAAATGGCACCCACTCCCTACTGCTCCAACACTCAACAATGGGCAAGCAATTCAAAGCTGTACACTACAGCCACAAGACATTTAAGTTGACCTCGGTTTAAGCTTAACACATCAAAGCTGCCACTACAGCCGTAACAACACATTTAAGCTTCACATACACCAACAAGAGCAACACTCCAAGTCTGGTAACACAACAGTCTCAGGCTCTTGGGAGAAGAACTCTCTCCCAGTCTCAGGCTCTTGGGAGAAGAACTCTCTCCCAGTCTCTCTCTCCGGCTCTGCTTGAATACTGGATCCTCTTGCCATTGATGAGGAACAGCTGGTAGGTCCCATCACCTAGATGAGGACAGGGAGGAGCACAGGAAATTGGACAAAACATACAACAAAACTACAACTCCCAGCAGGCCGTTGGGTCCATTGGCAGCACACACACTCAATAAATCAATGAGTGACACTTACACATTATAAAACACAAATGCATACGCCCTGGGACGCAACACCAGTCAAATTAAATCATTAAAGGAAAATCCATCTTTCCAGTGCATACACAGAAAGCGGCATCAGATCTGGCATTCATTTATTTTCCACTGTATTTACAATTGCATAAATAAAGCTATGAGATCGTTACAATTATAATATATTATAAAATATAAAAATAATAGATCACAATACTGTAGTTTATAGCCTAGGCTACTATATTTTAATCAAATAAATGCAGGCTGGGGGAGCGCATGAGACTTATTTCAAAAACATTAAAAAATCCAACTGACACACACACACACAAGTTTCAAGTTTTGAAAAAAAATACAACAACAAACAGTAATATTGTAAAGTCTTATAACAATTGAATTTATAATTATATAGGATTATGTAACTGTTCACAAAATTCAGGGTTCAATCGCTTTCTGTTGTTGCATTGAGACTCTGGTAGGGCTTTATTTTGAAATTCTAGTCAGCAAAATAGAGGGAAAACAAACAATATTGACAATATTGTTTATAAAATGTTACTCACCATGTTAATTTATTGTTAATTTGACTGTTTCGTTCCGTTCGCCTTACATACTTGATCATCGTGAGGTAAACATTACCTACGCCAATAGGAGGCGCTTAATAACAGTGACGTGCGCCAATAGCAGCTGCAAAGCAGAAGCAATGTGGGAAATGCCGACTGTTTTAAGGAATAAACGCAGAATTTTTTGTTCTTATCGTGTTCAACACAATCTACACTCGATCGCGCGAGGATCTCCATCGTAAAAAATCGCAGCTTGAATTTTTTTTTAGTTACCGTCGAAGTGAAAGACAGGTCCTCTCTGTGGTATAAATAGCTGCCGAGCGCCCTTTACTATTGTCGTTGAATGCGGACAGGCAGGAGCTCACCCATTGATCGCTAGACGGATCGGCAGATCTGGCTGGGCATACTCCCACTGCAGCGCGACGATCTTTTTGCCTTTTTTTTAATACTACATTTAAATAGTCCAAGTAATGGATACTGTACAACAGTGGTCATATGTTTATTTTGTGTGACATGACACCTATTGGTGTTGCCTATGAACAGTATACACTGAATACACTGTGACAGAGGCAAAAAAAAAAATATATAGAATAATAATAACAACAACAATAATGATTATGACCACGCATGCAAAACAGAGAGAGAGAAAAGACTACATTCTAGAAGAATAATTACACAATACCCACTGTTACCAGTGTTATGTTCCCAATTCATGTTCTAGGGGCAAAAGGGAAAAGTCACTTTAAAGCAAAAAATGAACAGCGACAAAGAAAAGTGAACCTATACTGAGTCCCAGCACACAATACACAAAGTAAGATTTCCAATACATTTATTTACAATAAGTGATAAATACAGTGCAAAAAGAATCCTAAACAAACAGCTCCAAAAGAAAAAGAAATGAAGCGTGTTCTTCAGGAGCAGGTAAAGCCAAAACAAACAAAAGATCACTAGCCGGTAGAAGGACAACCTAATTAACCTACAACAATAAACAACACAACTCTTACCTTACTTCCTAACTAACACAAAAAAAACAACAACAAAAAAACCAGGAGAAAAGAAAAATGGCACCCACTCCCTACTGCTCCAACACTCAACAATGGGCAAGCAATTCAAAGCTGTACACTACAGCCACAAGACATTTAAGTTGACCTCGGTTTAAGCTTAACACATCAAAGCTGCCACTACAGCCGTAACAACACATTTAAGCTTCACATACACCAACAAGAGCAACACTCCAAGTCTGGTAACACAACAGTCTCAGGCTCTTGGGAGAAGAACTCTCTCCCAGTCTCAGGCTCTTGGGAGAAGAACTCTCTCCCAGTCTCAGGCTCTTGGGAGAAGAACTCTCTCCCAGTCTCTCTCTCCGGCTCTGCTGGAATACTGGATCCTCTTGCCATTGATGAGGAACAGCTGGTAGGTCCCATCACCTAGATGAGGACAGGGAGGAGCACAGGAAATTGGACAAAACATACAACAAAACTACAACTCCCAGCAGGCCGTTGGGTCCATTGGCAGCACACACACTCAATAAATCAATGAGTGACACTTACACATTATAAAACACAAATGCATACGCCCTGGGACGCAACACCAGTCAAATTAAATCATTAAAGGAAAATCCATCTTTCCAGTGCATACACAGAAAGCGGCATCAGATCTGGCATTCATTTATTTTCCACTGTATTTACAATTGCATAAATAAAGCTATGAGATCGTTACAATTATAATATATTATAAAATATAAAAATAATAGATCACAATACTGTAGTTTATAGCCTAGGCTACTATATTTTAATCAAATAAATGCAGGCTGGGGGAGCGCATGAGACTTATTTCAAAAACATTAAAAAATCCAACTGACACACACACACACAAGTTTCAAGTTTTGAAAAAAAATACAACAACAAACAGTAATATTGTAAAGTCTTATAACAATTGAATTTATAATTATATAGGATTATGTAACTGTTCACAAAATTCAGGGTTCAATCGCTTTCTGTTGTTGCATTGAGACTCTGGTAGGGCTTTATTTTGAAATTCTAGTCAGCAAAATAGAGGGAAAACAAACAATATTGACAATATTGTTTATAAAATGTTACTCACCATGTTAATTTATTGTTAATTTGACTGTTTCGTTCCGTTCGCCTTACATACTTGATCATCGTGAGGTAAACATTACCTACGCCAATAGGAGGCGCTTAATAACAGTGACGTGCGCCAATAGCAGCTGCAAAGCAGAAGCAATGTGGGAAATGCCGACTGTTTTAAGGAATAAACGCAGAATTTTTTGTTCTTATCGTGTTCAACACAATCTACACTCGATCGCGCGAGGATCTCCATCGTAAAAAATCGCAGCTTGAATTTTTTTTTAGTTACCGTCGAAGTGAAAGACAGGTCCTCTCTGTGGTATAAATAGCTGCCGAGCGCCCTTTACTATTGTCGTTGAATGCGGACAGGCAGGAGCTCACCCATTGATCGCTAGACGGATCGGCATATCTGGCTGGGCATACTCCCACTGCAGCGCGACGATCTTTTTGCCTTTTTTTTACTACTACATTTAAATAGTCCAAGTAATGGATACTGTACAACAGTGGTCATATGTTTATTTTGTGTGACATGACACCTATTGGTGTTGCCTATGAACAGTATACACTGAATACACTGTGACAGAGGCAAAAAAAAAAATATATAGAATAATAATAACAACAACAATAATGATTATGACCACGCATGCAAAACAGAGAGAGAGAAAAGACTACATTCTAGAAGAATAATTACACAATACCCACTGTTACCAGTGTTATGTTCCCAATTCATGTTCTAGGGGCAAAAGGGAAAAGTCACTTTAAAGCAAAAAATGAACAGCGACAAAGAAAAGTGAACCTATACTGAGTCCCAGCACACAATACACAAAGTAAGATTTCCAGTACATTTATTTACAATAAGTGATAAATACAGTGCAAAAAGAATCCTAAACAAACAGCTCCAAAAGAAAAAGAAATGAAGCGTGTTCTTCAGGAGCAGGTAAAGCCAAAACAAACAAAAGATCACTAGCCGGTAGAAGGACAACCTAATTAACCTACAACAATAAACAACACAACTCTTACCTTACTTCCTAACTAACACAAAAAAAACAACAACAAAAAAACCAGGAGAAAAGAAAAATGGCACCCACTCCCTACTGCTCCAACACTCAACAATGGGCAAGCAATTCAAAGCTGTACACTACAGCCACAAGACATTTAAGTTGACCTCGGTTTAAGCTTAACACATCAAAGCTGCCACTACAGCCGTAACAACACATTTAAGCTTCTCACATACACCAACAAGAGCAACACTCCAAGTCTGGTAACACAACAGTCTCAGGCTCTTGGGAGAAGAACTCTCTCCCAGTCTCAGGCTCTTGGGAGAAGAACTCTCTCCCAGTCTCTCTCTCCGGCTCTGCTGGAATACTGGATCCTCTTGCCATTGATGAGGAACAGCTGGTAGGTCCCGCATCACCTAGATGAGGACAGGGAGGAGCACAGGAAATTGGACAAAACATACAACAAAACTACAACTCCCAGCAGGCCGTTGGGTCCATTGGCAGCACACACACTCAATAAATCAATGAGTGACACTTACACATTATAAAACACAAATGCATACGCCCTGGGACGCAACACCAGTCAAATTAAATCATTAAAGGAAAATCCATCTTTCCAGTGCATACACAGAAAGCGGCATCAGATCTGGCATTCATTTATTTTCCACTGTATTTACAATTGCATAAATAAAGCTATGAGATCGTTACAATTATAATATATTATAAAATATAAAAATAATAGATCACAATACTGTAGTTTATAGCCTAGGCTACTATATTTTAATCAAATAAATGCAGGCTGGGGGAGCGCATGAGACTTATTTCAAAAACATTAAAAAATCCAACTGACACACACACACACAAGTTTCAAGTTTTGAAAAAAAATACAACAACAAACAGTAATATTGTAAAGTCTTATAACAATTGAATTTATAATTATATAGGATTATGTAACTGTTCACAAAATTCAGGGTTCAATCGCTTTCTGTTGTTGCATTGAGACTCTGGTAGGGCTTTATTTTGAAATTCTAGTCAGCAAAATAGAGGGAAAACAAACAATATTGACAATATTGTTTATAAAATGTTACTCACCATGTTAATTTATTGTTAATTTGACTGTTTCGTTCCGTTCGCCTTACATACTTGATCATCGTGAGGTAAACATTACCTACGCCAATAGGAGGCGCTTAATAACAGTGACGTGCGCCAATAGCAGCTGCAAAGCAGAAGCAATGTGGGAAATGCCGACTGTTTTAAGGAATAAACGCAGAATTTTTTGTTCTTATCGTGTTCAACACAATCTACACTCGATCGCGCGAGGATCTCCATCGTAAAAAATCGCAGCTTGAATTTTTTTTTAGTTACCGTCGAAGTGAAAGACAGGTCCTCTCTGTGGTATAAATAGCTGCCGAGCGCCCTTTACTATTGTCGTTGAATGCGGACAGGCAGGAGCTCACCCATTGATCGCTAGACGGATCGGCAGATCTGGCTGGGCATACTCCCACTGCAGCGCGACGATCTTTTTGCCTTTTTTTTACTACTACATTTAAATAGTCCAAGTAATGGATACTGTACAACAGTGGTCATATGTTTATTTTGTGTGACATGACACCTATTGGTGTTGCCTATGAACAGTATACACTGAATACACTGTGACAGAGGCAAAAAAAAAAATATATAGAATAATAATAACAACAACAATAATGATTATGACCACGCATGCAAAACAGAGAGAGAGAAAAGACTACATTCTAGAAGAATAATTACACAATACCCACTGTTACCAGTGTTATGTTCCCAATTCATGTTCTAGGGGCAAAAGGGAAAAGTCACTTTAAAGCAAAAAATGAACAGCGACAAAGAAAAGTGAACCTATACTGAGTCCCAGCACACAATACACAAAGTAAGATTTCCAGTACATTTATTTACAATAAGTGATAAATACAGTGCAAAAAGAATCCTAAACAAACAGCTCCAAAAGAAAAAGAAATGAAGCGTGTTCTTCAGGAGCAGGTAAAGCCAAAACAAACAAAAGATCACTAGCCGGTAGAAGGACAACCTAATTAACCTACAACAATAAACAACACAACTCTTACCTTACTTCCTAACTAACACAAAAAAAACAACAACAAAAAAACCAGGAGAAAAGAAAAATGGCACCCACTCCCTACTGCTCCAACACTCAACAATGGGCAAGCAATTCAAAGCTGTACACTACAGCCACAAGACATTTAAGTTGACCTCGGTTTAAGCTTAACACATCAAAGCTGCCACTACAGCCGTAACAACACATTTAAGCTTCACATACACCAACAAGAGCAACACTCCAAGTCTGGTAACACAACAGTCTCAGGCTCTTGGGAGAAGAACTCTCTCCCAGTCTCAGGCTCTTGGGAGAAGAACTCTCTCCCAGTCTCAGGCTCTTGGGAGAAGAACTCTCTCCCAGTCTCTCTCTCCGGCTCTGCTGGAATACTGGATCCTCTTGCCATTGATGAGGAACAGCTGGTAGGTCCCGCATCACCTAGATGAGGACAGGGAGGAGCACAGGAAATTGGACAAAACATACAACAAAACTACAACTCCCAGCAGGCCGTTGGGTCCATTGGCAGCACACACACTCAATAAATCAATGAGTGACACTTACACATTATAAAACACAAATGCATACGCCCTGGGACGCAACACCAGTCAAATTAAATCATTAAAGGAAAATCCATCTTTCCAGTGCATACACAGAAAGCGGCATCAGATCTGGCATTCATTTATTTTCCACTGTATTTACAATTGCATAAATAAAGCTATGAGATCGTTACAATTATAATATATTATAAAATATAAAAATAATAGATCACAATACTGTAGTTTATAGCCTAGGCTACTATATTTTAATCAAATAAATGCAGGCTGGGGGAGCGCATGAGACTTATTTCAAAAACATTAAAAAATCCAACTGACACACACACACACAAGTTTCAAGTTTTGAAAAAAAATACAACAACAAACAGTAATATTGTAAAGTCTTATAACAATTGAATTTATAATTATATAGGATTATGTAACTGTTCACAAAATTCAGGGTTCAATCGCTTTCTGTTGTTGCATTGAGACTCTGGTAGGGCTTTATTTTGAAATTCTAGTCAGCAAAATAGAGGGAAAACAAACAATATTGACAATATTGTTTATAAAATGTTACTCACCATGTTAATTTATTGTTAATTTGACTGTTTCGTTCCGTTCGCCTTACATACTTGATCATCGTGAGGTAAACATTACCTACGCCAATAGGAGGCGCTTAATAACAGTGACGTGCGCCAATAGCAGCTGCAAAGCAGAAGCAATGTGGGAAATGCCGACTGTTTTAAGGAATAAACGCAGAATTTTTTGTTCTTATCGTGTTCAACACAATCTACACTCGATCGCGCGAGGATCTCCATCGTAAAAAACCGCAGCTTGAATTTTTTTTTAGTTACCGTCGAAGTGAAAGACAGGTCCTCTCTGTGGTATAAATAGCTGCCGAGCGCCCTTTACTATTGTCGTTGAATGCGGACAGGCAGGAGCTCACCCATTGATCGCTAGACGGAACGGCAGATCTGGCTGGGCATACTCCCACTGCAGCGCGACGATCTTTTTGCCTTTTTTTTACTACTACATTTAAATAGTCCAAGTAATGGATACTGTACAACAGTGGTCATATGTTTATTTTGTGTGACATGACACCTATTGGTGTTGCCTATGAACACTGAATACACTGTGACAGAGGCAAAAAAATATATATATAGAATAATAACAACAACAACAACAACAATAATGATTATGACCACGCATGCAAAACAGAGAGAGAGAAAAGACTACATTCTAGAAGAATAATTACACAATACCCACTGTTACCAGTGTTATGTTCCCAATTCATGTTCTAGGGGCAAAAGGGAAAAGTCACTTTAAAGCAAAAAATGAACAGCGACAAAGAAAAGTGAACCTATACTGAGTCCCAGCACACAATACACAAAGTAAGATTTCCAGTACATTTATTTACAATAAGTGATAAATACAGTGCAAAAAGAATCCTAAACAAACAGCTCCAAAAGAAAAAGAAATGAAGCGTGTTCTTCAGGAGCAGGTAAAGCCAAAACAAACAAAAGATCACTAGCCGGTAGAAGGACAACCTAATTAACCTACAACAATAAACAACACAACTCTTACCTTACTTCCTAACTAACAACAACAACAAAAAAACCAGGAGAAAAGAAAAATGGCACCCACTCCCTACTGCTCCAACACTCAACAATGGGCAAGCAATTCAAAGCTGTACACTACAGCCACAAGACATTTAAGTTGACCTCGGTTTAAGCTTAACACATCAAAGCTGCCACTACAGCCGTAACAACACATTTAAGCTTCACATACACCAACAAGAGCAACACTCCAAGTCTGGTAACACAACAGTCTCAGGCTCTTGGGAGAAGAACTCTCTCCCAGTCTCAGGCTCTTGGGAGAAGAACTCTCTCCCAGTCTCAGGCTCTTGGGAGAAGAACTCTCTCCCAGTCTCTCTCTCCGGCTCTGCTGGAATACTGGATCCTCTTGCCATTGATGAGGAACAGCTGGTAGGTCCCGCATCACCTAGATGAGGACAGGGAGGAGCACAGGAAATTGGACAAAACATACAACAAAACTACAACTCCCAGCAGGCCGTTGGGTCCATTGGCAGCACACACACTCAATAAATCAATGAGTGACACTTACACATTATAAAACACAAATGCATACGCCCTGGGACGCAACACCAGTCAAATTAAATCATTAAAGGAAAATCCATCTTTCCAGTGCATACACAGAAAGCGGCATCAGATCTGGCATTCATTTATTTTCCACTGTATTTACAATTGCATAAATAAAGCTATGAGATCGTTACAATTATAATATATTATAAAATATAAAAATAATAGATCACAATACTGTAGTTTATAGCCTAGGCTACTATATTTTAATCAAATAAATGCAGGCTGGGGGAGCGCATGAGACTTATTTCAAAAACATTAAAAAATCCAACTGACACACACACACACAAGTTTCAAGTTTTGAAAAAAAATACAACAACAAACAGTAATATTGTAAAGTCTTATAACAATTGAATTTATAATTATATAGGATTATGTAACTGTTCACAAAATTCAGGGTTCAATCGCTTTCTGTTGTTGCATTGAGACTCTGGTAGGGCTTTATTTTGAAATTCTAGTCAGCAAAATAGAGGGAAAACAAACAATATTGACAATATTGTTTATAAAATGTTACTCACCATGTTAATTTATTGTTAATTTGACTGTTTCGTTCCGTTCGCCTTACATACTTGATCATCGTGAGGTAAACATTACCTACGCCAATAGGAGGCGCTTAATAACAGTGACGTGCGCCAATAGCAGCTGCAAAGCAGAAGCAATGTGGGAAATGCCGACTGTTTTAAGGAATAAACGCAGAATTTTTTGTTCTTATCGTGTTCAACACAATCTACACTCGATCGCGCGAGGATCTCCATCGTAAAAAACCGCAGCTTGAATTTTTTTTTAGTTACCGTCGAAGTGAAAGACAGGTCCTCTCTGTGGTATAAATAGCTGCCGAGCGCCCTTTACTATTGTCGTTGAATGCGGACAGGCAGGAGCTCACCCATTGATCGCTAGACGGATCGGCAGATCTGGCTGGGCATACTCCCACTGCAGCGCGACGATCTTTTTGCCTTTTTTTTACTACTACATTTAAATAGTCCAAGTAATGGATACTGTACAACAGTGGTCATATGTTTATTTTGTGTGACATGACACCTATTGGTGTTGCCTATGAACACTGAATACACTGTGACAGAGGCAAAAAAATATATATATAGAATAATAACAACAACAACAACAACAATAATGATTATGACCACGCATGCAAAACAGAGAGAGAGAAAAGACTACATTCTAGAAGAATAATTACACAATACCCACTGTTACCAGTGTTATGTTCCCAATTCATGTTCTAGGGGCAAAAGGGAAAAGTCACTTTAAAGCAAAAAATGAACAGCGACAAAGAAAAGTGAACCTATACTGAGTCCCAGCACACAATACACAAAGTAAGATTTCCAGTACATTTATTTACAATAAGTGATAAATACAGTGCAAAAAGAATCCTAAACAAACAGCTCCAAAAGAAAAAGAAATGAAGCGTGTTCTTCAGGAGCAGGTAAAGCCAAAACAAACAAAAGATCACTAGCCGGTAGAAGGACAACCTAATTAACCTACAACAATAAACAACACAACTCTTACCTTACTTCCTAACTAACAACAACAACAAAAAAACCAGGAGAAAAGAAAAATGGCACCCACTCCCTACTGCTCCAACACTCAACAATGGCCAAGCAATTCAAAGCTGTACACTACAGCCACAAGACATTTAAGTTGACCTCGGTTTAAGCTTAACACATCAAAGCTGCCACTACAGCCGTAACAACACATTTAAGCTTCACATACACCAACAAGAGCAACACTCCAAGTCTGGTAACACAACAGTCTCAGGCTCTTGGGAGAAGAACTCTCTCCCAGTCTCAGGCTCTCTTGGGAGAAGAACTCTCTCCCAGTCTCAGGCTCTTGGGAGAAGAACTCTCTCCCAGTCTCTCTCTCCGGCTCTGCTGGAATACTGGATCCTCTTGCCATTGATGAGGAACAGCTGGTAGGTCCCATCACCTAGATGAGGACAGGGAGGAGCACAGGAAATTGGACAAAACATACAACAAAACTACAACTCCCAGCAGGCCGTTGGGTCCATTGGCAGCACACACACTCAATAAATCAATGAGTGACACTTACACATTATAAAACACAAATGCATACGCCCTGGGACGCAACACCAGTCAAATTAAATCATTAAAGGAAAATCCATCTTTCCAGTGCATACACAGAAAGCGGCATCAGATCTGGCATTCATTTATTTTCCACTGTATTTACAATTGCATAAATAAAGCTATGAGATCGTTACAATTATAATATATTATAAAATATAAAAATAATAGATCACAATACTGTAGTTTATAGCCTAGGCTACTATATTTTAATCAAATAAATGCAGGCTGGGGGAGCGCATGAGACTTATTTCAAAAACATTAAAAAATCCAACTGACACACACACACACACACAAGTTTCAAGTTTTGAAAAAAAATACAACAACAAACAGTAATATTGTAAAGTCTTATAACAATTGAATTTATAATTATATAGGATTATGTAACTGTTCACAAAATTCAGGGTTCAATCGCTTTCTGTTGTTGCATTGAGACTCTGGTAGGGCTTTATTTTGAAATTCTAGTCAGCAAAATAGAGGGAAAACAAACAATATTGACAATATTGTTTATAAAATGTTACTCACCATGTTAATTTATTGTTAATTTGACTGTTTCGTTCCGTTCGCCTTACATACTTGATCATCGTGAGGTAAACATTACCTACGCCAATAGGAGGCGCTTAATAACAGTGACGTGCGCCAATAGCAGCTGCAAAGCAGAAGCAATGTGGGAAATGCCGACTGTTTTAAGGAATAAACGCAGAATTTTTTGTTCTTATCGTGTTCAACACAATCTACACTCGATCGCGCGAGGATCTCCATCGTAAAAAATCGCAGCTTGAATTTTTTTTTAGTTACCGTCGAAGTGAAAGACAGGTCCTCTCTGTGGTATAAATAGCTGCCGAGCGCCCTTTACTATTGTCGTTGAATGCGGACAGGCAGGAGCTCACCCATTGATCGCTAGACGGATCGGCAGATCTGGCTGGGCATACTCCCACTGCAGCGCGACGATCTTTTTGCCTTTTTTTTAATACTACATTTAAATAGTCCAAGTAATGGATACTGTACAACAGTGGTCATATGTTTATTTTGTGTGACATGACACCTATTGGTGTTGCCTATGAACACTGAATACACTGTGACAGAGGCAAAAAAATATATATATAGAATAATAACAACAACAACAACAACAATAATGATTATGACCACGCATGCAAAACAGAGAGAGAGAAAAGACTACATTCTAGAAGAATAATTACACAATACCCACTGTTACCAGTGTTATGTTCCCAATTCATGTTCTAGGGGCAAAAGGGAAAGTCACTTTAAAGCAAAAAATGAACAGCGACAAAGAAAAGTGAACCTATACTGAGTCCCAGCACACAATACACAAAGTAAGATTTCCAATACATTTATTTACAATAAGTGATAAATACAGTGCAAAAAGAATCCTAAACAAACAGCTCCAAAAGAAAAAGAAATGAAGCGTGTTCTTCAGGAGCAGGTAAAGCCAAAACAAACAAAAGATCACTAGCCGGTAGAAGGACAACCTAATTAACCTACAACAATAAACAACACAACTCTTACCTTACTTCCTAACTAACAACAACAAAAAAAAAACCAGGAGAAAAGAAAAATGGCACCCACTCCCTACTGCTCCAACACTCAACAATGGCCAAGCAATTCAAAGCTGTACACTACAGCCACAAGACATTTAAGTTGACCTCGGTTTAAGCTTAACACATCAAAGCTGCCACTACAGCCGTAACAACACATTTAAGCTTCACATACACCAACAAGAGCAACACTCCAAGTCTGGTAACACAACAGTCTCAGGCTCTTGGGAGAAGAACTCTCTCCCAGTCTCAGGCTCTTGGGAGAAGAACTCTCTCCCAGTCTCAGGCTCTTGGGAGAAGAACTCTCTCCCAGTCTCTCTCTCCGGCTCTGCTGGAATACTGGATCCTCTTGCCATTGATGAGGAACAGCTGGTAGGTCCCATCACCTAGATGAGGACAGGGAGGAGCACAGGAAATTGGACAAAACATACAACAAAACTACAACTCCCAGCAGGCCGTTGGGTCCATTGGCAGCACACACACTCAATAAATCAATGAGTGACACTTACACATTATAAAACACAAATGCATACGCCCTGGGACGCAACACCAGTCAAATTAAATCATTAAAGGAAAATCCATCTTTCCAGTGCATACACAGAAAGCGGCATCAGATCTGGCATTCATTTATTTTCCACTGTATTTACAATTGCATAAATAAAGCTATGAGATCGTTACAATTATAATATATTATAAAATATAAAAATAATAGATCACAATACTGTAGTTTATAGCCTAGGCTACTATATTTTAATCAAATAAATGCAGGCTGGGGGAGCGCATGAGACTTATTTCAAAAACATTAAAAAATCCAACTGACACACACACACACAAGTTTCAAGTTTTGAAAAAAAATACAACAACAAACAGTAATATTGTAAAGTCTTATAACAATTGAATTTATAATTATATAGGATTATGTAACTGTTCACAAAATTCAGGGTTCAATCGCTTTCTGTTGTTGCATTGAGACTCTGGTAGGGCTTTATTTTGAAATTCTAGTCAGCAAAATAGAGGGAAAACAAACAATATTGACAATATTGTTTATAAAATGTTACTCACCATGTTAATTTATTGTTAATTTGACTGTTTCGTTCCGTTCGCCTTACATACTTGATCATCGTGAGGTAAACATTACCTACGCCAATAGGAGGCGCTTAATAACAGTGACGTGCGCCAATAGCAGCTGCAAAGCAGAAGCAATGTGGGAAATGCCGACTGTTTTAAGGAATAAACGCAGAATTTTTTGTTCTTATCGTGTTCAACACAATCTACACTCGATCGCGCGAGGATCTCCATCGTAAAAAATCGCAGCTTGAATTTTTTTTTAGTTACCGTCGAAGTGAAAGACAGGTCCTCTCTGTGGTATAAATAGCTGCCGAGCGCCATTTACTATTGTCGTTGAATGCGGACAGGCAGGAGCTCACCCATTGATCGCTAGACGGATCGGCAGATCTGGCTGGGCATACTCCCACTGCAGCGCGACGATCTTTTTGCCTTTTTTTTAATACTACATTTAAATAGTCCAAGTAATGGATACTGTACAACAGTGGTCATATGTTTATTTTGTGTGACATGACACCTATTGGTGTTGCCTATGAACAGTATACACTGAATACACTGTGACAGAGGCAAAAAAAAAAATATATAGAATAATAATAACAACAACAATAATGATTATGACCACGCATGCAAAACAGAGAGAGAGAAAAGACTACATTCTAGAAGAATAATTACACAATACCCACTGTTACCAGTGTTATGTTCCCAATTCATGTTCTAGGGGCAAAAGGGAAAGTCACTTTAAAGCAAAAAATGAACAGCGACAAAGAAAAGTGAACCTATACTGAGTCCCAGCACACAATACACAAAGTAAGATTTCCAATACATTTATTTACAATAAGTGATAAATACAGTGCAAAAAGAATCCTAAACAAACAGCTCCAAAAGAAAAAGAAATGAAGCGTGTTCTTCAGGAGCAGGTAAAGCCAAAACAAACAAAAGATCACTAGCCGGTAGAAGGACAACCTAATTAACCTACAACAATAAACAACACAACTCTTACCTTACTTCCTAACTAACACAAAAAAAACAACAACAAAAAAACCAGGAGAAAAGAAAAATGGCACCCACTCCCTACTGCTCCAACACTCAACAATGGCCAAGCAATTCAAAGCTGTACACTACAGCCACAAGACATTTAAGTTGACCTCGGTTTAAGCTTAACACATCAAAGCTGCCACTACAGCCGTAACAACACATTTAAGCTTCACATACACCAACAAGAGCAACACTCCAAGTCTGGTAACACAACAGTCTCAGGCTCTTGGGAGAAGAACTCTCTCCCAGTCTCAGGCTCTTGGGAGAAGAACTCTCTCCCAGTCTCTCTCTCCGGCTCTGCTTGAATACTGGATCCTCTTGCCATTGATGAGGAACAGCTGGTAGGTCCCATCACCTAGATGAGGACAGGGAGGAGCACAGGAAATTGGACAAAACATACAACAAAACTACAACTCCCAGCAGGCCGTTGGGTCCATTGGCAGCACACACACTCAATAAATCAATGAGTGACACTTACACATTATAAAACACAAATGCATATGCCCTGGGACGCAACACCAGTCAAATTAAATCATTAAAGGAAAATCCATCTTTCCAGTGCATACACAGAAAGCGGCATCAGATCTGGCATTCATATATTTTCCACTGTATTTACAATTGCATAAACAAAGCTATGAGATCGTTACAATTATAATATATTATAAAATATAAAAATAATAGATCAAAATACTGTAGTTTATAGCCTAGGCTACTATATTTTAATCAAATAAATGCAGGCTGGGGGAGCGCATGAGACTTATTTCAAAAACATTAAAAAATCCAACTGACACACACACACACACACACACACACACACACACACACACACACACACACACACACACACACACACACACACACACACACACACACAGACTGATTAGTGCTCGGCTTCTCTGTGACGTCACCTGTGAACAGCTTTTCTTGACTCTCATTAGTAAACTCAAGGAGAGCCAGTTACCCAGAATTCAGCCTGGTGATCCAGTGGCACGGTACTTGGGGCTGAAACGAGGGCAGGAGAGAAAATCACTTCATCTGAAGACTTTTGTGCAATTTACTTAGTATTATAGTATTGAAGTATTAGTCAAACCAAAGTGTATTCAGACCTTTTCTCACATTATCACAGTTTATTCCCTATAGTTTAGAAAATGGTAATAAAATATGACAAGAACTCGGTTGATATTTGACTGGTTTTGTCCGTCCTTCTGTTAGACTGTCTCACACATGAATTATGTTGAATATCTGTCAGCTGTTAAATTTAACTACACAATTAGATAATACCAGTTTAGCTCAACCAATCACCAAGCAATGCTTCATTGTGTTCAGTCTGTGTGTAAAAAGAGCATTAGCAATTAAAGACAAAACACTTCAGCAAAACATGATCAGCTCAAAGTGTCTGAAGAATTTTTGGTCCCAAATGTTCATAAATGTTACTGGTAGTCACAAGTATTTTTGGGTATAATATGTCTCAGTTTTCTTTATTGTGCTCTCCTCCCTTACATTAATGACCTATAGTGTCCTGCACACACTAGTGAGATGATATCTGGTGTCTGTATGTCCATTAAAGACGTGGTTGTGCGTGTCACAGGTGGTGAAGATCATCCGGCCCAGCGAGACGGCGGGACGATACATCACATACAGACTCGTACAGTAAAGATCCATCAGGATTTGATTCTTCTTTAAGGCTTTTCATTGTCGTCATGATCTTTTGGTTTATAATGGGCGATTCTTGTGATGGACGACAATTAATTTAATTTCCCCAAAACTTGTTTGTTTTTGCAAATAAAAAAATAAATCACCTTTTGTTTAATGAAAGGTTTTATTATGGCGTTGTGAATATTTTAACGTTTCTTCTGAATATATACAGTTTGGGAATGTACACAATGGTTTCCACTCACGCATTTATCAGTCAAGTCATGTGGTTAGTCTGAATACATGGTTCAGATGAACAACCATCCTTGTATGAGTAATGAAATATACACACTATAACAAATAAAGCATATGTTTGAAAGAGAAACCAGTGACGCATTAAAACCAGCACTGACCAGCAGCGGCTGTTAGTTCAACACAACCGTAACATCGTCTTACGCTCTTCTGTCAATAAACAAAGAAAAGGCTCCAGTGCTTTAGATGAAACTGTAATAAATACAAATGTTAAGAGTTCCTGTATATTCCTATGACAATATATGTGGAGACTTTTTAATATCTACACACCTTGAAATTGTATTATTAAATAATAATGGCATATATATGTTTGTTTCTGAAGGACAGAAATGATTGTATTCCAGTTCTTTATGGTTTATGCAGAATAGTGCACATGTGTATTTTGATATTGAATAAAGAGACGCGTTATTATAAACATCCAGTTTATATTAGCCAATATTTGAAACTACACTGATCTCACTTCTACAGTCTGAGGTCGTATCAGTTTGCCTCTCAGTCAAAACCCTCTTAAAGGGATAGTTCACCCGAAAATGAAAATTAGCCCATGATTTGCTCACCCTGAAGTCATCCTAGGTGTGTATGACATTCTTCTTTCAGACGAACACAATCAGAGTTATATAAAAAAAATGTCCTGGCTCTTCCAAGCTTTATAATGGGAGTGAATGGTGATTTTTCTTGAAGTCCATAAGTGCATCTATCCATGATAAAAGTGCATCTATCATCATAAAAGTGCATCTATCATCATAAAAGCACATCTATCCATGATTAAAGTGCTCCACATGGCTCTGCGGGGGTTAATAAAGGCTTTCTGAAGTGAAGCGATGCGTTCTTGTAAGAAAAAGATCCATATTTAAAACGTTATTGACTAAAATAACTAGCTTCCGGCAGACAGCCACACACAAGTCGACTTGCACCACAAGAGAAACACTTGACGATGACGATGTGTGATGTAGATGTAGGAGTAGCACAAGCTTTGACGCCTCTCGTGGTTCAAACACAGCACTGGGCAACTGCGCTCATCATTACGTTGTGCGTCAAGTTCAAGTGTTTCTCTTGTGGCGGAAATCTATGTGTACAGCCATCTGCCGGAAGCTAGTTATTTTAGTCGATAACGTTTTAAATATGGACATTTTTCTTACAAGAACGCATCGCTTCACTTCAGAAGGCCTTTATTAACCCCTCTGAGCCGTTTGGGACACTTTTATGATGAATAAATGCACTTTTATGGACTTAAAAATAATAATAATGCCCATTCACTACAATTATAAAGCTTGGAAGAGCCAGGACATTTTTTTTATATAACTCTGATTGTGTTCGTCTGAAAGAAGAATGTCATACACACCTAGGATGACTTCAGGGTGAGTAAATCATGGGTTAATTTAAATTTATGGGTGAACTAACCCTTTAATATGACTATTGTTTGACTTTGGGAATTAACACATACAAATGGTCTAACGGTTGAGATGGTTAAATTCCTAACGCCTCCCTGGTCTTACTGATCTGAGACCTGCTCGGAGTCGTTTCCCTCGGTTTCCTCATTTTCCCCTGTGCCGGTGGTCTGCTCCGGGATGGTCTCCGGGACGAGTGCGCTCAGGTCCAGGCTCACTCTGGGACTGGTCTGCTCTTCTTCTGTACTGGTCTCGCTCTCCTGACTCACCAGAGGAGGGCGCTGTCCTCTCGCTCTGCCCTGCTCCTCCACATCAGAGTCTGAGTCCTGAGAACCTGAGGAACCCACCGAATGACCTGAAGAGGGAACGGTACACTCGTTCAACAGTAACACGGCACAATTCATCAAAAAATACAAATAAAGTCACAGTGGGAATCTTTCAACAAATATTGTGATTTGAACTGCAATATGATGAACTATGAAATATATTTCATAGATTCTCTTAGTTCAAAATCTGAAGCAACATTTTACAATATTTATTAAATATAGTTAAAATAATAAAGATAAAGTTTTTATTTAAATATTTATACATTTTTAATATAAATTCCACTTAATTTGAAAACCCAACCACAAAACATTTTATAATATTCAGATTTTAAATGTTAAAAATAAACATTACTTATTTAATATTTATTATTTCTAATATATGTGTTTCTCTCACCACATTCCAGATCCGCTCTATTTGTCTCTTCATGAGTTCCAGTCTCACAGTCCTGTGGAGGAGAATATGAGTAAGTGCATCAGAACCTCAGAATAAACCCATGTCCTTCATCACATCATGTGACTGTGTGCAGACCTGGCTCTGTGCTGGAGAGGAGACTGAGGAAGAGATGAAGATGCTCTGCTGGAAGACGATCAGAGCCTCTACGATGCGAGCCTGATGAGGGTAATCCACCAGAGATGAGAGCGACACCGTGGCGCCGGTGGGTTTGGGTCTCATCAGGGTCGGCCCGAACACGATGCCTAAATTACTAGCGCTCATTTTATTATCTTGCTCCAACTCAGACACTCTGAGAGAGAGAGAGAGAGAGAGAGAGCGAGAGAGAGAGAGACAGTGAGAGAAAGAGAGAGAGTGAGTGAGTGAGAGAGAGAGAAAGAGAGAGTGAGTGAGTGAGTGAGTGAGTGAGTGAGTGAGTGAGAGAAAGAGTGAGATAGTGAGAGACAGAGTGAGTGAGAGAGAGTGAGAGACATAGAGTGAGAGAGAGAGAGAGAGAGAGAGAGAGAAAGAGAGAGTGAGTGAGAGACAGAGTGAGAGACAGAGTGAGTGAGTGAGTGAGTGAGTGAGAGAAAGAGAGAGAGAAAGAGAGTGAGAGAGTTAGAGACAGAGTGAGAGAGAGAGAGTGAGAGAGAGTTAGAGACAGAGAGAGAGAGAGAGAGAGAGAGAGAGAGAGTTAGAGACAGAGTGAGAGAGAGAGAGAGAGAGAGAGAGAGAGAGAGTGAGTGAGAGACAGAGTGAGAGACAGAGTGAGTGAGTGAGTGAGTGAGAGAAAGAGAGAGAGAAAGAGAGTGAGAGAGTGAGAGACAGAGTGAGAGAGTTAGAGACAGAGTGAGAGAGAGAGAGTGAGAGAGTTAGAGACAGACAGAGGAGAGAGAGAGAGAGAGAGAGAGAGAGAGTTAGAGACAGAGTGAGAGAGAGAGAGAGAGAGAGAGAGAGTGAGAGACAGAGTGAGAGAGTTAGAGACAGAGTGAGAGAGAGAGTGAGAGAGTTAGAGACAGACAGAGAGAGAGAGAGAGAGAGAGAGAGAGAGTTAGAGACAGAGTGAGAGAGAGAGAGAGAGAGAGAGAGAGTGAGAGACAGAGTGAGAGAGTTAGAGACAGAGTGAGAGAGAGAGAGAGAGAGAGAGAGAGAGAGAGAGAGAGAGAGAGAGAGAGAGAGAGAAAGAAAAAACAACATTAGCATTATACAGTGATGTTTCATATTACCAGCACAGTTATGACAAATCTATAAAACGAGATAGTTTTGCGAGATAGAGAACGTTTTGCGAACTTGATATTTCAAAAAGTGACTATTAAACAACTTTTATTTTTCTCATATTCATACAGTTAAAATGGTGACCAGTTACAGGACCTAAAATACATGCTCTCATATATGAAAATGTACAAAAAGAATAATAGTTCATGTTGTTTTTCAACTACCAAATTATTTAGCATGTCTTGTTTATAAATGTATTTGTGTTCTGAACTCATATGACTTAAATTATTATATATTTGACTATATTATTAAAATATAAAAACATTTAAAATTACATTTTATAATAATTACTATTAAATTATTAATATATTAAAACTTAAATACACTATATATTAAGAAGTTATAAAATATTAATTAGCCATTTTCTTACATTTTATTTTTCATTATTGAATTATTAAATTAATTACAATTATTATTATTATCAATATCCTTATTAAATAAAGTATACCTTTATGATTTTGTAAAGTTCCAGTCTTTCTATAATCATGAAGATCAATATATTTTATGATACATTTCAAAACTAATAGTTATCATAGTTTTTGTACAGTTCAGAGCAAAGTGTCAGTATTTAGAGTTTTTTAAAAATATTATACATAATTGAATATGGCATTGACATGTCTAATAATCTCACCAGGCGTGTGTTTCTCAGGTCTGAGTGTGCAGAAGCTCACCTGCGCAGGTGTCGGACGATGTACTTCAGCGTGGAGATGTTAGTGTGTGGCAGCCGCTTGAGCAGCTCTCTGAGTTTCTGCACTAATGTCTGCACCTCCGGCTCTGTTTCTGACCCACGATCCACCAGCTCTGGGCTTTTCACGCCCTCGCCGGCCTCTGAGCCGTCTGAGCTCAGGCTCTCCTTCGCCAGTCCCATCAGATCATTATACTGACGGAAGGGCATGATGGGCTCCGGGAGCTGAGGAGGAGACAGAGACCGTGAACATAACACTGTGTGCTAACTACACGCGATAAAAGCCTCTTTTCCATGTTGATCAGAGTGTGTGTCCTAACCAGCCGCGACGGCGACGATTGTATTTTAGAAACGGTTTCTATTTTTCTGTCGCGCTGGAACAACAAACACAAAGTGTGGCGATGATAATCTCAGGTGGTGTTTATGTGCTTTATTTAATGTTAAAAGCGTGTAATGTGACTTTGAATATCATTTAGTGCTCCAGCTTTGAGGCTGTAAAAGCAACAATGGATAATTCACCTCAGATCTTGAAATTAAACAAATGGAAACAAGAACGTTCAAACTGTGAACAAACAAGTGTATTCTTTGACAAAGATTGTTTTAGTAACTCAGTAGCCTATGTATTTTTAATAATGTTTAAATGGTGTAATATTTGTGAATTTGATTATGTAGCTACTTATCCATTTTCTTGCGAGTGCTGTGAGACTCCGCCCACATGCTGTTCTGATTGGCTGACTCCGCCCACATACTGTTCTGATTGGCTGTGGGTTTTGATTGATTTTTAAAAATAATAGTTCATGTTGTTTTTCAACTACCAAATTATTTTGCATGCCTTGTTTATAAACGTATTTGTCTTTTGAACTCGTATGACTTAAATTATTACATATGACTATATTATTAAAGTATAAAAAAAATAAAATTTTATAATAAACTATTAAATTATTAAACTTAAATCATTAATATATTAAAACATAAATACACTATATATTCAGAAGTTATAAAATATTAATTAGGAATTCATTTTAAAATATTTTTTTCCATTACTGAATTATTAAATTAATTACAATTATTATTATTATCATAATTTTTTTGCGCATCTCGCAGTCACGTCGCGTCTAGTGTGGACAGACACATTACTTGTCGCTGGAATCTTATCGCATCGCATCTGGTTATGACACAGTGTCACACAACGCTGGTCTATTACTAGGAACACTTTCATCTTAATGTCACTGAACAGGATCTATGTCATTTTGTCAATTACTACACAACTCTGCATCTTGAAAAAAATAAATAATAATCTGCTCATTCACCAAAAAAGGCCTAATATTACCAAAATCTTTTCAAATTATATATATATGTGTATATATATTTATATTAGTGCTGCACGATTAATCATATCGCAATCGCGATGTCAAGCCTACGCGATTATATGACGCAAAATGCTGCGATTTTATATTAAATAAACAAATTAGCGCTGTTAACGCAATTAACGCAGCATCTGTACATTTTTGGCATCCTTTGGCTAGTGTTACATGATCCCGCCTCTTATTCATGCAAATGCTTTTAAACCATTCATGCGCGATAAGACAAAAAAAGAACGCGCTGTCAGTGAATGTCCTCCTGACACACACACACACACACACGACCCACAGATAGACGTGCGCCAGTATCAAGTTCTCTTTCGAGCTTGAACGAACAATAACACACACAATTATGCCAAAATGTCTTTTTGTGGAGTATCTTCATAACATAAGAGTAGTCTTATGATGAACGTGAAGAGTTGTGACTCGTGAGAGAATGAGGCGCATGTGAGATCCACGTCTCTGTCAGCAGTGGCTGGTCTTAAAGGGACAGTACACAGTAGCCACAAATTATATCTGTCGCTAAAGTTAATCAATGAACAAAGGGAACAGAGAAAAACACTCACTTGACTAAAGAACTTTTTTCTTTAGTCAGATTATCACTAATCTGTGTGTGCATTTATTTTCCTTGAGAACCAAGCAAGTTGACTCATGAAACCATTTGTTTATTATATCGCATATCGCAATCGCAATATTGACCTCTATTATCGCAATATGACATTTTCCCAAAATCGTGCAGCCCTAATTTATATTGGGGTGTGTGAATATATCGTCTAAAATAATATCGTAATTGTTGTTTTAACGATGTTTAAACATATCTAGAGAGCACACGCATACACTATGTGATTTAGTGTATTTAAATACAATTATAATGCCCTCAAAATTAAAGAAAAGGGGGCAAAAATACCTCTGTATGTCTTTTATATTCATATAATTTAATATAGTTATCAATATCCCACGAAGAGTGCTGTTTTTCCTCCAAATATAAGCACGATCACAAATGTGATTTTGATTTTATACAACAGTTCAATAAACAAGAAGTTAATATTAAGTGACTTGCATTTTAGACACAAAATAGCCTGTTTTTGTTCAATTCCACCAGCAAAGATAGTTCTGAACAAAGTGTCTCTGAACGAAACACGGCGGTGTTTCATAACTGAATGAACGAATCGGTTGAATGAATGATTCAATGACTCACTCATTAAGCTTAGTTCCTGAATTGAATCAATTGAAACTCAATGACTCACTCATTAACAGTGACTTGCTGCCATTTAAAGTATCTTTTAATTTTTTTTAAGAGGAAAATATGCACTATTTTTGGAATCAGAGCCCCAACATGAATAAGAAGCAAGTATTGGACTTCATTCAGCACATTTGATGCTATAGATGATAATTTTCGCTCACAAATCAGTGCAAAACGAACAGGAAACGTCTTTCCAATAAACACTCTTAGAATGGAAGTGTGATCTTGTATTTGTGTTGACCCGAGTCAGGTGACTCACCTGTCTCAGGTAGAGCTTTAACACGTTGCTGATGTCATGTGGAGACGCCTGCGAGAGCTCCACCAGCTCTTAGCCGTTCTCAAACGCCTGGCACAACTTTTCCACGTGGGTCTTCACGCCGTTCACACGATAGATTCCCTGAAGAGGAGCAAAGAAAGCATTAACCCTGTCAAGCCTACTGTGTCATATCTGATATGAAAATATCCAAGACCTCTAAATGATCAGCATGATCGAAACTTTGGTATAAAACCTGTTGCACTCAATCTACTACAGTCCTTCTGTCGTCTGATTGACAGCTCATACTTTTTAGCAAGTAAAAACCTTTAAATATAATTGTAAAAACGTCCACCTTCAGCTCGTGGTTCATGTGTATTTTTTTCTGTCAAATCTTTAATGATTTAATAGAGTAAACGTAAAAACTTTGATATTGTCAGTAATGTTTTTAAGATGAACACTTACTGGACTGAAGCAACTTTGGTTTACTTGATTATCCATACATCATTTATTAGAAATATCATGTTAAAATGTGAGTCTCAAATATGATCATCAGGCTTTTGAGGAAGGTTTATTTGTTCATCTCTCAATCATTGTATGTCATTTAGGGCTGGGGGAATTAACGCGTTAATCTTTGCGATTAATTTGAAATGTTTAACGCGTTAAAAAAAAATAACGCAATTGACGCAGCACTTTTTTTTTTTGCCTCGTTTGAATGATTTCCTGTTGCGTCTGCTATTAAAAAGGCCGAAATATGCCGTCCCGCCCCTCCATGTTCGGCGGTCAGGTTTCATTCTCGGGCAGCTTTCATGAGCGGGTCTTTTCCGCTCGGTATGTGCGTCGCGCTCTGTGCTCCGCGCGCACGCGCGCGTGAGTGTGTGTGTGTGTCGGTCGGTCGGCGCGCTCTGTGCTCCGCGCGAGCGCGTGCGAGTGTGTGTGTGTGTGTGTGTGTGTGTGTGTGTGTCGGCTCGCTCTGTCGTTAATGGCCCAGCAGCGGCGAGCTCTCCGTTCCGTGTGTGTGTGTGTATGTGTGTATGTGTGTGTGTGTGTGTGTGTGTGTGTGTGTGTGTGTGTGTGTCGGCGGCTCTGTCGTTAACGGCCCAAAGGCTTCAATCATGTACTAAGCACTGGAAAAGTAAAGTCCACTCAAGTAACGTTAAATTTCTCTGTTGACTTCTGTTTGCTGAGCTGGTATAGCCATGCTGGGCAACAATGGTAAAATGACCTGCTCTGATCACATGCTCTGGTAATAATAGCTTTGTAGGACTATATTTTGTTTTAATAATTAATAAAATAATAATAATAATAATAATCTGTTAAATTGATTATGTTGATTGATTATTGAAAAAGAATAATATATTGATATATTGATGTTTAATATTTTAATATAGGGCTATTTTCTGTTCCCTTTTTTTCCGGTGTTGTTTAATTAGGTGATTCTAAGTTTAAATATTGATGATTACAAGCTTGGGGGAAGCGCAATTAATTGCAATTAATTACAGAAATTGTGCAATTAATTAGTTAATTTTTTTTAATCGATTCCCAGCCCTAATGTCATTGCATTATATGCTTTAAGAACGCAGAGCTTTGATCATAAAACTAAGCATTTAAATATCATCTGTCTAAGACATTGGGAGATATAGAGTGACGACTGATGTTTACATGCATTAAAGGGTAACTCTCGCCAAAATGCAATCTAGGGTCTTTTTGTGAATCTACCCGAGGCGAACTTTCATTTAAAAGCATAATTAGGATGGAAACGCCACTTTTAAGTTTGACCGTATTTTCGTTTTCGGTCAAATTGGCTTGTGATGGGAGATGATCAACGATATTCGCTTCAACTTCAATGTTTTGGCTCATCAGTGAACATTTATAATGCATTTAATGCTGGTAAACATTCAAACCAATCCGATAGAAATAAAGGCAGAAAAAGGGAAAATACAGCTTTCCTCTCGCACCTTCATTTTGAGTGCTCTCCTCTCGATCTCCGTGATGCACTTCTTGATGATGAAGGGAACGCCCTCGACATCGCCCTGCAGGACCTGAGAGAAGTCCCGTCCGAAGAGCTGCAGGCGACCCTGGAGCTTCTTATGACCACACTGGATGGCCAGAGACTCCAGACACTTCTTATGGCAGGCCAGGAAACACTGACACACAAACACACACACAGATGACATCAGATGAGAACAAAACGAGAACTGAATTGAGCTGAATAAGGACAATATTGTCTTCTGTAGAGCTGCTTTACAGCTGAAAATGAAGTTGTTTCATAACTGAATTTCGCAACACTGTCTGTTTACTGGTTATTACTGTGAAGCTGCTTTAAAACAATTTGCACTCTACTGGGCTCAATGCTAAGGGTTTTTATATATATATTTAATCGTTTAAGTTGTGGGCCCTGAATCTATAATCTAAAGTTGAACGTTTTGAATAGAATTATGGAATAAATAAACCTTTCCATGATATTCAAATTTTTTGGAAAGGGTCTGTATATATATATATATATATATATATATAATGGTGTTTTATAAAGTTGATGTGCAGGTTTTATAGATCTACAGTTTTGTGTTAAATGCATTGGTCAGTCTCACCTCCTCACATTCTGCGCCCTGGAAATAAACGTAGCTGTCACATTCTCTGCACTTTGATGGCGTGCGCAGTTTGCGCAGCCGATGGGTTTTTGCAGCTTTGGACAATCCCACATTTTTGAACGGTCCAGTGGGCACCACGCTTTCCGGTTCAATCCCATTTATACCTTAAACACAACAAACATCCACACACACTCATCATGACTACATACTACACTGGACTAGATCGACTAAACAAGATCTCTTCAATATCTTTATTGTTTCTCCTGGACAGCAATGAGTTTAAGGCAGGACACTACAGATGAATGATAGATATCACTTTCCCAGTTGATAGTTTATCACAGGACTTTTTCTTTAAACATAAACTTTCTTGAATGTTGTTTAAATAAGCAAATGAGTCATTATCTAATTAAAATTGCACTAATTTGCATATATTTCCAGACCGAAATCTGAGCATTTGATAAAGCCAGGTTCAAAGTTTTAGTTTCATTTTGTTGATTGACAGACATTTCAAGAGTTAAAGGTGTTTACTGAGGGGATTTTGGATTTCTCTTTTTATCAATCCTTTTATCAATCAGAAATTACTGTCAACAGCCAGAAAAAAACAAAACATTTTCAACATGTTTTTAGGAATAAAATGTTAAATACATCAGTTGAATGATATAAGAACAAACCTTAAACTTAGGGAACACAAGTTTGGGGTCCACTTCTCACTATAAACTTATTAGCTTGCATATTACTAGCATATCGGCTGATTATCAGTACTTATAAAGCACATATTAATGGCTTATTCTGCATGAACATATTCTACATCCCTTAATCCTACCCAATAACTAAACTTAGCCACTACAACAACTACCTTATTATGACCGCCGCTAGCGTAGCTAGCGAAAGCGGTCATATAGGGATTGTCAAAGTTTTTTTTTTTTTTTTTTTTTTGTCACCTTACTGAATTTTTCGTCAACGATACCAGGGACACCGAAGCACCGGGGAACATGAAATTTGGTGGGCATGTAGCCCCACTAGACTTCTAAGGAAAAATTTCGTTTGGTCCCCGGGGGCCACTCCCCCCCCGCGCTGGGCCCCCCCAAACCCCCAAAAATGCAGTTTTTCCTAAATAACTACCTGAACCGTGGCACCGAGGATGAAGAAATTTTTATGGTATGTTGGTCTACTAGACTTTTACGGAAAAATTTCGTTTGGTCCCCGGGGGCCACTTCCCCCCCCGCGCTGGGGCCCCCTTAAATTTTTCGTCAACGATACCAGGGACACCGAAACACCGGGGAACATGAAATTTGGTGGGCATGTAGCCCCACTAGACTTCTAAGGAAAAATTTCGTTTGGTCCCCGGGGGCCACTCCCCCCCCCGCGCTGGGCCCCCCCAAACCCCCAAAAATGCAGTTTTTCCTAAATAACTACCTGAACCGTGGCACCGAGGATGAAGACATTTTTATGGTATGTTGGTCTACTAGACTTTTACGGAAAAATTTCGTTTGGTCCGCGGGGGCCACTTCCCCCCCCGCGCTGGGGCCCCCGTAAATTTTTCGTCAACGATACCAGGGACACCGAAACACCGGGGAACATGAAATTTGGTGGGCATGTAGCCCCACTAGACTTCTAAGGAAAAATTTCGTTTGGTCCCCGGGGGCCACTCCCCCCCCCCGCGCTGGGCCCCCCCAAACCCCAAAAAATTCAGTTTTTCCTAAATAACTACCTGAACCGTGGCACCGAGGATGAAGAAATTTTTGTGGTATGTTGGTCTACTAGACTTTTACGGAAAAATTTCATTTGGTCCCCGGGGACCACTTCCCCCCCCCCCGCGCTGGGGCCCCCGTAAATTTTCCGTCAACCATACCAGGGACACCGAAACACCGGGGAACATGAAATTTGGTGGGCATGTAGCCCCACTAGACTTCTAAGGAAAAATTTCGTTTGGTCCCCGGGGGCCACTCCCCCCCCGCGCTGGGCCGCCCCAAACCCAAAAAAATGCAGTTTTTCCTAAATAACTACCTGAACCGTGGCACCGAGGATGAAGAAATTTTTATGGTATGTTGGTATTCTAGACTTTTACGGAAAAATTTCGTTTGGTCCCCGGAGGCCACTTCCCCCCCCGCGCTGGGGCCCCCGTAAATTTTTCGTCAACGATACCAGGGACACCGAAGCACCGGGGAACATGAAATTTGGTGGGCATGTAGCCCCACTAGACTTCTACGGAAAAATTTCGTTTGGTCCCCGGGGGCCACTCCCCCCCCGCGCTGGGCCCCCCCAAAACCAAAAAAATTCAGTTTTTCCTAAATAACTACCTGAACCGTGGCACCGAGGATGAAGAAATTTTTATGGTATGTTGGTCTACTAGACTTTTACGGAAAAATTTCGTTTGGTCCCCGGGGGCCACTTCCCCCCCCGCGCTGGGGCCCCCGTAAATTTTTCGTCAACGATACCAGGGACACCGAAGCACCGGGGAACATGAAATTTGGTGGGCATGTAGCCCCACTACACTTCTAAGGAAAAATTTCGTTTGGTCCCCGGGGGCCACTCCCCCCCCGCGCTGGGCCCCCCCAAACCCAAAAAAATGCAGTTTTTCCTAAATAACTACCTGAACCGTGGCACCGAGGATGAAGAAATTTTTATGGTATGTTGGTCTACTAGACTTTTACGGAAAAATTTCGTTTGGTCCCCGGGGGCCACTTCCCCCCCCTGCGCTGGGGCCCCCGTAAATTTTTCGTCAACGATACCAGGGACACCGAAACACCGGGGAACATGAAATTTGGTGGGCATGTAGCCCCACTAGACTTCTACGGAAAAATTTCGTTTGGTCCCCGGGGGCCACTCCCCCCCAGGCCCCCCCCCCCCCGCGCTGGGCCCCCCCAAACCCCAAAAAATGCAGTTTTTCCTAAATAACTACCTGAACCGTGGCACCGAGGATGAAGACATTTTTATGGTATGTTGCTCTTAAGGGCCCACATCAACCTAGCCCATAATCACTCATTTGTGATTTGCGCCCCTCCCATAAAAAATGAAAATGCAATATTATTCTGCTTTAATCGCCCCTATCTTCAGTGGAGATGTTCAGAACTGCACCATATTTCATGTGTATGATTAACTTGACATCCTCTGGGGGTATCCTCTGCTAAGTTTTGTAGAATTTCATCCATGGGGGGGTATAAAATAAATTCATTTATGTGCACATTTAGTGACTGTACACTCATCGGCCTGTAGATGGTGCTGTTGAGCGAAGGGTTGCTGGTTTAGGATGATACTGTCACACACACACATGCAGGAATACAAACAAACGCAAGCATGCACACACACTGACATCCACACGCACAGACACACACCCATACACACACATACAAATCCACATGCACAGACACACACACACAAACACACACGCGCACACATGTACGCACACATACATACACGCACAGACACACACACACACACACACAGACACACACATACACAAACACACACACATACACACACACATACACACACACACACACACACACACACAGACAGACATGCACATACTATTACTTTTTTTAGGTATATACATAAACACGCAATACAGCCAAATTACTCCACGTCATTTATTTTTGTGGAAAGCCAGTGCAGGCCTGAGCGGCGGTCATATTTTGTACCGCGATGCGGTACATCTAGTTAACTATTAATAAGCAGTAAATTAGGAGTTTGAGGCAAAAGCCGTAGCTAATAGTGAATATGTGAATATGTGTTCCCCGAACCAAATTGGGACCAAAACACATGCGATATATATATATATATATATTAGGGGTGTAACGATACATGTATTCGTATTGAACCGTTCGGTACGAGGCTTTCGGTTCGGTGTTCGGTACACATTTTCAAACCGAACGGTTCGTTGGACCATTTTTCCTGCCGACCAAAATTTCGTTATTTCAAATGTAGGCGCGTTGCGCGTGTCAAGCGCGCTCATAAAGTAAGAGACGCTACCTGCACCACCCTGGACTTTCTTTTGTTCCATCTCTCTCCCAGATTCCCGTCTTCCACCTTAACCCCCTCCATCCAGCCACGAGGGCGTGCCTTTCCAGGGGAGAGGGCGTAATGTCACAATCTCACCCTGTTTGGACTTTGTTTTCAGTTTACACTGTTTCCTTTAGTTGAGTTTGTTGTCATGGTTACTGATTTGATTTGTCATCACGGTGTCATTATTAGTTCCTGTGTTTTCAGTTCACCTTTGTCTGGCCTCGTCAATGTATGGTTGTGTTTGCCTGCCTTTCTTCATCTAGAATTACTCTGTGGATATTATTAAAGACTGTTTAAACCCAATTCCTTTATCTTTGTGTGTTTATATGCAGCCAACCGTGACAGTAATGCAGAGATTCCCAAACTATTTTGTCTCACAAACTCCTTTAACCTAAAATTTTAATTGGAGACCCCTGAGATTTTCAGTAAATGTTTTCAATAATTTAAACACATGTGCATGTTCACAGTTCTCTGATGTCAAATAATGGTCACATTGACATGCAGATAAATAATATATTTGTAATTTTAGTGTTCAATCTTTTTCTTTTTATTGTTTTTTCAAATAATTTTTATTTGACATTTTTATAATTTAATAATTTGCTTTTTATCGACTCACAACCTGCATTTCTTTCATTAAACCCAGTTTGTGTTGAATTTCAGGTTGTTATAAAGTTATATATGGTACACAATAATTCCATTTAAATCTAAGTGATGAACGAGTTAGGTCAAAAGTAATCTAAATTCAAAAAGTAGTCAGAATACATTACCTAAAATGAGTAATCTAGTTTATGTTACTAACTACAATTTTCTTCATGTAATTTGTAACCAGTAACAGACTATATTTTGCAAGTAATCTGCCCAGCATTAGCCGCAACATGTAAGTAAATTCTAATGCCTAATCTGTGGTCAGTGATTGTTAAGGTGATTACGTTAGGACTAATGTACAGTCAGACTGTTTTTTGATGAGAATCATTTATTGCCGTTTATGCAATAAATGATCAAGTTTAATCAAGTTTATTAAATCCAGTTACTAAACCGTCAATTTCACACTGTTCCTCCTAGTAACACGGAAATCACCTGTTATTGAAATTGTGGTTAAATGATATACAGAACGCGAGCAAAGAACGCCCTCTTTATAATCACTGCAGCTGTCAATCACACAGTGAGTTCTGCACTTTCATCAAAACTCCTGTTATAATCAGTGAAACTGTCTACCCTGCACATGCACAATCAATCATGTATCTACATCATGTCTTAACTGTGTTAGTTATGATGAAATCATTTGTGAGAGTGCAGAAATTGAGTTGCAGTGGCGAGATCATTGCATTCGTGCTCAACAGACGTAACTATGATTTGCTGCAATGCTCAGCGATGCAAACTTTGATTCAATGGTATGGAGCAGATCTAAATAAAATGCTATTATCACCATTTTTCATGATTGGTTAATTTCGCCATCTTTACAAATGTAGTAAAAGTAAAAACGTAGTAAAAGTTTTCCAGAGTTCCACATGTAATACTTATTTCATATTCAAAGATGTTAGCCAATCATAGCAGTGGGTGTTTACAATAAAATATTCAAATAGACACGCCCCTTTAAAGGGAGTGTTTAAATATGAGGCCTAAAATCAGGACAGTCAGAAAATGTCGTTTTAATTCTATAAGACTATTTTTGGTGTAAAATTCTACTAATAAGAGCACCTCAGGAAACAATATAAAAAATTAAATAACAATGCAATTCATGACCCCTTTAAACTATAATTATTAATACTACCCAAGTTTGTCTCTAAATTATGTACTAGCGCATCAGAAAACACATTCTGAATCTTCTTCCTTTCACAGATCACTTGACAATCATTTTTCTGTTCTAAACTATTTGCATTTAAAAAAGTTCACAAGATAAAAAAACACTAATATGTAAAGCAGAACAGCATCAAATATTGTATATACAACTGAACCCATTATAATATTCACATTCTAACTAAAAATAAAAAAAATAAGATTTTCAAAAAATAATGATTAACACTTACAAGAGTTTCTTTTCAGGGGCGTCACCGTAAATAAATAAATAAACTAGATTCTGATAAAAATGTGAGTGTTGTGACTAAGAACATGCTAAAGGTACTAAATGACCGGCTGCTTTCTAGTCAAATGAAGCCTCAACTCTCTATGATATTCTGATTCAGAGATACAATCTCACCAATAGTCAATATCTTTAAAGGTGCTCTAAGCGATGCCACGCGTTTTTTAGGCCAAAACATTTTTTGTCACATACAGCAAACATCTCCTCACTATCCGCTAGCTGCTTGTCCCCTGAACACACTGTAAAAAAACGCGGTCTCTCTAGACACCACAGGCTCTACAAACGGCAACAAAAACAAACTGAGCTCACCCGCACCACGAAACACAACAAACAGTGCTCCAGCCAATCACTGGCGAGAAGTATTTGAGGGTGGGGTTTGGGGGGTTAGTGCGCGTACACATGAAGGGGGTGTGGAGGAGAGAGAAGCATGAAGAGGGAAGTTTGAATTATGGCCGACACACGACCAAAGAGACGACGTTCCGATGAACAAATTGCAAAGAAGAGGGACAAGGATAAGGAACGCGCGAAATACCGAATTTACATCGGAAAAACCTTTTAAAGGTGGCGAGAACTCCGCCGGCAGAAGGGCTT
The DNA here is from genome assembly GCA_021554675.1 of Leuciscus idus. Lineage (NCBI taxonomy): Eukaryota > Metazoa > Chordata > Actinopteri > Cypriniformes > Leuciscidae > Leuciscus > Leuciscus idus. The sequence goes on along the minus strand of CM038633.1, from coordinate 35,292,440 downwards.
CCAATCCGTCATTCATTTGCTCTGTTTTTGCTGAACAGGTAAATCCATCTTTCTTTCTAAACTGACGTTCATGTTCGCCAAACCAACACAACGATGTAATTAGCTAGAACTATGCAGTCAGCGTTAAAGGGACACTTTACCTCTGGAAAGATGAATGTGTATTTAAAATAGGTCATTTATGTAGTAGAAATGTGAAATTATTTTTGAATTTGGAGCTTTCTAGACTAAGAAAAGCCAGAAAATTTATTTTTGGCTCATGTGGATGAAAGACAACAACTCCCAGAATGCACTTGCTTCACTGCCCTAGGAGGCTACTCCCAAGCCACGCCTACCGGTTAGAGAGTGCAGTTGAAAACAACAAGGTTAAGCTACTAGTGAGACTCCGTGACGAGTTTGCCCTGGATTTCGAGATCGCCCAAAATGTCCGGGATTCGGCTTTTGCGTTCTACAGTCGCCATTCATCATGTTTACTGTGGTGAGCAGGACGAGGCTGAGGGCCGCGGGAGAACGGCGCGAGGCCGATGGCGTCATTACTGAGACGCACCGGTCTCCTATCTCTCACGGAGGAGCGGGAATTTTCTTAGCAATGTTAAAACGCACATCAACCGATCACTTTTCAGATTCACCAATCGGAATGAATTCAGTGTAACGGAAGGCAGGTCGCCCGGCCTGCGTGTTGATTAAATTACTGAAATTACCCCGTGATCAAACCCCCTCTAGTCTCGAGGGATTTAATTAAATTACTGGAATCCTCATTTACAAATCCCTCTATTATCTTAGACCCCGACGTTCAGACCGTTTGGTGCCTACCATGTGTGTAAATCATTGATTTCTGATCGGAGAACACAGAGCATCCTGTTTTACCACTATACTAAGACACATGACCAGGAAGACGCCACTCTGGCGGACACCCCGCTGACATTTTCCCCTATCGCTCGACGCCTCAAAGCAAGACAACATTGTTAACAGATGTTCGACTATGTACCCTGGTGTTAATTTCATCAATTCAAGAAAAACGCACACACATAGTAACTCCCCTGAGGGGGGGAGGACAAAAGTTCACCACGCGGTCGAACTGCGTATGAACTCAATGCACACACAAACACAGAGACACTCTCATCCCTGGACTTTGTGGTCAAAAATCAACCTTTTGCCAATGTATTTTTGAAATGTATTTGTGTTGGGTCTCATGGGCCCCATACGGCGGACCGATATAACTAAGTTTTATTGTATAATCAAAAGTGAAATGCTTATTATTATAAAGAATCAGGTAACTCCTTGTTATTAACTGTCAGAATCACGATCCGTGGTACCGTTGTGTTCAAGAAAAACCAACGGTGTTGAATCTTTAACACAAAATATCAGAGGATGCATTCTTTCATTAATACCAGTTTTATAAATGTTCATGAACGAGTTTATTCCGTCAGTACATAGTCAGAAGAGGCGTGTACCTTTGCAAAACGTAAGGAGGTGGCCACAATCGTCCTTCCAGACGATTGGGTCACGCACGTGAGAAGGCGTGACTTTAGCGCCTTCAAAACACGGCGCCATATCTCTCGATCCTTGCAGTTCACCAGAGAGAGAGAGAGACCCGCCTCCTTCCTTCTTCCAAGAAACCTTCGTTTGCTTTTTATTTCGTTTTTATTCGAAGTCTTTCTTTTCTTGATAGTTTACCTCAGTTTGATAAATTTCTTACAAACCAACGAAAACCAACTTAAGGCTAAATCATCTTTGGCTAAGTTAACGAACGCTCTGAGTTACCATCGCAACAAACTCCGCCTTGACGACGCATCAGACCACGTGTTCCAGGCTCCTTTTGTCCACAACAGACGCACAAACAAGGGCCAATAGGCAAAACAAGTAAAGTAAAGTTACCTTCTTAAATTCGCAATCCGAAAGAAATGCTGTTTAAGTTGTCTAAGAATTACTAGGAACTGTTGGGGTCTCGGTGTGAAGGAATGTTGTAAACTGTCTTTGCCTTTCTCTAATTCTCTCACTCATTCTTTACGCACACACTTACACTCACACACACACCCGCACGCTCACACACACACACACACACACGCGTTACTAGACAAACACACGCACATGCTCCCAAACCCACACATCCCCTTTCACACTACCATCTGACACACACACCAAAAACTCTCTCTTTTTCTCTCTCTCATTTTCTCTTCCCCTCTCATAATATCGTGATTGAAATAGTACATGTAATCTTTAGCTTTTGTGATTAAAATTCCATAATCTTTTTGAATTGAATTTGTCTTTTTGTATCATTACTGAAGTCCCTGAAGGTGCGGTCCAAAGTTACAGCTCTACCTTGATTTTACTATTAAACAATCTAAGTTGTCTAAAACACGAAAATAATCATTCCTCGTGGCCACAGGAAAATTATTTGTCGGTGTTGGAGACTATAGGTTTCTGTTCAGAAATTGTCCATACTATCTGCCGGACGGATAGTTTGCATGATAAATGAGAATTAACCTCTACCTAAATTTCCCCTAATTAAAATATAATTCTATCTACTTATATCAGTATTTACCACGAGTAATCGGGTTAATTATTGATAGAAAATAGCGGTGTATGAATGAGTGAGTGAATGGGTGAATGTGAGGCAATATTGTAAAGCGCTTTGGTGGCCATTGGGTCTGTGAAAGCGCTATATAAATGCAGTCCATTTACCATTTACCATTTTACCATATAAGCTGAGGTTTGACCTATTCCCTATTTGGAATAATTTGATTTGTGTAAACGGCATATGCATATTCATATCTTATGAATATTACCTCTCATTTGAGCTAATAAATTCCCTAAACTAGAGGCATTGTCGCTACATCAGTCAGATTGAAACAAAAGGTGTGCATGTAAACAATGAATGGCGACGGCAGAAAGCAAAAGCCGAATTCCGGACATTTTGGATGATCTCGACGGCTGGACATGTCCGGGAAAAAGAGGATGGCATTGGAAATCAAACGCACTGGCACTGATCTGTGATAGGTCTGTTAGCGCATTAGGTCCAACCCCCTATGGGCGGATTTGAAAGGGTGGGAACTAGTGCTTGTAGTCTCAACAGAAATCCCCCCCTCTTACACTTCCTCCGACAATGACGCAAAATGACGATTTTTGCGTCATTGTGGGAGGAAGTGTTAAGAGGTAAATACGGATTTCTCCCGTCTCAGGGGAAAATGAGAGACTGTTGCACGACCATTCAATAGTATGACTGGTATAAGAAATTATGTTCTGTTCCCTACAACTTCCACTCCAATATATATATATCAAAATGTTCCTTCACTTAAAAGAGCTTAATTATCATATAGAGACAATTACATCCAATCTCAGTAATATGTAAATAGTATCACAGAGGGCAACTAACAACCATCTTGATTACAGGGACTTCAAATAGCTTGTCACCTTAAACATTTGACCGTTCTGTTTGAACAGAAGATCAAAGATGTGACCACTACAGATAGATCTTATCACCTAAAACATTTGACCGTTTTGTTTTAACAGAAGATCCACTTCAGATAGATTTTATCACCTTAACCTTTTGCTGTTCTGATTTCACAGAACATCAAAGATGTGGGCACAGAGGAAAGATCCTCAATTTACATTTAAGACAGAGTTTCAGCCTCATGTTGAGAGGGAAGACGAATCTGTTATTCTTAAATTACACTTAAAAACAGAGCTTCATTTACATGTAAGAGGGGGAAGACAAACGAAATAGAGGATAAATGTTTGAGCTGAGAAGATGAGATTCATTCTGTGTGACTCCGCTGAATCCAAGGTGCTTTGTGTACCTTGCCACTGCTATGCTGTAATAAACTTCATTTTTGAGATCTTCGACGTCCACTTCATTTTTTCTTACATTGGCGAGCCAGACCCAGGAATCGACGGATTTCCAACAAAAAAGGGAAAAGGTAAGAAAAAGCTGTTTTCTTTCATTTATGCTGTTTTTGTCAAGGAATTCCTCGGTTTAAAAAAATCTAGAAAAGAAAAATTAAGGACAGAAGAGATCGAATTTGGTTTATTCAGTATTAGCAGGAGAATTTTAAGCCTATTCCGTACATTTTTGTTAAAGATTCTAACGTAACTGAATAAGCCCGAAGCAGTGTGGTAGCAGACTTGTATTGGAATTGTTGTTTCTAAAGTAATTGAAACAAAGTGCTTAAGTGTAAAGTTTCTAAAGTAACTGAAATTTGGAGTTGGTCTCTTATAATTCTGTTAAGATTCTAAAGTAATTGAATAAACCCGAAGTGGTGGCAGAGTTATAATAGATTGGTTGTTTCTAAAGTAACTGAAACAAATGTATATGTTTCTAACATACTTGAAACCGATTGTGAAGTTGTAATAATTCTGAGGAAATTCTAAAGTAATTGAATAGACCCGACGCAGTGTGGTCACAGAATTATTTCACAACTATTGTGTGTTATAGCATAGGCTAGACTAGTGAGTCTGATGTGATGTGAGTTTGTGAAGTTTAAAACAAAGAACCCGAAGCAGTGTGGCTTTGCCCGACGTACTGTGGCATTGTTTTAAAATTCATAAATATAGTTTGAACCCGAAGTACTGATAAGCAAGCTGTTTTAAGAAAATAACATAAAAACCCGACGTAGTGTGGTTGTGTCCGACGTACTGTGACAGTGTTAATTTTTTTTTATATTGTTTAAGCCTGACGTACTATGGCCAAGTTGTTTTAAGAATATAACATAAAACCAGACATAGTGTGGTTTTGTCCGACGTACTGTGACAGTGTTGCATTTCTTAACTGTTTTGCGTAACGAAATTTAAGGACCAATGGATTGTGACTGTGGTTAAGTTTAGAAGCCTCAGGTAATGTGGCTATTTTGATCATTTGTGTCCGAAGTACTGGAGCTGTGAATAATTAGACTAACAGATATCTTAAAGGAACTAGATAACGTGTAGTCATTTAAATCAGACTTTGTGAATAACTATTAGATCACGAGATATTTTAAAGCTTGATAAGACTTTTGAAAATGGAAGAAATTATTGTTAAATACATCGCTAAACACGGTTCTCAGGGAATGTTTGACGGAATAGAGAATATTGTTGATAAACCGTACAAGTGGGCTATCTCTAAGTTTGAAAATGATCCCAAAATGCCTAAGAACAAAAATGGGAAAATTGCTAATGCGCTTCAAGCACTTTTTGCTTCATACAAAGTAACTAGGAGGAGAGTAGATGAGTTAGAGGCTGAAAATGAGCGACTCAGTGTTGGGGTAATTTCTACAAAAAATTACCTGGCTAGTGAAACGATATGGAAAGAAGAAAAGGTCAAGATGCAGAATGAGATTGTACTTCTTAGAACTAACAATAGTATGCTTAAATCATCTGTGGAAACATTGTCCAACAATTTGGAGGAGGCGAAGGCGGCTTGTCAGTTTATGATAAAGAATGGCACAACTGAGAAAAACCATGGTAAGACATTGTTAGGTGTCACATTGTGTAACCCAGTTCCAGAAATGCCAGATTTACAGGAAGACAGGACTGAGGGTTTGGAAAAAGTTTCTCAGTCATTAAATAGCCAATACTCTGACTGTAGAGTCAGATTTCCCATGGCACCAGTCCATGCTACTACGACTATGCGTGCTAGAGAAGGAAGGGAAGAACCAATGACTTCTACCATAGTCCGAGGATTTAATCCAACTGAACTAGAAACTGTGATCAAGAATATTGGTAAATTTGATCCTGCCAAACAAGATGCATTAGATTTTCTGAAAAACTTGGAGGAATATGCTGAAGTTTACAATTTTACAGATGGTGATGCATGCGTATTGCTAAGAATGTGTTTGCCTGACACTTTGTCTGGAGCATTAACTCAGAAAGTGAAGAACAGAACTGCTACTAAGTCAGAGAGGAAACAGGCACTGCTGGATGTCCTAGGTGTGATGTCAGTTAATTGGGATAGGATATCTGAGATGCAAATGAGAAAAGGGGAACACCCAGCAGCATTCTCAGAACGATTATTGGAGACATTTAAGACTTTCAGTGGCAATCCTGATATTACTAAGAATGATGTCACTTTCAAGTCTGCCTTGATTAACAAATGTGACAAACTCACCCGGTCTGCTGTGACAATGCTAGTTACACCACTCTCTGAATATAATGACATTATTGCTAAAATGACACAGTTTTACAACAATAATGCTAATGCAAATAGTCAAATGAAAGCTGCCAAATCTAGACATCCAGTTGCTGCCTTTGGCGAGAGAGAATGTTCTACATTGTCTAATGGTTTCCATCATAGACCAAGGAGATTTGCAAGAATAAATTCAGAAGGTGTTATTCTTTGCTATGCATGTGGAAAAGCTGGTCACATTGCTAGACATTGTCAAGACAGTGAGAGACCTCTTCAAAGCTTTGTCTGTCATGCATGTGGAAAGGATGGTCACATTGCAAGGCACTGTTTGGAGAAAAGAAAGGAAGATCAGGAAGTTGTTTGTTTTGCTTGTGGAAAGATGGGACACAAGGCAAGACAGTGTCACTTTTCACACAAAAGAAAGATGGGCTATAGTGGTTTGCATAAGAAAATAGGCAATTTAGAAACCCAGTTGGCACTGTTGGAAGGAAATAAAGAAGTCATTCACACCTTGTCAAACATATCACTGCACCAGCAACATGACTGTAGCTCAGTCACAAGCAAATGCTGATGCAAATTAGAATTAGTTTTATGATAGTAACACATTGTAGAAAAAGGTTTACTATCAAAAGGGGGGTGATTCTTTATGATTTATGAAACATGTTTTATTAGCATTGATATGTAGTTGTAATGTATAATAAATGTTTTAAATACATTATGTTTAGAAATAATTTTTAACATGTTTTGAGATGAAACTTCTGTGACTTTGATGTTTGAATGTGAAAAGATGCTTGTGGGGGAAAGGGGGGCAACCTCTTCTTTTGATTATAGTTTCAGATATAAGCATCGAGATGTTTGCCTGAAATTTGTAACCTCCTGGAGAAAGGTGATCTGGTCGTTTGAAGGACGAGAAGGAAGTGGAGCCAGGGGGATTTTCTCAAGAAAAAGAAAAGAATAGAGATTTCCAGACCTGCAAGATCCAGAACTCCAGGCCTAAAAGACCTAGAAACCCTGAGACCCACCATGGGATGGAAGGAACTGATGAAGAGGCACAGACTTGAACAACACCAGTGACTGCTTCTTCTAGAAGGACTTGCGCTCCAAGAAAAAAAAAAAAAAAAAATGGACAATGAGAAGTGAAACAAGAGGAGATTTCAGAAACAAACCATTTCAGAGACTATGGACAGCAGTTTTTCAACATAGAGGGAAAACAAGTGGATAAAGGATGTCCACACTGAGAAAATCGACACAAAATGACACACACACACACACACACACACACACACACACACACACACACACACACACACACACACACACACACACACACACACACACACACACTCACTATATTGTCTATTGATTGTTGATTATTTGAGTTATCAAAACTAATCAATATGCTAACATCACTGATGTGAACACCACTGTGAGAGCCCAACAAGGCCTTGAAGAAAGACAAGATTTTTGCAAAACAAATGCATGATGGAGATATGGCCTATTCTAGTTTAATTTGGAATGTAACCTTTTAAACGGCTGTATGTGTATGTATCTTTCTTATTATCGGTCAGTGCATTATGTTATGCTGTATGTGTTCCATGCTGAAACGTAAGATTATAGATAATTCCATGATCAATATTGAATGTTCCAAGTGGATATGATGGTTCTTGGTTACCTCGTATAAAAAAAAAAAAATAAAATAAAAAAAAATTTAATTCATTTCATTATCACAAACTATGATAATTTTGCTCAAGTGAAGTAGAGCCATAACTCAGTGTGCAGGAGGCGTAGATCCCGAAGACGGGTAAGATTCTCTGATGGCCATAGATGGGAACAACCTAAGACAGGGACTATAGCCGCCACTGGGGCACCTGCCCACCAGGTTCGGGAGGTGTTATCTACGAAAAGGGAGTGGTTGTGATGCTACTTGGGGCCAAGAGCATCAAAGGGGGGTCTATAAGAAATTATGTTCTGTTCCCTACAACTTCCACTCCAATATATATATATCAAAATGTTCCTTCACTTAAAAGAGCTTAATTATCATATAGAGACAATTACATCCAATCTCAGTAATATGTAAATAGTATCACAGAGGGCAACTAACAACCATCTTGATTACAGGGACTTCAAATAGCTTGTCACCTTAAACATTTGACCGTTCTGTTTGAACAGAAGATCAAAGATGTGACCACTACAGATAGATCTTATCACCTAAAACATTTGACCGTTTTGTTTTAACAGAAGATCCACTTCAGATAGATTTTATCACCTTAACCTTTTGCTGTTCTGATTTCACAGAACATCAAAGATGTGGGCACAGAGGAAAGATCCTCAATTTACATTTAAGACAGAGTTTCAGCCTCATGTTGAGAGGGAAGACGAATCTGTTATTCTTAAATTACACTTAAAAACAGAGCTTCATTTACATGTAAGAGGGGGAAGACAAACGAAATAGAGGATAAATGTTTGAGCTGAGAAGATGAGATTCATTCTGTGTGACTCCGCTGAATCCAAGGTGCTTTGTGTACCTTGCCACTGCTATGCTGTAATAAACTTCATTTTTGAGATCTTCGACGTCCACTTCATTTTTTCTTACACTGGGTTTCTAACAATGCAAAGCTTAATGCAAATGGGTGGAGTGTTCCTTTAACTTTGGTGAATACAACATATAATGTTATGTTTCTAGCAGCTAGCGATCAATCTCTATTGTAAATGATTAAGCAAATTCACAGTAGGGCGACAATTTGTGTGAATGATTGTTTTCATCCACTGTTTGTTATGAATTTGAATGTTCATTTATAGGCTGTTGACAACTTTTACTGAATTTGTTGACGACGCTGCCGTTGTTTATGCTCACTGGGAAACGCGAAGCTAACGTTATCTTGCTATTATTGCGTCCTTGTATGGGAGCTATAGCAGTTATAACCTCAGGTGGCGAAATGATTTTAAGATAATGTTTCTCTTTTTCTGCATTCTGTTCTGCAATATATAAAACCCTTTATCTAACTTGGCGACATTACATATTGAATGAAGTATCAGTAAAACTTAACTTTGTTTGTGACTACTTTGACTATCCTTTATGCCGGAAGGGAGGGGAGGAGGGAGGAGACGGGATGAGGAGGAGGGAGGGTCTAGCTAGCCTCCGTTTTGTTTGACAACAATTCGAACGTCAACAAGAAGTTACGACTCCCAGCATCGCTTAGAGCACCTTTAAGAATTTTTCACATGATTTACACCCGATCATAAAAGTCAAAGCACATCTCTCCTGATTAAACCACATTATTTCAGTCATGAGTATTAAAGACTCAATACTTACGAGGGTGGCTTCTTATTTTCACTGTTGAGGAAAGAGAAAAAGTAATCATTAAAACTTTTCCTGCCACTGTATTTAGACTCAAACAAGCTTTTCTATGTTTAAATAGATTGAGAGTGACTGACTATCATGAACATGTTCAGTGAGCTTCATACTTCAAACTGAACTAGTTAACCCTGGATCATTCATTTTTGAACCGATCATGATACCGATCTATTTGAAGCCTTCTTTTTATCATGTAGAATTATTTATAGAAATGCTCCAGTTTTTACAGGCATTAATTCAGGGCCTGAATTTCATTTTGGAAAATGGGGGGAATTCCCCCTTTATAGGCGACTCTTTTCTTACAATGATCTCACCTAAACGTTTGATCACGCAGGGCATATCTGTTTTCACACTGGGGCAATTGTGTTGCACAATATCTTACACACATCACAAGCCTGATTTAAAATGCTGAACTGAATTCACAAAAAGACAATGTACATTCAGTAATAAAACAAGAACAAATAAACAATTTACAAGCAATAGCACAAATAAAAATCAAATATCATAAAGATACAAATGAAATGTTTTCATGTTTTTTGTATGGGATGATGATAGACTCAAAATGATTAACAAATGCATGCACAATTATCCATGAGTTTGATAAATGTTGCAGATATGTTTTACTATCCACAACCAAATGTCTTTCCACTCGTATGTGCAAAACAAATTGCAGCAATTTGAACAAAAAGAGACATTTTTGTGAATACAAATATTTTCTTTTTTATTAGTGTATCATAATTGGCGCATGCAACAAAGATGAATAATTTGTGGATCAGGAGACACACGCGCATTCATTGACGTCTTTTCAGAGTCGATCTCATTTGATTCATTTGGATTTAGAATTTTGTTTCACAACTAACACACAAACAACTACCAATGAATAAGCCTGGTGCGGATTATTAATATTATTAATGTGTGCACAATTACAATAATTAACAATTGTAACAATTACAATTACTGTATATGTACAGACGTTTTTTCTCATTTCAAGAGACAAGAGCCTAATATGAACACGACGCACAAAGTTCCACGTTTTTTTCTAATTTCTCACGTTAAAGCCTGTTAAAAAGAAAACGCTTTCATCGATTAGTTGGTAGCCTCGTAGTTTGCATCTTATGGCCATATTTTATGCATTTACAATGTTTCATTTTTAACATTGCCAAAACATAGCAATAAGAATATATTTAAACCATAATGATTAATACTTACTTGGTTTTCTCAGCCTCAGCATCGCTGTAAGGAAAAAAACAAGTAAATGAGTTTCACACAATAGTATAAAATAACACACAAACTGTGACATTCAGAAGAAACTTCAGTGTTTCAATACATGAAGCTTTAAAGAGTCGAAACACAAGACTGAAGAATGAAGACTGATCTAATACTCATGTTTTCTTCAGATATCCTGGGGCCGGTTGCATAAACATAGCCATTATGTTAAGACAGTGTCTTAAGTTCAAATCTGACCCAATAGCAGTTAATCAGGGGCAGTCAGCCTTAGTTTTTGTGATCAAATTAGTCTAATCTACATTTTTATGTAACTGATTTTAAAAAGATATGAACAGTCTTAAAGAAAATAAATTGATGTCTAAGTTGTAAGACTGTCTTAGAGCTTTATGCAACCGGCCCCTGATCTCTCGTCTGAGCAGCTGAGTGTGATTTAGTGGAGTAGGAACGTTCCTGATCATCATCATCATCATCATCATCATCATCATCCTCCTCAGGATTGTAGGAACAGGGAAACGGGCTTCAGTGGTTCGTCTCAGGCTTCAACAACATTCTCATCAATGGATCATTTCATCTTCATTGATGCTCAGGATCAGGACCAGGATTCTCTCACAGGAATGATGATCCTCAAACACGTGTTACTCCACAAAATCACACCGAACGTCCTTCCAGCCACAAACACCAGGACTTACACACATTCATTTCTGCAGATCAAACTTCACACAGCAATAAATGGACTTTCTTGAATTCAATCTCAACAAAGTTTTGCCTGGTGTTGGTGGTTGCTGCTGCTTGACTGTCATTTCATTGAACTACTTTGAGTTTCATGTTTCAACAAAAGAGAGAACAACAGAGTCAGGAAAGAAAATCATTAAAGAACAAATACTTACATGAGCTGACGCTCAATGTCACTGTGGAAAATGAAAACATGAACCATCATTAGAACATGATTATTATGAACATGTAAGAGTCGATTCACATCCGAGTTACAATCCAGAACAAAAAAAGAGAGAAACACAGAAAACACTCTGAAGAATCTGAACAACTATCAGAAATATAAAGACTAACAACTGCTTTTACTGGACAAACTACAACTGACAGAAAGAGAAACACAGACAAACATCTGACGGCCTGTTAAAACATGATCATGTGCTCATTTAGATCATTAACTCATAGTTATATGTTGATGCTTTACTACTAGTTAGTTTGTAAACTAAAACTGTATGTATAATTAATAATCAGCAATAAATAAATACTAATAATAGACTGTAGGAACTGACATTCATTTATTTGATGTTTTTTTAATAAACCTGGCAAGTAGATCAGCTTTATTCTGGAGAGCCGCTTAAAGACAGTTTTTCACATCATATTCTCTCTATTCAAATATAAATAAGTGTAAATGTCATCATCATAACTAAAAGTTAACTCTTTATTTAAAAAAAACCCTAAGATTTCTATTGCCTCCTCAGAAGGAAATGCTGGGTTGTATTCCTCATTTTTAATTCACTTTGAATAAAAGCATTCCTTCAAAAGGAGTTCCTAAACCAAAAAACAGGTACTTCCGCCAATAGATCTAGGAAATATGAAAAGGTTCCTCTGGTGGGAAAGCCCCTAAAGAGGGTGGTCATATGTTAGTGGGTAGTTAGAATTATAAAGTAATGCTTTTATATTTGTAGTTCAATTCATAGTTCATAGCTCTAACATCAATCTTCACAATACATTTTTAGTCTAGTTCATTAAGTTATTCACTGACCAGTAAACAAATGCAAGGATTTTGTATGCAATACATAGCCTAGTACCAAAGCCCCTTTAAGACAAGTCATTTCACTCGGCAGCCATCTTTGAACCTTTCAGTCATGCTCAGTGCAGCTTCTATCTTTTTGAATGGGGAAACAAAAAATTCTACGAAACTGTTCGCCAAGCTTACCATTAAATTTCATATTTGAAATCACAAATGAAATCTGACAACAACTGTCTCATACATTTTGTTTCCAAACGCTCGAATCATGACAGAAAACAAAAATGTTCAGGCTGGATCAAGCTAATGCGCATGTGCAGTGACTTTACCAGTCTCGAGTCGATTGGCTCTTATTTAGAAGGCGGGACTTATTCTGTCATATTGTCACTTTTCCCCATTCAAAACAATACAAGGCACGCGTCTTGTGTAAATCTATAGTCTTTGATAGTACTCACCAATATTCCAGGATACCCATTGTAAAATTACTGTAAAACAAATCAACAATAAAAGTGAATTTTATTTTCATAGATAACTGCTGTTCACATTCCTACTTACTATATAATAAAGCAACAAGATGTCACATGTTTCCAAAAGACATATTTTTACGTTTTGAGATAAAAATTCTGAAATATGAACTTAGTAATCATATTCATCTAATATTATAAATAATAACCTGTGTTTTTTCTTTTGGCTGGGAGTCTATGGCAGCACATCTGATATGTAAACCCTCAAGTGCAATCATCAGGTAAAATATTTACTTTTGTCTGCTTTTGACTCATTTGGACTAAAAATACTGTATATATTTTTTGATATTCTGTTTCTGAATCTGATTAACAGGCTCATACTAAATTCAATGAACCAACTCAGTCCAATTCCCACCAAGCACAGTGCTGACATTACAGTAGGCGTAACAGCACTTTGATGATGATCAGTACATATACTATTGCATGTTAAATGTATATTTCACAAAGAAATTAGAATGATGTCCTTTTCTCCCCCTCATTTTGTTCCAAACCTGTATGTTTTTATTTCTTCATGGAAGACAAAAGGAGATGTTTATTTGATTGTCTAAGATGCTGTTTTCCATACAATGAAAAAAAAAAACTGGAGCTGTCAAGGTCCAAAAACAAAACGAATAAACCATAAGTGTTACGACTTGTGCACTATATTCTAGGTAGTAATTAGTGAAATCAACATTCTGAATCATTAATAAAAATGAATCAGTGATTCTAGAATTTTTATCAAACTAGATCAATGAGGCTTTGTTGTATCATAATACACGTAAACCTTTTAAAATGTTGGTGGTTTGACACTGGTTGATCCCAAAGTGTAACTGTGAGCCTTTGCGATCTCATAATCGCGATAATCCAAATCGGTTTAAGTGTGATTTCTTGTAAATGGCAATTAATCGTGCAGCCCTAATTTATAGCAAGAACATTTAGTAGTATTATTAATGCAACTTAGTTAAGTTCAGCACAAGTCATATTTTTAGGAAAATGCAGTGGATGTTTTTGATGTCAATGAAAGAACCTGATGGTCCATCCATATTGTCTGCTGAGTGCTGAGTCTGCTGAGTGCAGGCAGTGGTCATAAAGGTATACTTTCATAAAAAAAAATAAAATAAAAAATCAAACATTTCTGGAGTAAAAAAATGACAATTAATTTTTCTACAGTGCAAAAGGTAAAGGTTAGGCTGGTTAGCATGAGCAGTTGGCTCAAAGTATAAATTGCTAATATTTAATTAATATTACAGTAGATTTTTTTCTCACTGCGTAGTTTAGGATTTTGTATGACTTCAGAAGATATGGAATACTTTATGGTAATTTTTGGCAATTGACATTTGCCATCTACATGCTGTTGATGTAGGAAAACGAGAAGCCTGGACATTTTGATAAACATCTACTTTTGTGCTTCACAAAGAAAGAAAAACATACTGTTTGAGTTTGGAACAACATCAGTTAGTACATGACAAAATGTTTTTTGTTTTTTTTTCAGTAAGTATTCCAACAAAATGTAAATTTAACATCCAACAACAAATAGAATTTTGATCAAAATGACAGCATTCCTTTCCCACAGTTTTACTTTAATCGTTTGCTTGCTATTAAGACAGACTGTTCTGCAAAATGGAAAAACATTACTGAAAATTAATAATACAGGTAAGAATATAACAGCAAACTGCAAGTCCTATAAATGTTCTGAATCTTTGAATCTTTGTCCACTCTAACGTTTTGAACAGCTTTGTTCATTTTAGGACACTTTTTCAATGCAGCTTGCTGTCATCTTAGCTAATTTGCTTCTTCTTTTTTTTTTTTTATCACCACGTGGCACAGCCAATAAATCAAACGAATTAATAATGACATCTGCTGCACTTACAGACTGTTTAAAAAAAATGCTAAATCTAAATGCAAAATAAATCATGTCCCTTTGCATTCAACAATACTGGTAATACAATAGTTACTTACATTGTTAAAATTAAACAGATGTTCCTCTGAATCAAATCTCTTCAACTTGCGTGATATCCCTTTAGAGGCAAAACAAAATAGGTGAATGTACATAATTTACGGAAAATAAACATTTGTCTCATCTAGTCTACGTTACTTCATGCTTATGTGTCATTTTGTGTATCTGCTTTATTATCGTTACAACATAAATGTAAAATAAATAAATAAAAATAATTTAGCTTATTCGGTAAAAGTCGCTAAACCATACAAGAATGCATACCATGAGCACATTTATCTAGCTCACCGTTCACTATAGACTAAGGGCGCTTTCACACTGGCAGTTTAGTGCGGACCGGGGCACGGTTCGCATGAAAAATCGCTAATGTGAACGCTGTCATCGGACCCGGGTGCGCACTAGAGTACCGAACCCGAGACTACCTGGAGGAGGTGGTCTGAGCTCGGTTGCTCCCGAACCGTGGCGCGGTTCGCGTTAATGTGCAAGCAACACGGACTCGGGTGCGCGCTTGTTCAGGAAGTATAGTAGTTGTAATTATTTCTGTATGATAATTATTCACATTAAACCATATAGATTTTTGGGTGAATTTCAGGTGATCTCAGCATGAAAGAGAGATAGTGGGGGAAGTGGGAAATACATGTAGATTTGGATGATTCTGAGGTGAGACTTGCGTCTCGAATGGTGATACTAGCTTCACAAGAGTGAGCTCAAATGTTAAATTCCTTTGTTCTCTCAGAGAGTATAGCCCTCTCTTCCAGTTCTTCCTGTTTTTCCAGTCTTACAAGAGTACTACACCAAACTGAACACGAGCATTAACGAGAACCAACAAATGAGAACTCAAACACAGGCATATACAAACAAAGATGATTAGATTAACACAGGTGATACAAACAAGGAAACTGATGAGTAACCAGAAACAAACTAGAATGCAATAACCTGAGAGACAAACAAGTGGCGGGAAACTGAGAACAAATGAGACGTGTGACTGAAGGATACAAACTAAAAGTCCATGAATCTAAGAATAATCATGACAATGTGGTATAATAATAATAATATAATTTTAGTGCGTGCATGATCTTTTTAATGGAGATGGTTTTCTATTTACATATGAGGAGTTTTTACAGAAATGTAAGTTTCCTGTTACTTCTAAATAATTTGCCATTGTTTAGTTTTTAATGTTGTTCCCTCAGGAGTTACAGTAATACATTATTTAAAGGTCTTGAAAGAACCCTCTTCACATCAACAACCATTGGTAAAGTTCCAGTGTCAAGTTCCACATTCAAGTAATAAGAGATAGATTTTGTGATCTCTTTCAGAGAGAGGTCGTCACCAATCCGTAAATGTCTATTGGAGTAACTTAATATTGTAAACTGGAAAAATGTTTGGCTTGCCACATAAATACCTTATTGTGAACAAAGTTAGAGAAGTATATTTCAAATTAAAATTCTACCCATGAAAAGTTAGGCTAAAGAAGTTTAAATCAAAGATCACATGAATCAAGTGTCTATGGGATTTTACCTTATCTCTGATCGTTTTATACATTTGTAGACGTTTTAATAAGACATTAGTATAATCAAAAGGAATAATAGTAGTTAACAGTCTCTTTTTGGCCTGTTTAGCTGAGCCATCCATGTAACAAACAAAACAACAAGCCCTGAAAATTGATATCAGAACACAAATTATACAGCCACTTAATATTTAATCTTATTAGATGATTAATTTATTGCATTTGATAGATTTTACTGTCAATAAAACATTTTCAATGTGCTTGTAAAAGGTGTTTTTATGCATGTTTGGCATGAGTTTGTTGCATTTGTCTGTTCTGACCAGCAGGGGTCACCAGCGTGTGGCGAAGCTTTGAAAAGCTTCGTTTCTCCCATTGACTATGTATAGACATAATAATAGATTGTAAAAAAGTAGGACTATATTGTAATGCATTTGAAAGTAATTAGCCTATAGCCTATCGTATATAATTTGCTTCAATATGCGTGCTCGGTTTTTACTTTTTTCAAGGATCTTCAAAACTGCCATTTTCTGTCTTAAAGGTTTAGTAGCTAACCTATGAAAAAAAAAAAAAAAATCAAGGCTACTTAAATGATTAGAACAAGTTTAGAGCTTGACAGAAAGCTTCTAAAGCTTCATAATATACCGTATTATAGTTACAATAACATCAGTAACTTGCTTTGGTGGATAATGTTATACGTTTTTACAGTCGCTAGGACACATTTCTCAATACTTAGGTCAGTTTTCAAACCTCTTCACACAGTGAGCACAACAGAAGTATATGTGGGCTAAACTGTGGATCATTTATCATTGCTGTGGCACAAAATGAATTCAACGACTACATCTTTCAAATTACATTAATTATTTTCTCACTTCGACTCAACAACCGCCAAAACTCTGTGTACCTACAGGCCAATTTGCACATGCTTACATACCGTTTTCAAAACTGTTACAGTTTTTTTCCACACTAAAATGACACACAGAGAGCAAAACCTCTTCTCAAGTCTCCAAAAGTCTAAACACATTTTCTGCTTTACTCACATTTTTAGTCACTTTTTAAACACACTGAACACAGTTCTCTGCATAACACACAACAATCTGACATCAAGTCACATGATCTGATTGGCCGATACATGTGCCACCTGGCCAAACACCTCAATGCTTAGTTGTTAACACTTCAATCTTTTTCAGTTTACTGTTTTTTGTGAGCTTATTTTTGTTCAGTCCAATGTAAATATATGCTGTGCATATGTTGCACTGACTTGAACCTGCTCTTTAAGACCAAGGAAACACACACATCAGATTCAGATTATTCACATTCACAGATCTCTGCCCACTATCACAGGTACACACACACACACACGCACTCTAAAAACTGCTGGGTTGTGTTAACCCAATTTTGGGTCAAATATGGTCTCACCCAACGTTGGGTTAAAAAATGCAATTTAAAAATGGACAAATTGCATTTTGGACAAAATCAAAAATGGACAAAAATGCAATTTAAAAATGGACAAATTGCATTGGTTACATTAAAAATGTAAACCAACGGCTGGGTTTGTCCATTTTTAAATTTAATTTTTAACCCAACGTTGGGTTGAGACCATATTTGACCCAAAATTGGGTTAACACAACCCAGCAGTTTTTAGAGTACACACACACACACACACACACACACACACACACACACACACACACACACACACACACACACACACACACACACACACACACACACACACACACACACACACACACACACACACACACACACGCACATATCAGATTCAGATTCTACACATTCACTTCTGCTGTTCTTATCTGAACTCCTGAACTTTTTTTTTTTTTGTATTGTTATGGAGACATTTTCCCACACTTCTCATTCCACTGGTCCTGTCCTCAGGTCTGTCTCTGTCAGTAGCCAATGGGAGTGAGGAGGTGGAGTCAGCGCGGTCCAAGCGTGACAGTAAGAGTGTGTCTGTGTGTCTGCCGTCTGACCGCACAAGTGACCGTCGCTCCAAAGGAGTCATAAACCTGCTCTTCAAGAAGGTAACACACAACAGTGCTTTGACAAGCCATAAAGAATTCTGGGATATTTATTATGGACACAGGTACTTCATTATACGGCTTTTCTGGCTTTGTATTCGTTGATTCAGCATTGTGTGTGTTTGTGTGTGTGTGTGTGTGTATGTGTGTGTTTTTCAGCATAGCTCCAAAGCTGAAGAAGCAAAGCCATCTTCTGAGGCGTCTCATGATGCGTCTCCCAATGTTCTTTACATTTTTGCTTCTGTTTCTGCTGGTTTAACTATGAAGACAGACGCTTCATTAAGCTAATAAAGTTACTGAGGGTTTCCTCCGGTTTCATCTTAAACTGTAATAAAAATCAGCTCTGATTTCATTGAATGTGTTTGAAACAAACTTTAATGAAATGAAGTCATGATTTATGCCTTATATTGAACTTATAAATGTGCCTTAAAAGTTCTGCTGTGCTGTCAGCAATAAACTTATTTTGGAATCATATCCTGAATATATTTCATTATTAATATTATGGGCAATATTGGTCATGTTTTATTTTAAGAACAGGAATGTTCAAGTTAAATAAAAGGGGATGCAGAAAGCTTCTATTTTACTTTTTTTTTCTTTTTTTGATATGCTGATATTTAAGTATATAAAATAATCATATAAACAGCACATGAATTCCCATTGCAGTCATGTTCTGAGCCTAGTACTGAGCCTTGTGGTACTCCATACTGAACTTGTGATCGATATGACATCTCTTCATTTACTGATAACGGTCAGATAAGTATGATTTAAAGCATGCTAGTGCAATTCCACTAATGCCAACATAATGTTTGAGTCTATTTAAAAGAATGTTGTGGTCGATAGTGTAAAATGCAGCACTAAGATCGAGTCACACTAATAGAGAGATACAACCACGATCGGATGATAAGAGCAAATTATTTGTGACTCTAATGAGAGTAGTCTCAGTACTATGGTACGGTCTAAATCCTGACTGTAAATCCTCGCAGATATCATTTCTTTCTAAAAAGGAACATACAGGTCCTAGTAGGCCTATCTTTGACATAAAAGGTTGATTTGAGATTGGCCTGTAACTGACCAATTCTGTAGGATCAAGTTTTTTAATAAGAGGTTTAAGTTTCCGGTACGTATCCTAATGACATAGATGAACTCTGATGGTCTTCCTTTAGCAGTCACAGTGGGGGCCTTCCCGGTCATAAATGACCGGACACCTAAAAATGAAACTTCCTCCATCCCAGTAAAAACCAATGCAATTTATTTTTGTTCTATAATATTTATTCTTTTTAATTTAGAATTTTGAGACAATTTGATTGAACTTATTAATATTTATGCAATATTTATAGTCCATTTTTTGCCATTGGAAATAATGACTTTTTTTTTTTTTTTTTTTTTTAAAAAAAAAAAATTCTATGCAGTATTTTCGGGTAAAATAGAGACTAGGCTTTCAGAAAAAAATAAAAATAAATAATAATTAATCAATTTATTAAACATAAAATTAAATAAAACATGTTATTGCATGGGTTTACCACTAGATGCCTGTATAGCTCTAAATCAGAATCAGAATCAGAATCAGAAAGAGCTTTATTGCCAAGTGTGCTTGCACCCACAAGGAATTTTTCTTGGTACTGAAGCTTCCAGTGCACATATACAAATACAAATACAACAAGAAACATAGTAATACAAATTCTAAGAATAAAATATATTAAAAAAATTAATAAAAAATAAAATAGTATAAAAAAAAATTGGGTTTAGTCTGAATAAACATTTACAGATTATGAACATATTTACAGTATTTTGAGAAGTATGAATAACATAAATATAAATATCACCTGAGTTAGAGAATATTACACTAGACAGTGGGAGTCTAGTGCATGTTACAGATTATGAACATATTTACAGTATTTTGAGTAGTATGAATAATATAAATATAAATATCACCTGACTTAGAGAATATTGCACTAGACAGTGGGAGTATTGCACTTACAGGCATATGCCTTGGGGGGCATGTTAAGTGTTCAGAAGGGAAATGGCCTGTGGAAAGAAACTGTTCCTGTGCCTGGATGTTCTTGTGGCCAGTGATCTGTGTCGCCGTCCTGACGGTAACAGTTCAAACAGGGGGTGTCCAGGGTGAGTGGAGTCTGTGATGATTTTACCTGCTCTCTTCCTCACTCTGGAAGAGTACAGGTCCTGGAGGGTTGGCAGGGGGGCACCAATAATCCTCTCTGCTGTCCGGACTGTCCGTTGTAGTCTCCTGATGTCCGATTTGGTAGCTGAACCAAACCAGACAGTGATGGAAGTGCTTAAAACAGACTCAATGACGGCTGAGTAGAACTGGATCAGCAGCTCCTGTGGCAGATTGAACTTCTTCAGCTGGCGAAGGAAGTACAGTCTCTGCTGGGCCTTTTTCACAATGGAGTCAATGTGATTTGCCCACTTCAGGTCCTGAGAGATGGTAGAGCCCAGGAACCTGAATGACTCCACTGCTTCCACAGTGCTGTTCATGATGGTGAGAGGGGGGAGTGCTGGGGATTTTCTCCTGAAATCCACAATCATCTCCACTGTTTTGAGCGTGTTCAGCTCAAGGTTGTTATAGCTGCACCAGACAGCCAGCTGTTCAACCCCCAGTCTGTAAGCAGACTCGTCACCATTTTGGATGAGACCGATGACGGTGGTGTCGTCTGCAAATTTCAGGAGCTTGACAGAGGGGTCTTTAGAAGTGCAGTCATTAGTGTACAGGGAGAAGAGCAGTGGGGAGAGAACGCACCCTTGGGGGGCGCCAGTGCTGATGGTGAGGGTCCTGGATGAGAGCTTCCCCAGTCTCACTCGCTGCTGCCGGTCTGTCAGGAAGCTGGAGATCCACTGACAGATTGAGGATGGCATGGAGAGCTGAGTCAGTTTGGCTGTGAGAAGATCAGGGATGATGGTATTGAAGGCCGAACTGAAGTCCACAAATAAGATCCGTGCATAAGTCCCAGGTCTGTCAAGATGTTGCAGGATATAGTGCAGTCCCATGTTGACTGCATCATCCACAGACCTGTTTGCTCTGTAAGCAAACTGAAAGGGATCCAGAAGGGGTCCAGTGATGTCCTTCAGATAGGCCAACACCAGTCTTTCAAACGACTTCATGACCACAGACGTGAGAGCGACAGGTCTGTAGTCATTAAGTCCAGTGATTTTAGGTTTTTTGGGAACCGGAATGATAGTGGAGCGTTTGAAGCAGCAGGGAACTTCACACTGCTCCAATGATCTGTTGAAGATCTGCGTGAAGACTGGGGCCAGTTGGTCAGCGCAGGCTTTTAGACAAGCAGATGAGATGCCGTCTGTGC
Source organism: Leuciscus idus (assembly GCA_021554675.1). Lineage (NCBI taxonomy): Eukaryota > Metazoa > Chordata > Actinopteri > Cypriniformes > Leuciscidae > Leuciscus > Leuciscus idus. The sequence continues at coordinate 35,270,703 of CM038633.1, read as the reverse complement.
CTGAAGCTTTCCTAGTCTTCTGTTTTTTGAAGACTCGGCTCACGTCCTCCACACAGACCTTAAGCTCAGGTTGGATGGCAGAAGGGGGGAGGAGAGGGGTTGCAGGAGGTGATGGTGGATGTGTGAAGTGCACATCAGAGCGGGTGTGAGGTGTGAGTCTGGGCTTCTCAAACCTGCAATAGAATGCATTGAGAGTGTCAGCCAGTTGTTGATTCTCCACAGATCGGGGGGATGGTGATTTGTAGTTGGTGATGTTCCTCAGGCCTCTCCAGACTGATGCCGGGTCGTTGGCTGAAAACTGGTTTTTCAGCTTTTCAGAGTAGCTTCTTTTAGCAACTCTGATCTCCTTTGTCAGTCTGTTTCTGGCCTGGTTATACAAGATTTTATCCCCACTTCTGTAAGCATCCTCTTTGGCATGACGAAGCTGTTTGAGTTTCCCAGTAAACCATGGTTTATCATTAGTGAATGATAAGAATGTCCTGGTAGGAATGCATGTATCCTCACAGAAACTGATATATGATGTTACAGTATCTGTGAGCTCATCCAGATCGGTGGCTGCAGCTTCAAAAACAGTCCAATCAGTGCAATCGAAGCAGGCCTGTAGATCCTGCTCTGCTTCGTTGGTCCATCTTTTTACAGTCCTTATTACAGGTTTAGCTGATTTCAGTTTCTGCCTGTAGGTCGGTATAAGATGAACCAAACAATGATCAGAGAGCCCCAAAGCTGCCCGTGGGACGGAGTGATACGCATTCTTTATCGTGGTGTAACAGTGGTCCAATATATTACTGTCTCTGGTAGGACATGTAACATGCTGTCTGTATTTTGGCAGTTCACGGGAGAGATTTGCTTTGTTAAAATCCCCAAGAATGATTAAAAGAGAGTCTGGGTACCTTTGTTCCATTTCAGCTATATGTTCAGCCAGCTGTTGTATCGCCGCGCTCACACACGCGTCTGGAGGAATGTAAACATTCGCGAGAATGAATGAGGAAAACTCCCGCGGCGAGTAGAAAGGTTTACAGTTTATGAAATGTGCCTCTAAATTAGGAGAGCACATCTTCTTCAGTGTTGTTACATCTGAACACCAACTTTCGTTAATGTAGAAACACAATCCACCACCTCTCGTTTTCCCCGTTAGTTCCGCGATGCGATCCGCTCGGAACAGCTGAAAGCCCGGCAGATGTAGTGCGTTGTCCGGTATGGCTTCACTCAGCCAGGTTTCAGTGAAGCACAGAGCAGCGGAGTTTAAAAAATCCTTGTTAGTGCGGGTGAGGAGAAGAAGTTCGTCCATTTTGTTAGGAAGAGATCGGAGATTCGCAAGATGAATACTGGGGAGTGCAGTGCGGAGGCCGCCCTCGCGGAGTTTAACCAGCGCGCCAGCGCGCTTCCCGCGTTTGCGTCTGACCGCGCGTTTGAACAACACCGCTGCCCCTCCGACGAGAATGTCCAGTAAAACGTCTGAGTAATCAAAATCTGTAAAAAAGTTGTCTGGTGTGTGTTTCCTAATGTCCAGTAGTTCGTCTTTGGTGAAACTGATAGGAAAAGAATGACTAAACGCAGAACAAACCAACAAAAACAACACAATAACTGGAGAGCTCCACACCGAGGCAGCCATCCGCGGCGCCATCTTGGATATCGGCGATTCTCTCACGGCGATCGGCGATCATCTCACAAATGGAGATGTTTGTGAATTCTAGTTGTTTTTGGACCAAATTACTTACTTTTAAGATGTGGATTGAATGTATTTTTTTAGAAATTCTCAAATAATAATTTTTGCCAAGGTTTATAACATTTTATTAATTATTATTTTAATAATTTTAATAATTATTATATTAATTATATATACATATATTAATTATAATTATTAATTATGTTGTGTTTTTCACTCTTGATGTTTTAGAGCTTCACCCCTTCATAGCTGAGCACTTTTTTTCTGCATCGTGGCTGATTTGTAGAGAATTTTTGTGTTTTTGTCAATTTCCCATTCATTTCCTATGGGGGTCATTTTTGATCGAAGACCAAAATCGTGACCAATTTTTTTACGACCACTTAGCATGCTCGGATCATGAACTCAATTTTTTTGTGTGTTCACATACCTAATGCCAGAAAACATAACATTCTGATGAAGCTGTGATTTTTAAAAATTCAAAACAGATTTTTGTAATCTGAATTTATTGGTGTGTATGTGTATAAACGTGTGTTTGTATGTGTGTGTGTGTGGGTGGGTGTGAATTTTTTGCACTCTTGATGTTGTAGAGTGTCTGCCCTTTACTACGGTGTACTTTTTTTTAGAATCGTGTCCGATTTGTAGATTGTACAGACAAAAATTCAGAGAATTTTTGTGTTTTTGTAAATTTCCCATTCATTTCCTATGGGTCGGTCATTTTTGACCGAAGACCACGAGTGTGACTATTTTTTTACGACCACTTAGCATGCTCGGATCATGACCTAAATTTTTTTTTGTATTCACATACCTAATCCCAGAAAAGTCACCAAGTATCATAACCTTCCGATGAAGCTGTGATTTTTAGAAATTCAAAACAGAAAATTATTCGGTCAGAAATGACCGAGGACCATCAGAGGGTTAATGATATAAAGAAGAGGATCTGTGACCTCTGGAAGCATCTCTTTTAGTAGCTTGGTATAGGGTTTAACATACATGTTGTTGATTTAAATGATTTAATTGTTTAGACAATTCTTCTTTTCCTACAGCAACAAATGAGTGGAATTTTTCCTCAGGGACACTACAATGCGATAATGTAGTAGAGTCGGTTGCATGGTTATTGTTTTCTCTCTAATATAAATTTTGCAAGTAAACTAGTTACATTACTGCTGTGCTGCTTCGAAACGTCTGGGGTTAAATCGTACTCGGTTACTAACGTAACCTCGGTTCTCTCTAGAAGAGGGAACGAGTACTGCGTAAGATATCTTATGCTAGGGAAAATCCTTTTTCCGCGAGATATTGAAGCCAAAAATTATCCTTAATTTTGTAATAATGCAAAACGCGTTGCGGCAGCATGCAGACATAGGCGAGGCAGCTCGCGCGCCTATTGGCTGCTCTGCGGCAACTGCAGCAGCCTATCGAGCGAGGCCTGGCGTGACGCCAGACCCAATCAGGGCACTTCGCGCCCGCTGCGTCACGTCCCGCCGAAATGGGCGTGGTCTAGGCCTATAAATACCGCTCGCAGGCAGCTATTATCTGGTTTTTCATCATCGAAGCAACCAGAGCGTGTGCATGCACGGCAAGATACGCAGTACTCGTTCCCTCTTCTAGAGAGAACCGAGGTTACGTTAGTAACCGAGTACGTTCTCTTACGAGAGGTCTCTCGTACTGCGTAAGATATCTTACGCTAGGGGACCCAATGCAAAACGCCGTGCATGCTGAGATCTGACACCAAAGACCCAAGGGCGAAAGCCCGGGGTACATATAGTGCACAATCACTCAGGGAACTCACAGGGAGTCCGGGAAGAGGGAGGGGCGAAGCCGCACTCTTCCACATATGGCAGCGTTGCTGAGACGCGAATTTCATACAGACAGGGCGGGGTACGGCCTGAACTGATGGGGGAATGTGGGTCTTACACAGTCTGCCCAGGCACATCTCGTGTTGCTACTTTTTACTGTCGAACATTGAGCTGTGCTCAGTAGACGCAGCATTCTGAGCTGATAGCATCAGGTCAGATAATACTGGTAAACTTAGACCGACAGCAGCCTGGCCTGCAGGGCGGGAACCTCTAGGTTATAAAACCTTATAAATGTAGACGGGGAGGCCCAGCCTGCCGCCATACAAATATCTTGCAAGGCAATCCCACTTGACCAGGCCCACGAAGAGGCCATGCCTCTCGTGGAGTGCGCTCTGACACCCAACGGGCACTGCATGCCCTTGGAGGCGTATGCCAGCGCTATAGCATCAACTATCCATCTGGATAGGCTCTGTTTCGACGCGGCTAGTCCCTTAGAACGCCCGCTAAATGAAACAAAGAGCTGCTCCGTCTGTCTGAAAACAGACGAGCGAGACACATAAGCTCGTAATGCCCTGACTGGGCAAAGGAGGCTCGCGTCTCTTTCCTCATCAGGGACCGGTAGGGCTGACAGGGAGATAACCTGCGCCCTAAACGGTGTGTTGAGGGATTTTGGAACATAACCGTGCTTAGGTTTGAGTATAACTTGAGTCATTAGGCCCAAACTCCATGCACGCCGCACTCACAGAGAGCGCGTGTAGATCCCCTATGCGCTTCACTGAAGCGAGAGCCAGCAAAAACACCGTCTTGAAAGACAGGTGTTTCAAATCAATTGACTGTAAAGGCTCAAATGGCGCACCTTTCATGGCTTCCAGAACCGTAGAAAGGTCCCATACGGGGACTGAGGGAGGTCTGGGAGGATTCAGTCTCTTAGCCCCTCTAAGGAAGCGGATGACTAAATCGTTCCTTCCTATTGACTGACCAAGCGTTGTTCCTGAGAACGCTGCTATAGCCGCCACATAAACTTTGAGCGTGGAGGGGGCCCTGCCCTCATCCAACAGCTCTTGTAGGAAGGAAAACACCTCCGTCACACCACAGTCTGTGGGTGACACACCACGGGCTGTGCACCAGCCCGAAAACACTGACCATTTCGAGGAGTAGAGCCGTCTCGTAGACGGAGCTCTAGCCTGCGTGATCGTGTTTAATACTCCTTTAGGGAGTCCAACATGTACCCGTTGATGGCCCAGACATGAAGGGACCATAGTTCCGGGTGAGGATGCCAGATCGAGCCGTGGGCCTGTGAGAGGAGGTCTCTCCTCACTGGTACTGGCCACGGGGCAGTACTTGCTAACTACATCACGACTGGGAACCAAGGTTGGTTTTTCCAGAACGGTGCCACCAGCAATACTGAGCATCCTTCTTCCCTGATCCGTTCTATCACCTGAGGCAGGAGAGAGACGGGGGGAAAAGCATAGAGCGGGCGGCGGGGCCACACATGGGCCAGCGCGTTCCTGCTCTTGGAGAAAAATTCTGGACAGTGAGCGTTTTCTTGAGACGCAAACAGGTCTACTTCCGCTCTGCCGAATTTCTTCCACAGCAGTTGGACTGTCTGTGGGTCATTTCGAGGCAGTTTATGTGCAGGAGCTTTTCCCGTTCCGACCACTGGCCGAAGAACGGTCTGCCCTCGAGCAGCGCTCCCCATCCCGAGGTGGACGCGTCCGTGGACACCACTCTCACCCTCGAGGAAGTCCCCAGGCTTACACCTGATTGGTACCAGTCGTTCGCTCTCCAAGGTTTCAGAGTTGTGACGCACTTCTGATTGACCCTGAGGCGAAGCCAACCGGATGCCCACGCTCTGCGTGGGACTCGCGCTTTCAGCCAAAACTGCAGCGGGCGCATGCGGAGCAGGCCCAGCTGGAGCACTGATGATGCTGAGGCCATGAGACCTAGCATCTTCTGAAATTTCTTGAGCGGGACAGACGCGCCGCAGCGAAACGAGTTCGCTGTGCGTTGAATGTCTACCGCGCGCTGTGGTGATAGTCGCGCTATCATGGACAGCGAGTCCAATTCTGTGCCCAGGAAAGATATCTTCTGACTGGGTGACAGAGAGCTCTTCGCCCAATTGACACTGAGACCCAAATCCTCGAGGTGATCGAGTAAAATGGTCGTGTGTTCTATAAGCACTGCGCGAGATTGCGCTAGAATCAGCCAATCGTCCAAATAGTTCAGTACTCGCATGCCTCTCATTCTGAGGGGTGCGAGCGCCGCATCCATGCACTTCGTAAATGTACGGGGTGCCAGGGACAAACCGAACGGCAGGACTGTGTACTGATATGCCTGGCCCCCGAAGGCGAATCTCAAATATCGCCTGTGACGTGACGCTATTTGTATTTGAAAAATACGCGTCTTTCAGATCTATTGACACAAACCAATCTCCTTGGCGAATCTGCACAAGGATTTGTCTGGTCGTGAGCATCCTGAACTGTCGCTTCACAAGCACTTTGTTCAGTTGCCTTAGATCTAGTATGGGTCTGAGACCCCCGTCTTTTTTCGGTACCAGGAAGTATCTGCTGTATAGCCCTCCTTCGCTCTGAACTTGAGAGAGAGGCTCTATGGCCCCTTTGCTCAATAGTTTCGCCACTTCGGCTCGAAGTAAATGTGCTACTTCTCCGCAGTCTCGGAGAAGGATGCCAGGTGAGTCCTCAGAGTCACCATAGGCAGTAACTAACTCGCAGTGAGGGCAGTCGCCGTCAGCGAGTGCGAGAGCTGCGTGATCAGGAAAAGGGGCGTCTTGAAAAAGACGCCCAGCTCTTTTAGTGCAATGGGAGTGTGTGTCGCGGCGGCGAGCACACACACATACATAAACACAGTAGCAGAGAAAGGATATAACGCCGGATAGCGCAGCAGGAAGGCAAGGAAGGCGGCGCGGCCAGCGACTTCAGAGACTCGTCCCGCTGAAGGTGCTCTCTTTCAGACGGCGCGGCTTCTTATCCAGCTCCAGCGATGCGTGTGCTTCGCTTGAAGGATGAAAAATCAGATAATAGCTGCCTGCGAGCGGTATTTATAGGCCTAGACCACGCCCATTTCGGCGGGACGTGACGCAGCGGGCGCGAAGTGCCCTGATTGGGTCTGGCGTCACGCCAGGCCTCGCTCGATAGGCTGCTGCAGTTGCCGCAGAGCAGCCAATAGGCGCGCGAGCTGCCTCGCCTATGTCTGCATGCTGCCTCAACGCGTTTTGCATTATTACAAAATTAAGGATAATTTTTGGCTTCAATATCTCGCGGAAAAAGGATTTTCCCTAGCGTAAGATATCTTACGCAGTACGAGAGACCTCTCGTAAGAGAACTATTTTTCTCATCACCACACATTTTCAGAGACGCGATGTGCCTCTGTGGTCCATGACTCAGCATAAGTAAAGTTTGGCTTGAGCGAATTTTCATTTTACTCATCTTATTTCAAAAGCATGATCTTACTTTTTCTACGGTAGCTATGATCTATTGCAGCCTTTCTCAAACTTTTTTCAGTCAGGGCACCTTTCAAAAGTGCATAAAATCTCAAGGCACCCCAGTGTAAAATATAATTTAAAAACACTGCATAATCCAAATGTAAATGCAAATTATATATATATATATATATATATATATATATATATATATATATATATATATATAAAATGAATTTACAATTGTATTAATCCGATCATATGTTTAACCCTTTCACACGTAAATTTAAAATATTCTGGCTGACCCCCCAGCGTGAGTTTTTCAAGGTGACCGTTATTTAGAATGTGTCACTTTATGGTTTCCATGGTGACGTGTCATTGCTTGTCACGTGACACACCGCAGCAACAACAGAGCTGAATGAATGATGATCTGCTTTTATGTCATTTTTCCTTTTTTATTCAAAATATTCACAAATTTGTTAGATATGGCATGAAATATCTGATATTCCGATTGTCAAATATATGCAAGTGGAAGTGTTTTGTTTTTTGAACACAATTATAACGATCGCGTTAGTTGAGCTGTATGCGCGATGGGCGCCGCCATGTTAGTTTGTGCCGCAGACGCAGGTCAGAGAATCGGATCTGTTGGATTTACAAGTGAATTCATCCACTTCTCCCGAAATACATAAAAGTAAGTGGCAGGTGAACTGGGAGAAGAATAGAGTAAACTTTAAAGTTACTTACACAATGTGTATCTGATATGAATAAAACTAATTATAATGGAAAGGATTATTATTGCCTCTTCCTTTGACATCAGTGTGTATTTTACAAACTCTAAATGTATTGTTTTTTTTTTAGTACTTATGTCTGAAACCTAAAACAAACATTATGTGGATGAAAACACTGAAAAGTTGTGATATATGACAGCTCTGAGCGCGCCTGTCTCTGGCTCAGCTCCAGCCAACGTGCGAAAGCACATTTGAATTTCGCAGTTGATCACGTCATGCACTGACCGTTCTAATCACACCGGTGTGAGCGTACGTGCGAAAGGGTTAAAAAGAAGAAGAATTTATTTATGTAAATTCAAATATATTATATATGAAATGTCCTATTTTTTTATATATATATATATTTTTTTTAGCCTACGTAATTTTTTGGCGGCACCCCTGACATAGTCAGGGGGCACCCCAGTGTGCCGCGGCACCCACTTTGAGAAAGGCTGATCTATTGCACGTATAAGGTGTATATAATTTTCTCTTTTCTTGTATCTCCCGAACTATCCTTTATCAGTGTGGAAACACCCAGGGTGAAACCCTTTACTGGGAATATACTATCGGTTATCTACTCAAAATATATGTAGAATTTTAAAATGTTGGTGTTGTTGATGTGACAGGCGTCTATTGGCCGCATAAACAGACTTTGGGGAGAGCTGATGATACTACAGCAGGAAGCATGACCTCTGACCTCTAAATTTTGGTCCTTAATTTAAAGATGTGTAAATTACAAAACAGCATTTTTCAACCGAGTGAATCTACACATGAGAGGTCTTCAGAAGTTGTTTCTTTCAGGGTCAATGGGTCTCCTGAGAATATTTAATTTCCCTTTTAAATATTTAATTACCAAAGATTAAGCTAAATGACACTAGTTCTTTTCTAGCCTGGAAATCCAGACCTAAATCTGAAAGATTAATGGTCTGGCATCGACTAATGAAAATCAGCCAGCTCGAGGGGCGGCACCAAGCATGCATTTGAAAATCTCACTGCACGCAATTGGATAACACTACGACCAATCACAACAATAAACCCCATACGCTTAGCTACCAGCGGAGCTATCTGGTAGATTAGACTCTTGCCGTATCCGGTCGGTAAAACAGCAAAAACGCCCTTCTTGCAAAGGAACGATTCGAGCGCCGTCTTCTGTTCCTCTTTTAGATAAATAGCCAAGTCTAACTCGTTCATTATAGCGGCCAAAGCCGTTTCAAACAACTGGTGTTCATCCATAGCCATCTTGCAATGTTTACTAATGACTTCGACATCACAGCGCTGTCGTCTTCTGTTTAGCTTGCCTCTGGCCCGCCTATATCAGATAACCCGATGTGATTGGTGCAGCTCAGATACAAGGGCATATTTAATGAGCATCATTACTCGACGCCAGAGTAACTCGCTGAGCAAATTCAACTTGTGCTCTCGCGAGAACTCTGGATTACCAGGGTACTAGTTTTCAGCGTTCCCTCCCAAAATCAAATACTCTATGCGATTTGTATTACACTTTTTCAAAGGATAATCTTGCTTTAAAGTTTGAACACAAATTTAAAAGAATTTCTTCATATTTGCTGTTTTCTGACACAGTGCCATTAATTGGTACTTTTTCTTTTATCAGAATCAGAATCAGAATCAGAAAGAGCTTTATTGCCAAGTATGCTTGCGCATACGAGGAATTTGTCTTGGTGACAGTAGCTTCCAGTACACATACAATATAAAGTGACAAGACAAGTGACAAGTAACATAGGTATAAATAAAAAATAGAAAAAATAAAAATAAAATAAAAATAAAAGATTATAAATTATAAATATATATAAAGTTATAAGGTGCTATAATGAAATGTCTGAGGGAAGTATTGCACATGTTTGTTCCACATTAGGGGAACATTTAAGTGTTCATGAGGTAGATGGCCTGGGGAAAGAAACTTTTCCTGTGTCTGGTTGTTTTTGTGCTCGGTGCTCTGTAGCGTCGACCAGACGGTAACAGTTCAAACAGAAAGTGTGCTGGGTGTGACGGGTCCAGAGTGATTTTGCGAGCCCTTTTACTCACTCTGGATGAGTGCAGTACTTTGAGTGTGGGAAGGGTAGTGCCAGTGATTCGCTCAGCAGTCCGAACTATCCGCTGTAGTCTACGGAGGTCGGTTTTGGTAGCAGAGCCGAACCAGACGGTGATGGAAGTGCAGAGGATGGACTGGATGACAGCTGAGTAGAACTGTACGAGCAGCTCCTGTGGCAGGTTGAATTTCCTCAGCTGACTCAGGAAGTACAGTCTCTGTTGGGCTTTCTTCACAATAGAGTCTATGTGAGTGTCCCACTTCAGATCCTGAGAGATGGTGGTGCCCAGGAACCTGAATGACTCTACTGCAGTCACAGTGCTGTCCATGATGGTGAGTGAAGGGAGTGCAGGGGGGTTTCTCCTGAAGTCCACGATCATCTCCACTGTTTTGAGCGTGTTCAGCTCCAGGTTGTTATAACTGCACCAAAGAGCCAGCTGCTCCACCTCCTGTCTGTACGCAGACTCGTCACCGTTCCGGATGAGTCCGATAACAGTAGTGTCGTCCGCAAACTTCAGGAGCTTGACAGAGGTGTCTTTAGAGGTGCAGTCATTTGTGTACAGGGAGAAGAGCAGTGGTGAGAGAACACATCCCTGTGGAGCACCGGTGCTGATGGTGCGGCTGTCGGACGTGATTTTGCCCATTCTGACTAGCTGTTGTCTGTCTGTCAGAAAGCTGGTGATCCATTGACAGATGGAGCTAGGGACAGAGAGCTGGGTCAGTTTGGTCTGGAGCAGTGATGGGACGATGGTGTTGAAGGCAGAACTAAAGTCCACGAACAGAATCCTTGCATAGGTCCCTGGTTTGTCCAGATGTTTGTCCACATTATTAAATGTACTTTTCTTATTTCTACAAAGGTTCAATTTCAATTCATTTCCTAGCAAGTATAAAGTAAAAAATAGGATATATAATATGTCTGATGCAATGTTTTTTGCAAAGAAATAGGTGCTGCAATACTCCAAACAGTTCAACACACAATGATACCATTAAGGATGGTCAACTGCTTAGGTCAATTGGTGGAAACACTGCATGTGTAAGGAAGTTTTCCAGATTTCCCCCCCAAAAATCAAATACTGTATTACACTTTTCAAAGGAAATAATCTAGCTTTAAAGTTAGAATAAAAAGTTTTAAAACCAAATGTATCCTCATACCTGTTGCGTTCTGACACAATGCCATTAACTGGTTATTTTTGTTTTATAAATGTACTTTTCTTATTTCTACAAATATCAGCCTGATAAATATGGACTTAATACACAATGAAACAAGATAATCATGCTACCAAATACGTTTCAGGCATAGTGCAGACGTGCAATGTTTGAGAAAGCTAATATTGGGGTAATCTTTGCGAGGTTTCACCCACAAAGGCAAAAATTTGTGTTGGGTAATCCAGGCATAGCTTTACTAAAAGAAAATATTATGGAAGTCATTTTCAAACTGTAATTATACCATATTTTATTTATTAATATTATGGTTTCATGTTGATTTATAGTTTTTGTTTGTTTGTCATTAACTAATACCTTTATTTTTTTAACCAACACTTCAACATCCAGCACAAAGTAAAGAGACTCTGACCCCAAATAAACAGATAATGGAATGTTCACAATCTACAATATACAGTTAGATATTCTCCTACTTAGTATGTGTGTAAATAGTTGTGCTTAAAATCTTTGGGAGTATTTTTTTACACGCCAACATATTTTGCCACACCGCAGTGATCCACAGTACCACACTCTTGTTAAGCCTATGGACTAACTTTAAAACTTTTCACTAAGAAAAGAGGGTTGAAAAGCACCGTTTATAATAAATACACAAAAGTTTGCAAATTATGGTTTTATTACTCCACTAGATTTAGTCATCTTGTTCAGACTGCAGATGATACTGGTTCACATTTGTATGTTGGACTGATAACAATAGGCCTAAGTGAGAAGGTTCCCTCATCGTGCACAATATAATTCATCCCCTCATTCATTTGCTAAATCGTGCATATTATCTATAAAGAAAATTGCACACAAAATAACAAATATTAAACAAAAAGATCATGATTTAAGTAACATATTCATGGCTTTTAGGCGTAATTACTGATAAATCGTGTAAAACGTAAAGTTTAAAACTGAGAAAAAAATATGGCTAACGTCTTACAAAGCTAACTTGTCATTAACCCTCTTGGGTCGGCAAACGCGGCGGCGTGTTTTGCTCGATTTTTTTTTTCACATAGCAGAAAAATAGACTTAAAATACTCCGTCATTTTTGGTCATAAAGATTACAGACTTAAGAAATATGAAAAAATAAACTGTTAAATGTCTACTTTTTCCACTTACAATCAAAATAAAACATTGTGCTTTTGTAAAAGAAAGAAAATAAACAGGGTGCTTTCTGCCTCTCCGTCTCCGTGAACGTTTTTTCTGGAGCACGCCTCTAAACTTTTCAAATGTATAGAATAAAGTGATGACAAGACAATCAATGAATTAATCAAAAAATCCGTAATATAATGCAGTTTTTTACTGTTGCTTACCTGTCGAGAGCAGATGGATTGGAGATTGGAAATCCCTCAATCATCGTGTGTTTTCTTCTTTCCGCGCATGCGCAGATTCCTTTCTTCAAGGACTAAATTTTACTTGATTTGAGCTCTATTAGTTGTCCTGATAAACTCTAGAGCTCAGCCTCAGTTATCGCACGCAAGCCCGATTTTCCTAACTGAAGGGCTCTAGCTCTACTAGCTGCGGACTGCTGTGCTACTGCAACATCTCATTGTCTGGTTGTTACATGGACTGCCAAAGTCCGCTGTGACATTCTTGTTTGTCTGAGCCTGACGCAAACTATGCTTCTTCGACTCACATTTCATATCTAAAAACTTCTGAAATGTCTACGCAAAACCTGATGGAGAGCGACTGCCCGTTGAGTTCTGGCGAAGCGGGAGACAAGCATCATCTGGCGTGTGAGTGCGCCACGGGCAATGACTAGGGCTGTGCAAAAATATCGATACAGCTTACTATCGCACATTTTTTTTTTCACGATAGCGTATCGATATTTCAACCTCTAGTATCGATATTTAAAAATAAAAATAATTAATACAATTTTTTATCAAATCCCTCTGTGTGCGTCAAACGACCTCCTCCGCCTCTGTTGTCGCTGACTCGCTGTCCAGTTGTCTGTCATCTACGGCCAATGTCTCAGAAGTTAGCGGGAGTGAGAAAATGGCGGAAAATTTTAAAGTCGGGCAGTAATGAACTAGATAAAAACAATGCCATCTGTAAGCTTCGCCTGGCTACAATTAAATTTTCAGGAAACACAACCAACTTTTGTTTTCTCCTAACAAGGCACAACGCAGTTGAAATAGCAGGACTGCAACCTCAACAGAAACCTGTTGATTTAAGGCAAACTACTCTGGATACCACCAACAAGCTGCCGTCAACCTCAGCTCGCGCAAAGAATATAACGGGGTCAGTGGTTTATTTCATATGTAAAGATTTGCGGCCATATAGTGTAGTAGAAAACCCCGGCTTCAGGCATATGGTGAACACTATGGAGCCTCGCTATGTGATCCCGACTAAAAACATCGCTTGCATCTGCAGAGAGAGTCGCCCTGACGTGCGATGCGTGGATCTCTCAAGCGACGAGTCGTATGTAACGATTACGTCACACCACATTTCAGAGGAGTGGGAGCTCGTTTCACATGTTTTGCAGACACGAGTAATGCATGAGAGCCATACTGGCAGTAACATTGCAGAGTTACTGAAAACTGCAATGGAGGAATGGGACATAAAAGGGAAGGACCCAGCCATCGTAACAGACAACGCGTCAAACATGAACATAGCAGCGCAGCTGACCGGCATTCCACATGTAAAATGTTTCGCACACACCATCAATTTAGCTTCACAGCGCACGCTGAAGCTCCCATCAGTCGCACGCTTGTTGGGAAGAGTGAGACGCATAGCCAGCTTTTTTAGACGTAGCACTACAGCCAGCCATGTACTACGGCAAAAACAAAAGCTACTACAGCTAACCGAACATAAACTGATGATTGACGTGGTTACTAGATAGAATAGTGCTTTTGACATGCTGCTGCGATTTCTTGAGCAGCAGCCAGCCATCTGTGCAGCCCTCCTCTCAGGTGAAGTGAGGAAGACTGAGAAGGAAGTCTGCACCCTCAGTGAGGCAGACATAACTTCTGCTGAATAAATTGTCAACGCTTTGAAACCCAAGAAGGTAGCAACACTTGTGATGTCAGAGGAGAAGAGCCCAACAATATCAGTTGTGGGGATCTACAAGAGAGCTCCAGTGATTCCACCATGACAAAAGAAATAAAATCTGCCATATGCCTGGATTTCAGCAAGAGGTTCTTAGATGATGAGCAGAAGGAGATTCTTTACATGGCCTCAGCTATTGATCCAAGGTTTAAGGCTTTGCCCTTCCTGTCTGAGGACAAACGGCAGGACATCTATGTGAGAGTCATTGCAGAAGCTGCAAGGAGCCAGGTAAGCTTTGTCAAATACATTAGACTGCTTTGTCGATAGTAAAAGTTAGAAAAAAAAATCTATTCACATTTTCACTTAGAAACAATCAATATAACCAATTGGAGTTAATAATAAAAAAAAAGAATTAAATTTTTTTGAATACAATTTGCCAGTATTTATGCATTTTAAACTTTAAATATTAGTATTTATATTACATCAAAATATTTATATTACATGAGAGCTTAATGGCCGAGAATTGTCATTGTTTGTATTTGGGACTATTTACTGATTCACTAATACCCACAGAATCAAAAGCTAATTTGATGTTGTTTTGCTGTTTTTCAGCAGAGAGAGACTGATGCGGATATAGTGCCACTGCCAAATGTAGAGGACATTCCTGTGCAAGAGGACATCTCCGCAGGCCCATCTAAAAGACCAAGGGATTATTTCACTCTAGCTGACCTACTTGGACAAACATATGGTGGTGCAGTGAGACCCTCACAAAAAACACAAAAAAAAACCACACATGACCAGGCAGAGGAGGAGATGACAAGATACAAGGAGGCAGCTCCCATGCCACTTGCTGGAGCTAATCCACTGGATTGGTGGAAGCAACACCAGAGCGAGTATCCACTCTTGTCCCACCTTGCAAAAAGATACCTGTGTATCCCGGGGCACGAGTATCTCCTCAGAGAGAGTGTTCTCTACCGCAGGGGATATAATCACAACACAGAGGAGTGCACTTAGCCCGGAACATGTTGATGAAATTCTGTTCCTGAACAAAAATTTTAAGATAAAGTAGCCCTGCTATTGTTGTATCCTTGTTGTTTGTTCAGTGTTCACTTCAGATGGGCCTAAAGTTACTCAGTACCTGTAAAGTTACTCACATTGGATACTTAAAATGTAATAATTTATGAGTTTATGTACATTTACTTAATGCACCATTTTTTTTATTTACAAGTTACAACATACTATTTCAGTTTTAAAAATTTTGTTTACTTGATGCACTTTAGTTTATATAATTTTTGTGGCATCTACATTTTTAGTTTTTAGTGATATGTCTTTCATACATTTCAGTGTGTTCACTGTTCAGTGACTGTACAATGCAAATACCTTTGCAAATAAATTGGAATTTAAGTTTTTGTCTGCTGAGTTGTCAATATAATGTGATACACATACCAGAATACCCCAGGTGGTACATAGCAATTTGTATATTCAGCTCTATTTTATTTTATTTTTTTATATTTTTGATGAAAAAAAAAGTATTGCAATATATCGTATCGTGATATATCGTATCGTGACCCATGTATTGTGATATGTATCGTATCGTGAGGCCCTTGCCAATACCCAGCCCTAGCAATGAGTGTCGTTTAAGAGCTACGCTAGACTGTATGTATAAAGATCATTTTAGAGGCCAGATGGTTGGCTTGATGCACAGGATCATCAATGATGCGTGTGATATGAAAAACGATTGTGCGCGGGATACCAAACGTGTGACAAATCTCAAAAATGAAATGGTTGTTGTAAGAGGCCTGATAAATTCATGGACAGATGTTACCCCCATGTTTTTTAACACCAAAGAGCCGATCAGTGTAATCCTTAGAAAAGTTCTGGATGTGTTGTGTGAATGTAGTGATGGTCTAGGAGTCACCGAAATACTGTGTATGTGTAAATTTGTAAGGATCTCTGTGTGTCACTGGTGTCAAAAAATGCATTTTTGTATGTCAAAAGTAATTTTGGTTGCCCCTTATTGGCACAACCAGACCTGGTTCTCCGAACTAGTACTTCTCGCGACAGCACCTCCCTGTCCAATTCCTCTGAGGAAAGACCTGCTTTCTCAGAGATGGGGAACCCTATGGCACCCTCGTCCCGATCTTTGGAACCTCCACGTGTGGCTCCTGGACGGGACGAGGCAGGTTTGAGTACCCTACCACCAGCGTTGGTGGCAACCATCACTTCCGCTAGAGCATCGTCCACGAGACATGCCTACGCATTGAAGTGGAACCTCTTCGTCGACTTGGTGCCCTTCTCACCGAGAAGACCCCTGGAAATGTCTGATCAGTGTCGTGCTTTCCTTCCTGCAAGAAGGGTTGGCGCGAAGGCTGTCTCCCTCCACCCTGAAAGTGTATATTGCCGCTATTGCCGCACATCACGACGCAGTCGAAGGTAAGTCTGTAGGAAAGCACAACCTGATCATCAGGTTCCTGAGAGGAGCGAGGAGACTGAATCCTCCTTGCGCTCCTCTCGTTCCCTCTTGGGACCTCTCAGTGGGGCTAACTGCCCTGCAGAGTGCTCCCTTTGAGCCTCTGCAATCAGTGGAGCTTAAGTTCCTGTCAATTAAGACAGCGGTCCTGGTTGCATTGACCTCCATTAAGAGGGTAGGGGACCTGCAGGCAATTTCCATTGATGAAGCGTGCCTGGAATTCGGTCCGGCTAACTCTCACGTGATCCTGAGAATCCTGGCCTGGATATGTGCCCAAGGTTCCCACCACTCCCTTTCGAGACCAGGTGGTGAACCTGCAAGCGCTGCCCTTGAAGGAGGCAGACCCAGCCTTGGCACTGCTCTGTCCAGTACACACCCTCCGTGCTTACGTAGACAGAACGCAGTGTTTCAGGACCTCAGACCAGCTCTTTGTCTGTTATGGTGGGAAGCTGAAGGGAAAGGCTCTCTCCAAGCAAAGGTTGTCTCACTGGATAGTGGATGCCATTGCTTTGGCATACCAGCAGCATGGTCGACCGTGCCCCCTTGGTGTGACGGCCCACTCCACACGGAGTGTGGCCTCCTGTTGGGCTCTAGCACATGGCGCCTCGCTAACAGACATCTGCAGAGCTGCAGGCTGGGCGACAGCCAACACATTTGCGAGATTCTACAGTCTCCAAGTGGAGCCAGTTCTACTCATGTACTCGCTTCAAACAGCTGGTACTAGATTCTGCTCAGGTGTCTTCTCTTGCTCGCCATTCCTCTCCACGGATGGGATACGTGTGATATTCTCTTCAGGTGAGCCTAATAAGCCTTGAGTTCCTCCAGCACTGCTGACGTCAGCGCCAGAGTTATGCCACCGGCAGCTTTCGCGCTTGGCTAGGTGCCTCCATGTGCATGGTTCCCCTCTGGGCGACCCCCACATGTGTATTTCCACTGTAAGCCTCTCTGAGCATGTGTCTTTCCCTTGGCAAGCCACCTTGCCACCCCTGGGGTTGAAATATTCCACCTGCGGCTGGACACCCCAGTGATTCTCCATATGCAGCCCCCTCCGGGTCATATGTGTATTCTCTAAGTCCCTTCCCCCTTCAGGCAGGCAATAATCACATATTTCCACTGAGATATGCTTTCCAATGTACCTTGGTATTCCTGTGTTAAGTAGGAGTCCTTCGTACGTGCCAGTATCACAACAGGGAGCTCAGATTTACGCAGGGCACTGGAAGACAGCCGAGGTGGCGTGATTAGACTGGGAACCCCATTCGTCGCCACTGACGTAACTCGCAGTGACCACGAAAGGGAACGTCTCGGTTGCGTATGTAACCCTCGTTCCCTGAGTGGGAACGGAGACGTTATGTCTCCCTGCCACTTCCGCTGTACTGCTGGTATCGCCTGAGTTCAGTCTCGGCTCCTCAGCGAGAAAACATAACTGCATGTTGCCAGCGTACTTCCTTATATACCCATGAGGTTGGGCGGAGTTACGCTATGCAAAATCCACAGACCCATGGCATTTCATTGCCATTGGCCCGTTTTCTAATTCTCGAAGGTGATAGGCTTTCTATGCGAAACCCCATTCGTCGTCACTGACGTAACGTCTCCGTTCCCACTCAGGGAACGAGGGTTACATACGTAACCGAGACGATTCTGCTGTCACTGCAGCACATGTGGATCTCACACGTGTCCCATTTTCTCACAAATCTTAACGTTCATTTAAGACTTTATCTAACTAATTTAAGACTGCTCTCATGAGGATACTCAACAAAACAGACATTTTGGCATAACTGTGTGTTATTATTCGTTCAAGCGCGAAAGAGAAGTTGATTCTGACACGTGTCTTTCTGTGTGTCCTGGGTGTCTGCAGGACATTCACCGGCAGCGCGTTATCTTTGTCTTTTCACGCTTGCATGATTTAAAAGCATTTGCATGAAGATGAACGTGATTATATAATATAACACCAGCCAAAGGATGTCCGGAAAAACGGATGCTGCAATGATCCGAGATTGATAGTACAATTTTTTTTAATCTTCTTTAAGCACAGATGAGCAACTGTGTCTAAAGTGCTGGAAAAGAGAGAGTCAATCATTTCTGTTGCAAGATCAAGTTCTTCTAAGCTATCTGGCCTGATGCGGAGATAAAACTGATCAGGAATATTATTAATAAAGCAATCTTTAGTGGTAGAAGTGATAGTTCCCTTTCGTGGTCACTACGAGTTACGTTGTGACGACGAATGGGGTTTCGCTTAGAAGGCCTCTCATCTTAAAAGAAGAAATAAAACGAGCCAATGGCAAGGAAATGCCATGGGTCTGCGGAATTTGCATACCGTAACTCCGCCCCACCTCGTGAGTATATAAGGAAGTACGCTGGCAACATGCAGATATGTCTTCGCTTCGGAGCCAAGTTTATCACTTCACTCCACAAGCCATCCTGAGATCTTCTTCATCTCTACACTCTTCGAGACGAGCTTCTCTCCAGGTGTTGGTGTGATGGCGAGTTCCAGCGAGTGCACATTCCCTGCTGATCTGTGCAGTGATCTGCCAGTGTTTGTGTGTTCATCTCCCTGGTCGCTTCAACACTCTGCTGAGTTTTTTCCTCTCACAAAAGAGCTTGCGTATGGCACGTCTTTTTAAAGATGTCTCGCCCGTGCACTTCTGGTTGCTGTCGGACTGTTTCCGAGTTTGATGGGTACCATCGCTGCCTTGCGTGTTTGGGCGTAGATCAAAAAGGCAGCCTTTGTGTATGAATCATGTTCTCACTGTGGGAACATGACTATCGCGACACTGCGTCGAGACTCAATGACCTCGTTAGAGGGAGGGTCCGATCCACGGAGAGCCCATGTGGTCCGATCCAACAGACCAGCTACTGTAGCTGTACTGTAGGTGATCTGGTCTGATAAAGCACGTTTTCTTTTACATCACGTGGGTGGCCAGGTGTGTGTGCGTTGTACAAAGCAAAAATGGTTCAGGAATGGTTTGAGGAGCACAACAACGAGTTTGAGGTGTTGACGTGGCCTCCAAATTCCCCAGATCTCAATCCAATCGAGCATCTGTGGGATGTGCTGAACAAACAAGTCCGATCCATGGAGGCTCCACCTCATAACTTACAGGACTTAAAGGATCTACTGCTTGGTGCCAGATACCACAGCACACCTTCAGGGGTCTAGTGGAGCCCATGCCTCGATGTGTCAGGGCTGTTTTGGCAGCAAAAGGAGGTCCAATACAATATTAGGAAGGTGGGAATAATGTTATGACTGATCAGTGTGTGTGTATGTATATATGTGTATATGTATGTATGTGTATATGTTGATTATGCAATTACTCTGTTTTGTTTAAAGTCTGTTTTGCTTTGAAGTATCTTTATGTAACCCAAGTAGTAAAGCTGCATAAGAATGTATTGGAAAAACTATATACTGTACAAAAATAATTCCAATTGCTATGATATATGCATATATACTTGTATAAGTAAAAAGGCTGTATACAAACTCTTTTTATATGGTTGTGTAGTTAAGAAAAACTATTAAACTGCAATGTGTTGTATGAAATGATTAAGTAACTTAGAGTAGAGAGCATTTATGTATTAGATAAAAACTGCTTTTAAGAAAAATGTAATGCTGTAGATAAGATATATTTTACAGAAGGACACAGAGAAAAAGGGCCAAGAAGAGAGCTGGCAGGAGAAACCGCAGGCTACGTCAGAAACTCCTTAAAAGGATTGTGGAAGACTTGGCAGCTCTCCAACTGATGAGAAGACTGACCAGGCAGAGACTGATTGAGCGGTATCTCTCGATGCAAGAAAACCTAGCTGATTACACCTTTGATTGAAACTTTGCTTTATTTTATAACTGTTATTAATTTTTGGTTTACCTTTTATTTCTGGAAAATTACCATTAATAAATTACTATTATATTAATACGAGTATGGGTTGTTAATAAAACCTTGGGCAAGAACTGACCACAGAGAAGTCTTCTAAACAAATTGTAAGTACAGTGAATGCTTATGATTTAGGTCAGATTTGACTTTCTCTACCTAACCTGAGGCTAATAAATAATAAGGTTAAAGATATTAAGGTTAAAATACACACCGTAAAACAATGTAGAACATAATCAGTAATGAGGCTAGCATGAGAGTAGCTAACACAAATGTGTTTTAATTTAATGAAATAATCCACTCGACCACAATTGACCTTATCAAACTTTATTTCAAAAGAAATACATTTTGAGCCTGGATAGCAGGGGCTTCAAGTGGTTAAATACAAAGCACAGGTAGTTCACTCAGCATAAAGTTAAAGAAAAACATGATATCATTTAACTTCATTTGAATTAAGCACAAAATAATAGAAAAAAAAAAAAAATCCTTTATAGCATTTAAAAATATTCATATTAAACGTTATTTTGTTTAATCTCATGTATATGTCTTAGAGGTCCTCACATTAGTAATCACTTAATTGATACTGTAGTTGCATGGTCCTTTAACAATTGTCACATTTAAGTTAATTAACAATGTTAAAAGTTGATCATTTCAGTACAACACGACTCCAGTTTAACTGACACAGAAGCTCCTAGTTATTTTAATCCCATGTATATTAGTCTTAAGGTAACACAATTTTTAGATTTTTTGTTGATCATATGTTCAACTTCACATGTTGAATTCATTGAATAAACAAATCATCTCAAATCATGGTCATAAGGATAACAACAGTGAGTTGTATATATACTATGTTTACTATGCCTTAAGTTTGCAATCACTAAGATAAATTCTTATTTGTAACGTATTAAGATCACAGAAAGATATGAAAGGACAGAAGTCTATGCTATTGTTATAGGCGTGTACACAATCTCTTAAAAAGGCTGGGATGAGCTGAAGCTGCTCAGCTCTTATTTTCTCAATAATCAATGTGTAACATTTGTAAACTCCTCTATCCATTTACCCAACAGTTACTGTACATTTATGTACATTAGACAGTACAGTACATTTATGTAACAGTCTAGTCTTCATTTGATTTATCTGGCATTTGTCTTTAGATTGTATCAGTTCTCTATTGTTTTTTTAAATAATTAATTGCCATTAATCACTGACATTAAATTTAAATGTTACTTTAAAACAATTAAATTTTGCATGTGTTTTGCTGCTAAAACAATTCTTTTTTTTTTTTTTTTTGGTGATTTTTTCCTTTTATTGTGACAGGACAGTAGAGAGATGACAGGAAACAAGGTGGGAGAGAGACGGCGAATGGGATCAGGAAAGGTCCACGAGCCGGGACTCGAACTCGGGCCGCCCGAGCGCAAAGGCGCTACATGTCGGCGCACTGACCACGAGGCCATTGGCCCCGACGCTAAAACAATTCTTAGACCCCACTTATGAAAATTATGAAGAAACGGAATGAAAAAGTAATTATTGTAATCTGCATGCTGATGTCATGAGCAATGCTGGTGCGACTGCAATACGCTAGGCTGCCAGAGAAGTCATGCGCATGATCTGCGCTTCAGCATCAAGGGAAAATCCCAGCCTGGAGAAAAGAATATAGAAAACAGAATTATATTAGAAACATGACGAAAGCATTAAATAGTTTCTATCCTTAATGAAACTAACATGATTGCACTGATAAGCATGTTGTCACTTTGAGAAAATCAATGCATGCAATAAATGTAAGCTGATATGCATTGTGCCAGAAAAGATGACTGTACTATATAGCCTACTGAATATAACACTGAAAATTATGTCAAATAATGCTATATGGGTGAAAAGATTATGGTGAGGATGTGGATGGAGTGATAATGACTAATAATAAAAGATTATTGAACCTGCATTTCTATCGGCACTAGGGGTGTAACAATATATCGCAATGCAAAACTGCAACAATATGTATCGTGTATAGTTCACCTGAAATAAAAATATTTGTGGGAATATTTGTGGGTCCAGATAATGTCAAATGTCCAGTAAAAAGTGGCCGACATTATTTTAAATATATCTAGTCAGTGACCGAGATCAAGCATATTCATCTAAAATAATTCTGTGTTTTCAGCTTCAGAATCATGAATATTGTTATTCTGGCGTCTCTATTGTCCTGATTGGGTTTCCAGCATCAAGTCCAAGACTATTCATTTACACTACAATGTAATATCAAATTTAGCATTTTAATCCACAGTCCATTTTTTGTTAATCTTTTATCATATGTCTTGGAGTATCGCAATAATATCGTATCGTGAGTTCAGTATCGTGAAATGTATTGAATCGTGACATGAGGGTATCATTACACCACTAATCGCCACAGTCTTAAGGATTCACCAACGTTTTGGCAACAGATCTGTTCAAACATTTTTAATGTAAATGGCATGAGTTAGTTAGTTAATTAGTTAACCTTAAATTAGTTAAAAGAGCAGGAAAACACACCATCATGAACCTATAAGAAACCTATCTGATAATTAAGTCTATAGATACAGAGCTCATATAGCCTACAGTTGATGAGAATTCATTGTGATGAGACACATACACACTCCAAAAAAATAAGGTGAATCTCAGGCAGAGGGTCTGTATGAGTTTCTTTCTTCTGCTGAACACAAAGGAAGATATTTAGAAGAATGTCAGTAACCAGGCAGTTTCTGGGTCCCATTGACTTCCATAGTAGGAAAAAAATATACTATGGAAGTCAATGGGACCCAGAAACTGTCTGGTTACTGACATTCTTCTAAATATCTTCCTTTGTGTTCAGCAGAAGAAAGAAACTCATACAGGTTTGAAACAACATGAGGGTGAGTATATGATGACAGAATTTTCATTTTAAAGTGAACTATTCCTTTAACTTTGTATAGCATTCAATTTAAAACAATTTAATTGCACAAACTATGTAGGCTACAATTTAAATTTGTTTATTGTGAAAAAACTTAAACATACAGTATGATGTTTGTATGTCTTCTGTTAAGCATTGTTCTGGGCTGCGTTTCCCAAAAGCATCAATGGTTTCTTATGATACTTTTGGGAAACGCAGCCCTGTTTGAACGCATTATCGGCAGTATGTGAACGCTCTCTGTGATTGATTGGTTCTGACTTGCAGCATTTGCGCGTGTTCAGATGAGCAGGAAAATAGTTCTACTACACAATTATTCACTAACATAGGTTATTCATCCAATTCAATGCATATTGTATGCACAAAATTTCTTGTCAAATGAACAAAATCACTGGTAAAACCCCCCAAAAAACACTGTAATATCGATATTTTTATTTGAGTATTGATACTTTCGATACTCGACGCCAGTATCGATATATCGATACGCCCATCCCTAACAGGTACGCTGCACACATCCATTGAGTTAGAAACAGTACCGAACGCTTGACGGAGAGCAAAACCTACAAATCCCTCAGTGTTCAGCGGGTAAAATATAAACTTATACTTAGCCTCTAACACAAACACACTGGCGAGTGGCTGATTGGCTGATGGTTTCCGAGCGACTAATCGATAATCAAATTCGTTGTCGATTATTTTCACTGTTGATAATAAGCGTTTCGTCGATTAGTTGTTGCAGCCCTAGTGGTTTGCATCATATGGCCATATTTTATGCATATAGCCTAATGTTTCATTTTAAACATTGCCAAAACATTAGTAATAAGTATACTGTTAAACCATAGTGATTAATACATACTTGGTTTTCTCAGCCTCAGCACCGCTGTAAAGAAAAAAAAGTAAATGAGTTTCCACACACTAGTGTAAAATAACACACAAACTGTGACATTCAGAAGAAACTTCAGGGTTTCAATTCAGCGCTCCATAAAATCACACAGAACTTCCTTCCTGCCACAAACACCAGGACTGTGTTCAGCCCCGACAAAAAGTTGCAAACGTTTTTTTTTAAACAGAAACGGTGGTGCGTTGAACACCCTGTTCTGATGACGCAGGAGTTGTAACTATGGCAGCTGAGAAGGCCATTCCACGTGTTCTTTTTGAAGAATTTTCAAAGCCTGATGAAATCAGTATAAATACGTGTTTAATACTGCAAAATACGCTCAATGTTACAGTCACTGCCCTTGATGTCCAGAATAAAAATGGATTTGTGGAAACTGTGGTTCCTTATTATTTTGATCCAACATTTGCTTCGCATTTCAGGATGAAAAGACAAACATGTCTTCTAATATCTTCAATTGTTGTGTATACCGAGCTGCAGCGGACACATTTGTAAACGACTTTACTTGGACCCATTGTGTGAGCTGTCTCTTTAATACTGCGTGGTTTATATACATGTTGATGCTGATTGGGCGGACATTTATGACACACCCACCAAACAAGACAAAACGTATCTCAAACCCCGTAGCACACCGTTTCCAGGAAACATGTCGTTCACCCCAGAAACTGTAGCAAAACGTTGCGCACTGGTTTGAGCTTGAACGTGCCCCTG
This sequence comes from Leuciscus idus, assembly GCA_021554675.1. Classification (NCBI taxonomy): domain Eukaryota; kingdom Metazoa; phylum Chordata; class Actinopteri; order Cypriniformes; family Leuciscidae; genus Leuciscus; species Leuciscus idus. Next base: position 35,245,956 of record CM038633.1, on the reverse strand, counting down.
GACTTACACACATTTATTGAGGACTGTTGGGTCATTCCAGGCACAGGACGGTTCTGTCTGGAGAGACAGAGTCGTTTGCACCACAATGACACGTCTGTACCATTTGCTTCACAGGACATATGCTTTCAACTACAGAAACTGTTTATTTACTAGTGTGTTCTAACATGTAACTATGCCATGTTTGGTCTCATCTGACAGCTTATAAACAACTGAATAGAGATATTAAAGTATCCTAATGTACAATCTAGGCTCTATTGTTTAAACATACATTGAGGAGAATATGTTAATGTTCTTCTCCTCCTCTTGATCACCAACCATTTGCCTCCAGAAAGACAAAACAAACTAAACATGATCATCATTATTATTATAAACACGTGATTCACATCTGAGTGACGAATCCAGAGCAAAAAACAGTAAATGAGTTTCCACACTCTTCTTCTGCTGGTATAAAATAACACACAAACTGTGACATTCAGAAGAAACTTCAGTGTTTCAATACATGAAGCTTTAAAGAGTTGAAACACAAGACTGAAGAATGAAGACTGATCTAATACTCATGTTTTCTTCAGATATCCTGATCTCTCGTCTGAGCAGCTGAGTGTGATTTAGTGGAGTAGGAACGTTCCTGATCATCATCATCATCATCATCATCATCATCATCAGGATTGTAGGAACAGGGAAACGGGCTTCAGCGGTTCGTCTCAGGCTTCAACAACATTCTCATCAATGGATCATTTCATCTTCATTGATGTTCAGGATCAGGACCAGGATTCTCTCACAGGAATGATGATCCTCAAACACGTGTTACTCCACAAAATCACACCGAACGTCCTTCCAGCCACAAACACCAGGACTTACACACATTTATTTCTGCAGATCAAACTTCACACAGCAATAAATGGACTTTCTTGAATTCAATCTCAACAAAGTTTTGCCTGGTGTTGGTGGTTGCTGCTGCTTGACTGTCATTTCATTGAACTACTTTGAGTTTCATGTTTCAACCAAAGAGAGAACAACAGAGTCAGGAAAGAAAATCATTAAAGAACAAATACTTACAGGGACGGATGCTCAAAGTCACTGTGAAAAATGAAAACATGAACCATCATTAGAACATGATTATTATGAACATGTAAGAGTCGATTCACATCTGAGTTACAATCCAGAGCAAAAAAGAGAGAAAGACAGAAAACACTCTGAAGAATCTGAACAACTATCAGAAATATAAAGACTAACAACTGCTTTTACTGGACAAACTACAACTGACAGAAAGAGAAACACAGACAAACATCTGACAGCCTGTTAAAACATGATCATGTGCTCATTTAGATCATTAACTCATAGTTATATGTTGATGCTTTACTACTAGTTAGTTTGTAAACTAAAACTGTATGTATAATTAATAATCAGCAATAAATAAATACTAATAATAGACTGTAGGAACTGACATTCATTTATTTAATGTTTTTTTAATAAACCTGGCAAGTAGATCAGCTTTATTCTGGAGAGCCGCTAAAAGACAGTTTTTCACATCATATTCTCTCTATTCAAATATAAATGAGTGTAAATGTCATCATCATAACTAAAAGTTAACTCTTTATTTAAAAAACTAATATTTCTATTAAGTTATTACTTCCTCAGAATGAAATTCTGGGTTGTTTTCCTCGTTTTTAATTCACTTTGAATAAAAGCGTCTGCTAAATTAATGAATAAATGTAAATGTAATACATCTAAAGGACAGAAGCACATCAGGTCAGATAAAAATGATGTGATTCAGATACGAGGAAATGAGAATAAAGCTCAACAGTGATGCTCACTTTTCAAGACGTCTTGGTTAAGTGTTTTGATTAGGCGTCGGTTTACCTAATCACGTGTTTGTTAATGATATTGACTGTCAGCGGTTTGAGGTTTATGTGTGTTTCATGTCTTATTATAAAAACTTTACATTAAAAATCTTTATGTTGTAATATGGCATTTATATGGCAAGAAAACGGCATTATAAAGATGATCAATCATAATGTTAAATCAAAATATAAATTTTATGATTTTTTTCAATATTCATAAACAAGGTTTTGTAAACATTTGTACATCAACAAACAAGTTATTCATAAATAAATCATTCAACATTTAACGTTCAGTGTCTTTGTAAACGCAAGCAAAAGTGCATGTGGTAAAACCACAATTTACTTAAAAAAACCCATAAAATCCTCATGAGATCATGTTGTAATTCGGCTGAAGGATCTTCACACACCTCAACATCTGTTTTGATTTGATTCAGTTTTACAGTGTCAATCTAAACACTGTAGTCGTGAGGTGTTTGGTGAAAGAAGGGCCGCAACTAATATTGATTAATCTGTCGATTATTTTTTGATTAATCGAATGAAATAACATGTCAGAGGCATTAAACAACACACACACACAAACACAAACACAAACACAAACACACACACAAACACACACACACACACACACACACACACACACACACACACACACACACACACACACACGTCAAAGCACGACAGGGCAAGACGCTTATGCTTTTGTTTGAAGCGCTTATAAATATAAAGCATTCTCATGTATCGGACAGCTTGGATCATGTGCCTGTCCTGCAGCAGCTCACTCCGTGTCCTCCGCTATTTTCCATAAGCATTTTGTCCATAAATGTGTTATTCACATAGACAGTAAAAGAAATGGACACAGCGACCCCATTGGATTCAACGGAGACAAGTGAAGTCAATTAGAAGCTCTCTCTTCCTGATGGCTGAGCGTACTGTGCAGACTCAAACTGAGCTTGATGATGTAGATGTGACGTGAGCAAACCTGTCTGTCTTCTAGTAGCTGTGCCGAGAGAAATCTGAATCATTCCCTTCCGAAACTTGCAGAGACGGAGAGTGTGAGTAGGAGGTGTCCATGAGCTAGGAGCAGGAGCAACTTTTGCTAAGTATTCTGATTCATTATTTTGTCACTTTGCCTCCACGTCCCCCCGATTGCGCGCAAGCTTCTCCTCCTGTCCATACGGTAATCTCTCTACTGTGCGACAGAGAGTCGCGTGGTTATGACGCAATCGTTAGCCTATTTTTACAAAAACTGCTTCTACGGGGCCATAACGTAAGATACAAGGTAATGGAGCCTTTTATACATTTTCGTGTTTCTTTAGAAATAAATAATGGACAAATTAAGTCTTTAAACACCTCAGATGTAAAGTTATTCGCTGTCAAAGTGACGCCAAAATGAATGGGAGTCAATGGAATGCTAACAGCAGGTGATGGTCCGCTAATCAATGGCGGCTCCCTGGGGAAGCTTCAGTTTCCGGCTGATGGATTACCCCCTTGGTTTATGTACTATATCCCAGCCACTGCACTGGCCATTATTATTAATAGAAGGAGATGTATGTGTGTTTTCAAAGCATTAATGGTAAGGAACGACCCTTATTATACTTGAGAGCGGCATATCTGAGGTGTTTCTAGGTGTTTCTCACTCATTTCTGCTTCGAGGTCTTGATTGTGGCAATTCTTTGAGGTTTAGAATCCATTCCTGTAATTCTTTTTTCTTATATGAATTTAATAAAGAACTCTGTCTCGTATTGTGTCCAAACACACCGAGTCATCTACCCCCTTGGTTATTCACTGTAAAGCGACGTGACTGGCTGATGGCTTCTGAGCACAGCGCACAGACACAACTAATCGATAATCAAATTAGTTGTTTCGGCATCATATGTAGTTTGCATCATATGGCCATATTTTATGCATATATAGCCTAATGTTTCATTTTAAACATTGCCAAAACAATAGTAATAAGAATATTGTTAAACCATAATGATTAATACTTGCACAAAATATTCGTCTGAGCGAATACGGGTAGAACTATTTACTGCCCTGTGCTTCAGAAATCCTTTTAAAGGTATACATGTGAATTAAACTTGACACAATGGCCTTCATCATCACAGTATGCTAATGCCTATCTAGTGCAAGGGATTTCATCAATATGCTGATTGAGGACTGATGGGACACTCCAGGCACAGGACGGTTCTGTCTGGAGAGAGAGAGGGCCCTATCTTACACCCGGCACAATGCAGTGCCAAGTGTTTCAGTCCGACGCAGTGATCATTTTTCACGTCCTGTGCCATGTTGTTTAAATAGCAAATGCATTTGCGCCCATTTGTGCGCCCATGGGCTGCTGGTCTGAAAACGAGTGTGTGTTCTGGCGCATTGTTGGCGCATTGCTATTTTGAGGCAACAGAAATAGACTGAGCCATTGACCAACTGAAACCTGCTCTAAAGTAAAAAAAAAAAAGTTATTTAAAGAGCATATAGGTTGCATATTGGCGGGTCCACAAGATGCGTACATTTAGCTTATTACACACACAGGATTCTCTCACAGGAATGATGATCCTCAAACACGTGTTACTCCACAAAATCACACCGAACGTCCTTCCAGCCACAAACACCAGGACTTACACACATTTATTTCTGCAGATCAAACTTCACACAGCAATAAATGGACTTTCTTGAATTCAATCTCAACAAAGTTTTGCCTGGTGTTGGTGGTTGCTGCTGCTTGACTGTCATTTCATTGAACTACTTTGAGTTTCATGTTTCAACCAAAGAGAGAACAACAGAGTCAGGGAAGAAAATCATTAGTATGAAAGAACAAATACTTACAAGGACCAATTCCGACGCTCACTGTGGAAAATGAAAACATGAACCATCATTAGAACATGATTATTATGAACATGTAAGAGTCGATTCACATCAGAGTTACAATCCAGAACAAAAAAGAGAGAAAGACAGAAAACACTCTGAAGAATCTGAACAACTATCAGAAATATAAAGACTAACAACTGCTTTTACTGGACAAACTACAACTGACAGAAAGAGAAACACATGACAAACATCTGACAGCCTGTTAAAACAAGCTGAATTCAGAAGAACAAGGATTCACATCTTCAGGGGATCAGTGTAAATATATAAATAAACTAGATTCAGAAAAACATGTGAGTGGTGTGGCTAAGAAAAGGCTATACAGTCCTTAATGAGTCAAGTGACGCCTCAACTCTCTCTGACATTTTGATCCAGAGATATTAATATTGTCAATGTTAAGTCTACGGGAATTTTTCACACAATTTGCACCCGATCACTTATAAAAGTCATAACACATCTTTCCTGAATAAACCACAGTCACGAGTATTAAAAGGTTAATACTTATGTAGATATATCATCATCATCACTGTTGGGGAAAGAGAAAATATTGAATCATCAAAACTATTCGCACAGTTTTTCCTGTAACTGTATTTAGATTCACAAACAAGCCTTTCTATGTACAGAATCAGATAGTTTGAGAGCGACTGACTATCATGAACATGTTCAGTGAGCTTCATGCTTCAAACTGACACACAGATCAGCGTTTAGGGCTTTTCACACTTGACTAGTCATTCTGGGTCATTCTAAACCCCAGGTAAACAGAATCCTGGGTAATCTTGCTTGTTTCACACTAATCATCATTTATCCTGGGTACTTATAAGCTGATGTTAAACACTGTACATTTATAAACCCTGGGGTTAATGTTCTTATTTGCATATTCATGGTGTCAGTGTCACTGATTGGACGAATACAGCACACAACTAGTTTAGATAAAGCATGAATCACTTTCTAAACTGCTAAATAACAGATCAGAGATAAAACATAATAGAAGATTTGTCTAGTTTTAAACAATAAAAACTGAGATGAAAAATGTACTCCAGTAAGACATTTACTTTTGCTATGGTGAAATAACTGTTCAGTGATATCTTCCAAAGATTTTTTAATTTGAGTGTTTTTTTTCTCTAGTGTTATGGCAACTATTAAAAATATAAAGGGGCAGATTTACTAAACAGGGAAGAACAGACGCAGTCAGATCATTTCCATAATAATCATGACTTTGTTGATTGTCAATGTTACTGAAGATTGTTTTAATTGCTATGGCTCTTATTAAAAAGAAATTATAAACCCCAAATCAAATATCATTTTGCTGTAAAATGTGCTCTTCTTTAGAAGCAAAATGCATTTGAATGATAAAATAATGACATATCTGTCATGATTCCTGTCTTGTGTTTATCTTGTGAATCAGTTCCTGATTGTTCCCAGGTGTTTCTTGTTTGCCAATCACCCCTTCTGTTTAATTGCCCCAGTGTTTCTCATGTTTTTTTTGTCTGGTGTTGTCCTTGGTCAGGGTTTTTCCTGCATAGAGCATTACGAGGTGGCCTCCGTTAAATTTCGTGCCGCCTCCGGCTCTCAACAAAACTCGGACAGAGAGTCACATGCTCAGATACACTTTTTCCACAGTGACGGTTCTGTTGCGGGTTCCCGGCCAGTGTCCATTTTCAAACCGTATAGTTTGCCGATAGTGCTGCGCGGATCATCATAATCCACAGGTCGGGCGGGGCAAGTAATAAAAACATAACTTTCCAATTAATCGAGGATGGATGACAGATAAATCATTATAATGTATTGAGTTTAATAAAGACATGGAACTCTCATCACGGTAAAACGCAATGAACGTGCGTCACTCTTTTAGTTTTGTTTTCAACAACGTAATTCTCTTCAGGGAAAACCAATCAAGGAAAACATAGGGTTCGACATTAACGCTTGTCCGGGACACGTGTGTTTTTTTGAAGGGACAAGTGAAAGAGAATTGTACTTGTCCAACCGGACAAATGCCTTATTAAAACCATTTTTTATATAAAAATAAATCAATTAAAATAGCTAGGGAATCACCAAAAACACGAGGATGATTCTGATTTTATTTCATTTAATGTAAGTCGCGATTGATAGCGCAGATCACGCGCATCTCACAGGAACACTCAGCCACGTTTCATTACTGAATGATTCAGCATTTTGAACGAATCGGTTGAATCAAAGATTCAATTACCCATTCATAAACCACCTCATTCCGTATAAATCAGCCGTTTGAACGAATCGTTTGAATGAATGACTCAATGACTCGCTCATTAAGACGATCGACTTCCGCCACCGACTTCCCAGACAACTGGCTTTGTTCGTTCTTCTTCGTGGGACTCAACACCACGACAAAGGCTCAGTAGTCCGGTGAGAGACTTCAAGTGAGCTTCGCTGCATTTGTGAAGTGTGTGCTGGTATCATGTGGATCGCAGTTCACAGTCGGACTCGACGACACCAGCCCCACTACTCCCAGTCCAGCCAGAAAGCATCAGATAGCGAGTAGTGGCAGCATGAGCCCTCCGCAGACAGAGAGTCTACTCTACTCTACCAGTTACTACAGAACGACTGAGCTAGACATTGTCCCGGAGTCTAACCAGACGCGAGCCGTGTGCATCATTCGAGTTTGTGATGAGTCTGAAGGTGTAGAATGGAGCCCAGCCCACACTCCCGCTACTAAGAGAGTTTCTGGCAACCACTATGAGCTTTGATTTTGATTGTGAAGAGGAGATCCCCAACCCACTTTAATCACGCCCAAGCCTGTCTGCTCTATTCTGGACTCGCTGGACCCGCCCAGCCTCCCTCTTCCACCTCTCCTCCATTCATCTGCCCTGGATTTGTTGTGTTTTGCCAGCCCCTCTTTTCCTCCTCAGTTTTTCCTCCAGCCCTCAGTCACTCCTGCTACCCAGTCCTCACTGTCTCCCATCAGCCCCTCAGTTCCTCATCAACCCCCTCTCAGTGGAGACGCTACACCTGGGGCCCGCTGTGAGCCAGCTTCTCCTGGGCGTGGGGATCCCTTGCCTCCGCTTCTGGCCTCAGATCCCGTCATTCCACCTCGGCCCTAATCTCCCTAATTCCTCCTTCGCTCCTTCCTCAATGGACCATCAGTGACCATCAGGCTTTCGGCTCCGCCTGGGTCAGACATCGGCATTACATCGCCACAAGCTGCTCTACGGCCCTCCACCCCACAACTCTGTTTGGCTCTGCGTTCCCTCAAGCTCCGCCTCAGCCCTCGGTCGTTCCTGCTCAGCCTCATGTGTTACAGGACCTCCACAAAACTCTGCTCCTTCAGCGTCTGTCTGTGTCCAGGGCTCCACCTCGTTCGGCTCCATTGCCTCCAGGGTGACGCTGAGACTCTCCGCCATGTGACACCGTCATGGCTGTGGAGCGTCATCCGGCCATTCCTGCTCAAGGCCATTCCCTGGATCAAACCACTATCTGCACCACCCTGGACTTTCGATTGTTCCATCCCTCTCCCGGATACCCGTCTTCCACCTGAACTCCCTCCATCCATCCACGAGGGCGTGTCTTTACAGGGGAGGGGGCGTAATGTCACAATCTCACCCTGTTTGGACTTTGTTTTCAGTTTGCACTGTTTCCCTTAGTTGAGTTTGTTGTCAAGTCAAGTCAAGTCAAGTTTATTTGTATAGCGCTTTTCACAATACAGATTGTATCAAAGCAGCTTCACAGTATTAAATTAAAATAATACAACAAAGTTTGTTTCAAGAGGAATTTATTGATTGATAAAATTAAATTAAATATCCCCAAAATATCCCCAACTGAGCAAGCCAAAGGCAACAGTGGCAAGGAACCGAAAAACTCCATCAAGTGACCTAATGGTGTCCTAAAACTCCATCAGGTGACCTAATGGAGAAAAAAAAAAAACCTTGGGAGAACCCAGGCTCAGTCGGGGCCAGTTCTCCTCTGGCATTTATGAGCTAGAGGCCGGATTGTAATTTGAACTGTAGGATTATATGAATGCCTGGCTGAAGAGATGCGACTTTAATCTAGTTTTAAACTGGGAGAGTGAGTCTGAGCAACGAACAGTATCAGGAAGACTATTCCAGAGTTTTGGAGCCAAATGTGAAAATGCTCTCCCTCCTTTGGTGGTTCTGGATATCCTAGGTATGACCAAAAGCCTTGAATTTAGTGATCTTAAAGAGCGCGATGGATTATAGGGCGATAGAAGATCCGTTAAATAGACTGGAGCTAAGCCGTTTAGGGCTTTATAAGTCAGTAGCAATACCTTGTAATTAATACGGAACTTTATAGATAACCAATGCAGTGATGATAAAATCGGTGTTATATGATCATATTTTCTTGATCTCGTAAGAACTCTAGCAGCGGCATTTTGGACTAACTGTAGCTTGTTTATTGAGGATGCAGGACAACCAGCTAATAAAGCATTACAGTAATCCAGTCTCGAGGTCATGAATGCATGAACTAACTTTTCTGCATCAGAAACTGATAGCATATTACGTAGCTTAGCAATGTTTCTAAGGTGGAAAAAGGCTGTTTTTGTAACATATGAAATATGATTTTCAAAAGACAGGTTGCAATCGAGTATAACACCCAGGTCTTTTACTGTAGAGGATAAAGTAACAGGACATCCTATGATGTTAAAGTTGTATTGTGCGAGGTTTCGTGGGCGGTTTTTTGAACCGATAAGTATTACCTCTGTCTTGTCTGGATTTAATAAAAGAAAATTACGCGTCATCCAATCTTTTATATCTTTAACACACTCTGTCAATTTGGAAAATTTAGCGTTTTCATCCGGCCGTGATGAAATATATATTTGAGTGTCATCAGCATAACAATGGAAACTAATTCCATGTTTCCTTATAATATTTCCAAGTGGCATATATATTGAAAATAACAGAGGGCCTAATACAGATCCCTGCGGCACTCCATAGTTTACTGGAGTTATGATCGATTTTTCTCCATTTAAATAGACAAAATGGTAGTGGTCAGACACTGTAGGTATGATTTGAACCAGCTTAGTGCTTGTCCTTGAACACCAGTATAATTTTGTAGTCGATCTAAGAGTATTGTGTGATCTATAGTATCGAACGCAAATTGTCATGGTTACTGATTTGATTTATCATCACGTCATTATTAGTTCCTGTGTTTTCAGTTCACCTTTGTCCGGTCTCGTCAATGTATGGTTGTGTTTGCCTGCCTTTCTTCATCTAGAATTACTCTGTGGATTTTATTAAAGACTGTTTAAACCCGATTCCTTTATCTTTGTGTGTTTATATGTAGCCAACCGTGACAGTAATGCAGAGATTCCCAAACTATTTTGTCTCACAAACCCCTTCAAACCTAAAATTTTAATTGGAAAACCCTGAGATTTTAAGTAATTTTTTTCAATATCTTAACAACACATTTGCATGTTCACAGTTCTCTGATGTCAAATAATGGTCACAGTGACTATATATGGTACACAATAATTCCATTTAAATGTAGGGTGATAAACGAGTTAGGTCAAAAGTAATCTAAATTCAAAAAGTAGTCAGAATACATGAAATGAGTAATCTAGTTTGTGTTACTAACTACAATTTCCGTCATGTAATTGGTAACTAATTTGTGAGAGTGCAGAAATTGAGTTGCAGTGGCGAGATCATTGCATTCGTGCTCAACAGACGTGACTATGATTTGCTGCAATGCTCAGCGATGCAAACTTTGATTCAATGGTATGGAGCAGATCTAAATAAAATGCTATTATCACCATTTTTCATGATTGGTTAATCTCGACAGCTGTAAAAATGTAGTAAAAGTAAAAACGTAGTAAAAGTTTTCCAGAGTTCCACATGTAATGCTTATTTCATATTCAAAGATGTTAGCCAATCATAGCAGTGGGTGTTTACAATAAAATATTCAAATAGACACGCCCCTTTAAAGGGAGTGTTTAAATATGAGGCCTAAAATCAGGACAGTCAGAAAATGTCGTTTTACTTCTACTAGTAAGAGCACCTCAGGAAACAATATAAAAAAAAAAAAGCAATTCATGACCCCTTTAAACTAAAATTATTAATAATACCCGAGTTATCAAAAAATTATTAAACTGTCTGTAAATTATGTACTAACGCATCAGAAAACACATTCTGAATCGTCTTCATTTCACAGATCACTTGACAATCATTTTTCTGTTCTATTTGCATTTAAAAAAGTTCACAAGATAAAAAAAACACTAATATGTAAAGCAGAACAGCATCAAATATTGTATATATGCATAACTGAACCCATTATAATATTCACATTCTCATAAAAAAATAAAAAAAAGATTTTCTAAAAATAATGATTAACTCTTACAAGAGTTTTTTTTTTCAGGGGCGTCACCGTAAATAAATAAATAAACTAGATTCTGATAAAAATGTGAGTGTTGTGACTAGAACATGCTATAGGTACTAAATGACCGGCTGCTTTCTAGTCAAATGAAGCCTCAACTCTCTATGATATTCTGATTCAGAGATACAATCTCACCAATTGTCAATGTCTTTAAGAATTTTTCACATGATTTACACCCGATCATAAAAGTCGGAGCACATCTCTCCTGATTAAACCACATTATTTCAGTCATGAGTATTAAAGACTCAATACTTACGAGAGTGGCTTCTCATTTTCACTGTTGAGGAAAGAGAAAAAGTAATCATTAAAACTTAAAAACTCATAGTTTTTCCTGCCACTGTATTTCGACTCAAACAAGCTTTTCTATGATTAAATAGTTTGAGAGTGACTGACTATCATGAACATGTTCAGAGAGCTTCATACTTCAAACTGAACTAGTTAACCCTGGATCATTCATTTTTGGGGACGATCACAGGAAGCAGAATCTGGCGATACCGATCATGATACCGATCTATTTGAAGCCTTCTTTTTATCATGTAGAATTATTTATAGAAATGCTCCAGTTTTTACAGGCATTAATTCAGGGCCTGAATTTCATTTTGGAAAATGGGGGGCGACTTTATAGGCGACTTTAATTTTAATTTGAGTTTTTATTTTATTTTTATTTTTTACAATTCTCTCACCTAAACGTTTGATCACGCAGGGCATATCTGTTTTTACAGTGGGGCAACTGTGTTGCACAATATCTTACACACATCAAAAGCCTGATTTAAAATGTTGAACTGAATTCACAAAAAAACAAATAAACAGTCAGTAATAAAATAAGAACAAATAAACAATTTACAAGCAACAGCACAAATAAAAATCAAATATCATAAAGATACAAATGAAATGTTTTCATGTTTTTTGTATGGGATGATATTAGACTCAAAATGATTAACAAATGCATGCACAATTATCCATGAGTTTGATAAATGTTGCAGATGTTTTACTATCCACAACCAAATGTCTTTCTACTCGTGTGTGCAAAATTCAGAATTAAATGAATGTGCAGCATTTTGAACAAAGAGAGACATTTTTGTGAATACAAATATTTTCTTTTGTATTATGTAATCATAATTTGCGCATGCAACAAAAAAGATGTGCATTTGCAAAATCCAGTTACATGAACGTTTTGTACAAATAGAGACATAGTTGTAAATACAAAACTTCGATATTGAAATAATGTAGGTCAGAATTTGTGATAGACAAACAAGATAGATGTGCATTTGTGGATCCGGTGACACGTGTGCATTCATGTACTCGTTTCTGAGTCGATCCTATTTGATTCATTTGGATTTGAACCAAATTCAGTACACACCTTATTAATAAAACATAAACAAGCAGAAAAATATGTACTCAAAACACTCATAGTTTTACATTGAATGATTTTAATATCACAGTCTTACTGCATGAAGCCACGTTAAGCGTTTTCTTTATAATAGGCTCTATGGGAGGAAAAGCTTAATATGTACAGACGTTTTTTCTCATTTCAAGAGACAAGAGCCTAATATGAACACGACGCACAAAGTTTCAAGTTTTTTTCTCATTTCTCACGTTAAAGCCTGTTAAAAAGAAAACGCTTTCATCGATTAGTTGGTAGCCTCGTAGTTTGCATCTTATGGCCATATTTTATGCATTTACAATGTTTAATTTTTAACATTGCCAAAACATAGCAATAAGAATATTGTTAAACCATAATGATTAATACTTACTTGGTTTTCTCAGCCTCAGCACGGCTGTAAGGAAAAAAACAAGTAAATGAGTTTCCACACACTAGTATAAAATAACACACAAACTGTGACATTCAGAAGAAACTTCAGTGTTTCAATACATGAAGCTTTAAAGAGTCGAAACACAAGACTGAAGAATGAAGACTGATCTAATACTCATGTTTTCTTCAGATATCCTGATCTCTCGTCTGAGCAGCTGAGTGTGATTTAGTGGAGTAGGAACGTTCCTGATCATCATCATCATCATCATCATCATCATCATCCTCAGGATTGTAGGAACAGGGAAACGGGCTTCAGCAGTTCGTCTCAGGCTTCAACAACATTCTCATCAATGGATCATTTCATCTTCATTGATGCTCAGGATCAGGACCAGGATTCTCCCACAGGAATGATGATCCTCAAACACGTGTTACTCCACAAAATCACACCGAACGTCCTTCCAGCCACAAACACCAGGACTTACACACATTTATTTCTGCAGATCAAACTTCACACAGCAATAAATGGACTTTCTTGAATTCAATCTCAACAAAGTTTTGCCTGGTGTTGGTGGTTGCTGCTGCTTGACTGTCATTTCATTGAACTACTTTGAGTTTCATGTTTCAACCAAAGAGAGAACAACAGAGTCAGGAAAGAAAATCATTAAAGAACAAATACTTACAGGGACGGATGCTCAAAGTCACTGTGAAAAATGAAAACATGAACCATCATTAGAACATGATTATTATGAACATGTAAGAGTCGATTCACATCTGAGTTACAATCCAGAGCAAAAAAGAGAGAAAGACAGAAAACACTCTGAAGAATCTGAACAACTATCAGAAATATAAAGACTAACAACTGCTTTTACTGGACAAACTACAACTGACAGAAAGAGAAACACAGACAAACATCTGACAGCCTGTTAAAACATGATCATGTGCTCATTTAGATCATTAACTCATAGTTATATGTTGATGCTTTACTACTAGTTAGTTTGTAAACTAAAACTGTATGTATAATTAATAATCAGCAATAAATAAATACTAATAATAGACTGTAGGAACTGACATTCATTTATTTAATGTTTTTTTAATAAACCTGGCAAGTAGATCAGCTTTATTCTGGAGAGCCGCTAAAAGACAGTTTTTCACATCATATTCTCTCTATTCAAATATAAATGAGTGTAAATGTCATCATCATAACTAAAAGTTAACTCTTTATTTAAAAAACTAATATTTCTATTAAGTTATTACTTCCTCAGAATGAAATTCTGGGTTGTTTTCCTCGTTTTTAATTCACTTTGAATAAAAGCGTCTGCTAAATTAATGAATAAATGTAAATGTAATATATCTAAAGGACAGAAGCACATCAGGTCAGATAAAACTGATGTGATTCAGATACGAGGAAATGAGAATAAAGCTCAACAGTGATGCTCACTTTTCAAGACGTCTTGGTTAAGGGTTTTGATTAGGCGTCGGTTTACCTAATCACGTGTTTGTTAACGATATTGATTGTCAGCGGTTTGAGGTTTATGTGTGTTTCATGTCTTATTATAAAAACTTTACATTAAAAATCTTTATGTTGTAATATGGCATTTATATGGCAAGAAAACGGCATTATAAAGATGATCAATCATAATGTTAAATCAAAATATAAATTTTATGATTTTTTTCAATATTCATAAACAAGGATTTGTAAACATTTGTATATCAAAAAACAAGTTATTCATAAATAAATCATTCAACATTTAACTTTCAGTGTCTTTGTAAACGTAAGCAAAAGTGCATGTGGTAAAACCACAATTTACTTTAAAAAAACACAAAATCCTCATGAGATCATGTTGTAATTTGGCTGAAGGATCTTCACACACCTCAACATCTGTTTTGATTTGATTCAGTTTTACAGTGTCAATCTAAACACTGTAGTCGTGACTCGTGAGGTGTTTGGTGAAAGAAGGGCTGCAACTAATGATTATATCCATTAATCTGTCGATTATTTTTTGGATTAATCAAGTGAAATAAAGTGTCAGAGGCATTAAACAACACACACACACACACACACACACACACACACACACACACACACACACACACACACACACACACACACACACACACACACACACACACACACACACACACACACACACACACACACACACACACACACACACACACACACACACACACACACCTTTCAAAGCACGACAGGGCAAGACGCTTATGCTTTTGTTTGAAGCGCTTATAAATATAAAGCATTCTCATGTTTCGGACAGCTTGGATCATGTGCCTGTCCTGCAGCAGCTCACTCCGTGTCCTCCACAATTTTCCATATGCATTTTGTCCATATAAATGTGTTATTCACTGTAAAGCGACGTGACTGGCTGATGGTTTCTGAGCACAGCGCACAGACGCGACTAATCAATAATTGAATTCGTTGTCGATTATTTTCACTGTCGATGATAGTCGATTCCATCAATTAGTTGTTTCAGCCCTAGTAGTTTGCATCATATGGCCATATTTTATGCATATAGCCTAATGTTTCATTTTTAACATTGCCAAAACATTATTAATAAGAATATTGTTAAAGGGTTAGTTCACCCAGAAATGAAGATTCTGTCAGTAATTACTCTCCCTCAAGTCGTTCAACCCCGAGTGTCTCACTCCTCCATAGGCTTCTGGGTAATCGAGATCTGCCATCCCAGAAAAGATAGTAAAGACATCGTTAAAATAGTCCAAGTGACTAGTGGCACTGTAGTCACTATGACTATTTTAATGATGTCTTTACTAACTTTTATGGGATGGCAGATATCAATTACATAGAAGCTGTTGGAGATTTTCCTTTGCCTCATGTAAAAGTCTGTATTGCTGTGTCTCAGACAGAAACCAGGTTAAATCAGGTCAAAGGGTCTGTGAGGATGGAAAAGTGAGGATGGAAAAGTGCCTCACAAGCTCAGAGAGAAGATGTGTTTAGGTGGTTGATACAAGATGGTACTAAAAACATGTTAATTAAAAACGATGGATGGCACTGGACACTGCAGGTGCAGAGAATCATGTTACCTGGGATATTTTTTTTAAATGGGTGTGGCCAAAGATATTTCCACCAATAAGAGGATGTCTCCGGGAAAGATGATTCTAACTTAACGAGATCTTGAGGCAGAGCAAAAAAGAAAAAGATAGCTGATTGGCTAGTGATAAGAAAAGGGTATAAAACCTGAAGTCTGACCATTGCAAGTCAGATGTACAGATGGCCAGCTGGCATCTCACTTTGTTGCTTGTCAATAAAGTTAATTCTTCTGAGACCTGGAACTTCAACTCTGAGAAATTCTTTGTGACCCGATTTGAGGACTTTGAATTTGCCACAACAAAGCCTATGAAGGAGTGAGACAGCTCTCAGATTTCATAAAAAATATCTTAATTTGAGTTCTGAAGATGAATGAAAGTCTTACGGGGTTGGAACAACATGAGGGGGAGTAATTACTGACACAATTTACATTTTTGGGTGAACTAACCCTTTAAACCATAATGTTTAATACTTGTATCTAAACAAAATATTTGTCTGAGCGAATATGGGTAGAACTCTTTACTGCCCTGTGCTTCAGAAATCCTTTTAAAGGTATACATGTGAATTAAACTTGACACAATGGCCTTCATCATCACAGTATGCTAATGCCTATCTAGTGCAAGGGATTTCATCAATATGCTGATTGAGGACTGATGGGACACTCCAGGCACAGGACGGTTCTGTCTGGAGAGACAGAGGGCCCTATCTTAAACCCGGCGTAAAGTAGCGCCAAGTGCTGCTAGTTTTTGCTATTCAGTCCGACGCAGTTATCATTTTACGTCCTGTGCCACGTTATTTAAATAGCAAATGCATTTGCACCCATTTGTGTGCCCATGGGCTGCTGGTCTGAGAACGAGTGTGTGTTCTGGCGCATTGTTGGCACATTGTTGCTATTTTGAGGCAACAGAAATAGACTGAGCCATTGACCAACTGAAACCTCCTCTAAAGTCAATTGCGCAATATTTTTTTATTATTATTTAAAGGGCATATTGGCCGCATATAGGCGGGTACACTCTGCTTATTACACACACAGGGATGCGTAGCAGCACAAAAACATGCCAAATATTAAAATTAAAAGGATTACAATGTAAAAAATTCTTATTGTGTACATAAAGATATGGTGGAATCCGGCTTGTCCCGTAGATATTCTGCTTGCGCTCTTTTACCTCGCGCACGAGCAGATCCGTTTGCGTTCTGGAGACGGCTTCGGTCTTTCCACTATCAAATTTTGTCATGCAAATAGCGAATCCACCATGTCGCGAGCGCAACTGGCATTTAATGGGAATGGGAGATGAGATTGGTTTATTGCACGTAAAGCCCAAGACACACCCATTATTTATTAAGAGAATAGGGACAACCCTTTTAGACCATGTGTTGGGCGCGTTGACCATTTTTCCCGTCGTTAAACTAGCAAAAGTGGATTCGGACACGCCCAAACTGAACTTTCGCCGTGCTCTTTAGACCATGCGCTTAGATCGTTAAAATAGGGCCCAGAGTCGTTTGCATCTCCATTTGCTTCATATGCTTTCAACTACAGACACTGTTTATTTACTAGTGTGTTCTAACATGTAACTATGCCATGTTTGGTCTCATCTGACAGCTTATAAACAACTGAATAGAGATATTAAAGTATCCTAATGTACAATCTAGGTTCTATTGTTTAAACATGCATTGAGGAGAATATAGTAACCCATTTGCCTCATCTTTTGGTTTTCGGTCGGTTTGGCGTTGGTATTCCCCTCATGTTTAACAACGCTTTGCTCAGGGTGTAAGAAGGAAAGGTACTGTTGATCTGGGAGAAAGGCTTTAACTCCGCCACTCCTGCACACCGGTGCGTAACCTCATACTATACTAGGCTTTTACGCCTCTTCGGCACAGCAGTGCATTATTTGTTTTTCTATACCGAATGTTGTTTCAAACTATTGTCTGTATATTTAAAGCTGCAGTCCGTAGTTTTTCCTCTTTGTCGCCATCTCTGTTCGAAATCTGCAATTGCAGTTATTCACGGAATTATCAACTTTACGTGGGTTGTGCCTCGGCACGGCACAGCGCGGACGAATCCAATGTTTTGAGGAGACTGTGCGGCTGTCAGTCGCCGCCGGTGTGGATACTGTCATTCGCAATCACAGATTCTACTTTTTGGAAGTATGACCAACATTAGAATTTTCATCGGGAAATGTCGTCTGAACAAGTAACATCCGCTTTTGTTCTGACCAACTAAGGGGAAAAAAGCATTGCAGTAAATCGTGCTGATTAAATCTAACGATCGCTTATCGTTTAAAATGTAACGCAGAATAAAGTTCCAGACAGAGGTCAGATTTTGGTATATTGGTGAGTATTTGGCCCAATTAATTTTAAGTGTATTATTAAACGTACAGAAATGTAGCATACTGAGACCATAGGTATTTAAAACAACTGAATTCTCGATATAATAAATGCCATTTTTTCATTTGAAATTAAATGACATTTTGCCAATACTTTTGAGAGTGTTGTTATCAGCATGGAGAGATTGAGCAGTGAAAGTCTGGAAATATTCTTCTCCTCAGAGACAAATCTCTCTACAGCCATGAGTTACATTTCATCGAATTCATCGATAATAGGGGAAAAGTTCAAATAAACATCTATCTTTTAGATTTATACATACAGAAATACCTAAATAAGATATCTTATCTTTAATTGGAATATTATTCATTGTAGATATGTTGTATTCTTTAACTGAAAGAAGTTAAAAAGATCAGAAGCTTCAGAAAGTTCATCAAAGTTATTATTATCAAGCATTACTGTCTGAACCCCTGGTGGCCATGGTCATATCGCTTATTAGACCAGTACCATTCTCACTCCCAAGGCATCTGATAAAGATCATGAATATCATGACCAAATAATATCACGTCATGATGACAAAATTTAACTGGCTGATAGTTAATTGTGAACACGGGACATTTATCTGAGTGATCAACTCCTCCTCTCACAGAATAAAGCACATTTACACCAGAAGAGTCAGTCCTGCAGAGCTTGCTCATCATCATCATCATCATCATCATCATCATCATCATCATCCATTTACTGTTCAAAGAGTGAAGAACTGAGTCAGGGAAGAAAATCAATAGTATGAAATGGAACTTACAGTGCCACACGGAAGGAATTGCTGGAAAAAAACAAACAAAAATCAATCATGAGTAAATGATAAATGATAAACAATAATAAAGTCAAACATGATCATCATTCAGAGTTTCATTAGAAGCACCAACAGCTTAAAGTCAGAACATCAGAAACTAACAACAAAACCTGAATAAAATGATCTCCAGAAAGACAAAACAAACTAAACATGAACATCATTATTATTATAAACATGTGATTCACATCTGAGTGACGAATCCAGAGCGAAAAACAGTAAATGAGTTTCCACACTCTTCTTCTGCTGGTATAAAATAACACACAAACTGTGACATTCAGAAGAAACTTCAGTGTTTCAATACATGAAGCTTTAAAGAGTCGAAACACAAGACTGAAGAATGAAGACTGATCTAATACTCATGTTTTCTTCAGATATCCTGATCTCTCGTCTGAGCAGCTGAGTGTGATTTAGTGGAGTAGGGACGTTCCTGATCATCATCATCATCATCATCATCCTCCTCATCATCATCATCCTCAGGATTGTAGGAACAGGGAAACGGGCTTCAGCGGTTCGTCTCAGGCTTCCACAACATTCTCATCAATGGATCATTTCATCTTCATTGATGCTCAGGATCAGGACCAGGATTCTCTCACAGGAATGATGATCCTCAAACACGTGTTACTCCACAAAATCACACCGAACGTCCTTCCAGCCACAAACACCAGGACTTACACACATTTATTTCTGCAGATCAAACTTCACACAGCAATAAATGGACTTTCTTGAACTCAATCTCAACTAAGTTTTGCCTGGTGTTGGTGGTTGCTGCTGCTTGACTGTCATTTCATTGAACTACTTTGAGTTTCATGTTTCAACCAAAGAGAGAACAACAGAGTCAGGGAAGAAAATCATTAAAGAACAAATACTTACAAGGACTGACGCAGACGCCGACTGTGGAAAATGAAAACATGAACCATCATTAGAACATGATTATTATCAACACATAAAGAGTCGATTCACATCCGAGTTACAATCCAGAGCAAAAAAGAGAGAAAGACAGAAAACACTCTGAAGAATCTGAACAACTATCAGAAATATAAAGACTAACAACTGCTTTTACTGGACAAACTACAACTGACAGAAAGAGAAACACAGACAAACATCTGACAGCCTGTTAAAACATGATCATGTGCTCATTTAGATCATTAACTCATAGTTATATGTTGATGCTTTACTACTAGTTAGTTTGTAAACTAAAAATGAATGTAAAATTAATAATCAGCAATAAATGAATATTAATAAAAGACTGTAGGAACTGACATTCATTTATTTTTATGTTTTTTTAATAAACCTGGCAAGTAGATCAGCTTTATTCTGGAGAGCCGCTAAAAGACAGTTTTTCACATCATATTCTCTATTCAAATATAAACCCCACAAGTGTTTGTTAACGATATTGACTGTCAGCGGTTTGAGGTTTATGTGTGTTTCATGTCTTATTATAAAAACCTTACATTAAAAACCTTTATGTTGTAATATGGCATTTATATGGCAAGAAAACGGCATTATAAAGATGATCAATCATAATATTAATTTCATGATTTTTTCAATATTCATAAACAAGGATTTGTAAACATTTGTATATCAACAAAAAAGTTATTGATAAATAAATCATTCAATATTGAACTTTCAGTGTCATAAGAAAACAAAATCCTCATGAGATCATGTTGTAATTCGGCTGAAGGATCTTCACAAACCTCAACATCTGTTTTGATTTGATTCAGTTTTACAGTGTCAATCTAAACACTGTAGTCGTGAGGTGTTTGGTGAAAGAAGGGCTGCAACTAATGATTATATCCAGTAATCTGTCGATTATTTTTTGGATTAATCAAGTGAAATAAAGTGTCAGAGGCATTAAACAACACACACACACACACACACACACACACACACACACACACACACACACATCTGTCAAAGCACGACAGGGTAAGACGCTTATGCTTTTGTTTAAAGCGCTTATAAATATAAAGCATTCTCATGTTTCGGACAGCTTGGATCATGTGCCTGTCCTGCAGCAGCTCACTCCGTGTCCTCCGCTATTTTCCATATGCATTTTGTCCATATAAATGTGTTATTCACTGTAAAGCGACATGATTGGCTGATGGTTTCTGAGCACAGCGCACAGACGCGACTAATCGATAATCAAATTCGTTGTCGATTATTTTCACTGTCGATAACAATCGATTTCATCAATTAGTTGTTGCAGCCCTAGTAGTTTGCATCATATGGCCATATTTTATGCATATATAGCCTAATGTTTCATTTTTAAAGCAACACTATGTAACTTTTCAACCTTCATAATATATTTCCAAGATCCTTGTGATGGTACATCGACTTACAATAGGTTGAATGACACGTCTGCCATAGCCTGACAGGGTCTGTATCGCTTTTACTGGCACTATGTAACTTCGGGGTTCGGGTAGTAACCAGAGCACAAAAAGAACTACAAAATTCGACTGCTTTACGGCATACGTCACTTCCCCCACCACTTCGTCAAATTTGGACGTGAGAGGCCAAAATTAATAATCAGCAATAAATGAATATTAATAAAAGACTGTACAAGACTGTACAACAATACAAGAAACACAGAAAACACTCTGAAGAATCTGAACAACTATCAGAAATATAAAGACTAACAACTGCTTTTACTGGACAAACTACAACTGACAGAAAGAGAAACACAGACAAACATCTGACAGCCTGTTAAAACATGATCATGTGCTCATTTAGATCATTAACTCATAGTTATATGTTGATGCTTTACTACTAGTTAGTTTGTAAACTAAAACTGTATGTATAATTAATAATCAGCAATAAATAAATACTAATAATAGACTGTAGGAACTGACATTCATTTATTTTATGTTTTTTAATAAACCTGGCAAGTAGATCAGCTTTATTCTGGAGAGCCGCTAAAAGATTTTTATGATTTTTATGTTTCCATGTTTTTCACATCATATTCTCTCTATTCAAATATAAATAAGTGTAAATGTCATCATCATAACTAAAAGTTAACTCTTTATTTTTAAAAAAACCCTAAGATTTCTATTGCCTCCAAATGCTGGGTTGTATTCCTCATTTTTAATTCACTTTTAATAAAAGCATTCCTTCAAAAGGAGTTCCTAAACCAAAAAACAGGTACTTCCGCCAATAGATCTAGGAAATATGAAAAGGTTCCTCTGGTGTGAAAGCCCCTAAAGAGGGTGGTCATATGTTAGTGGGTAGTTAGAATTATAAAGTAATGCTTTAATATTTGTAGTTCAATTCATAGTTCAAAATGGGGCTCTAACATCAATCTTCACAATACATTTTTAGTCTAGTTCATTAAGTTATTCACTGACCAGTAAACAAATGCAAGGATTTTGTATGCAATACATAGCCTAGTACCAAAGTCCCTTTAAGACAAGTCATTTCACTTGGCAGCCATCTTTGAACCTTTCAGTCATGCTCAGTGCAGCTTCTATCTTTTTGAATGGGGAAACAAAAAATTCTACGAAACTGTTCGCCAAGCTTACCATTAAATTTCATATTTGAAATCACAAATGAAATCTGACAACAACTGTCTCATAAATTTTGTTTCCAAACGCTCAAATCATGACAGAAAACAAAAAATGTTCAGGCTGGATCAAGCTAATGCGCATGCGCAGTGACTTTACCAGTCTCGAGTCCATTGGCTCTTATTTAGAAGGCGGGACTTATTCCGTCATATTGTCACTTTTCCCCATTCAAAACAATACAAGGCACGCGTTTTGTGTAAATCTATAGTCTTTGATAGTACTCACCGCACTTCCAGGATATCCATTGTAAAATTACTGTAAAACAAATCAACAATAAAAGTGAATTTTATTTTCATAGATAACTGCTGTTCACATTCCTACTTACTATATAACAAAGCAACAAGATGTCACATGTTTCCAAATGACATATTTTTACGTTTTGAGATAAAAATTCTGAAATATGAACTTAGTAATCATATTCATCTAATATTATAAATAATAACCTGTGTTTTTTCTTTTGGCTGGGAGTCTATGGCAGCACATCTGATATGTTAACCCTCAAGTGCAATCATCAGGTAAAATATTTACTTTTGTCTGCTTTTGACTCATTTGGACTAAAAATACTGTATATATTTTTTGATATTCTGTTTCTGAATCTGATTAACAGGCTCATACTAAATTCAACGAACCAACTCAGTCCAATTCCCACCAAGCACAGTGCTGACATTACAGTAGGCATAACAGCACTTTGATGATGATCAGTACATATACTATTGCATGTTAAATGTATATTTTAAAGGGATGTTTCACAAAGAAATTAGAATTATGTCCTTTTCTCCCCCTCATTTTGTTCCAAACCTGTATGTTTTTATTTCTTCATGGAAGACAAAAGGAGATGTTTATTTGATTGTCTAAGATGCTGTTTTCCATACAATGAAAAAAAAAAACTGGAGCTGTCAAGGTCCAAAAACAAAACGAATAAACCATAAGTGTTACAACTTGTGCACTATATTCTAGGTAGTAATTAGTGAAATCAACATTCTGAATCATTAATAAAAATGAATCAGTGATTCTAGAATTTTTATCAAACTAGATCAATGAGGCTTTGTTGTATCATAATACACGTAAACCTTTTAAAATGTTTGTGGTTTGACACTGGTTGATCCCAAAGTGTAACTGTGAGCCTTTGCGATCTCATAATCGCGATAATCCAAATCGGTTTAAGTGTGATTTCTTGTAAATGGCAATTAATCGTGCAGCCCTAATTTATAGCAAGAACATATAGTAGTATTATTAATGCAACTTAGTTAAGTTCAGTACAAGTCACATTTTTAGGAAAATGCAGTTTATGTTTTTGATGTCAATGAAAGAACCTGATGGTCCATCCATATTGTCTGCTGAGTGCTGAGTCTGCTGAGTGCAGGCAGTGGTCATAAAGGTATACTTTCATTAAAAAATTAAAAATTAAAAATCAAACATTTCTGGAGTAAAAAAATGACAATTAATTTTTCTACAGTGCAAAAGGTAAAGGTTAGGCTGGTTAGCATGAGCAGTTGGCTCAAAGTATAAATTGCTAATATTTAATTAATATTACAGTAGATTTTTTTCTCACTGCGTAGTTTAGGATTTTGTATGACTTCAGAAGATATGGAATACTTTATGGTAATTTTTGGCAATTCACATTTGCCATCTACATGCTGTTGATGTAGGAAAAAGAGAATCCTGGACATTCTGCTAAACATCTACTTTTGTGCTTCACAAAGAAAGAAAAACATACTGTTTGAGTTTGGAACAACATCAGTTAGTACATGACAAAATGTTTTTTTTTTTTCAGTAAGTATTCCAACAAAATGTAAATTTAACATCCAACAACAAATAGAATTTTGATCAAAATGACAGCATTCCTTTCCCACAGTTTTACTTTAATCGTTTGCTTGCTATTAAGACAGACTGTTCTGCAAAATGGAAAAACATTACTGAAAATTAATAATACAGGTAAGAATATAACAGCAAACTGCAAGTCCTATAAATGTTCTGAATCTTTGAATCTTTGTCCACTCTAACGTTTTGAACAGCTTTGTTCATTTTAGGACACTTTTTCAATGCAGCTTGCTGTCATCTTAGCTAATTTGCTTCTTTTTTTTTTTTTTTCATCACCACGTGGCACAGCCAATAAATCAAACGAATTAATAATGACATCTGCTGCACTTACAGACTGTTTAAAAAAAATGCTAAACCTAAATGCAAAATAAATCATGTCCCTTTGCATTCAACAATACTGGTAATACAATAGTTACTTACATTGTTAAAATTAAACAGATGTTCCTTTGAATCAAATCTCTTCAACTTGCGTGATATCCCTTTAGAGGCAAAACAAAATAGGTGAATGTACATCATTTACGGAAAATAAACATTTGTCTCATCTAGTCTACGTTACTTCATGCTTATGTGTCATTTTGTGTATCTGCTTTATTATCGTTACAACATAAATGTAAAATTAAAAAAATAAAAATAATTTAGCTTATTCGGTAAAAGTCGCTAAACCATACAAGAATGCATACCATGAGCACATTTATCTAGCTCACCGTTCACTATAGACTCACGAAAACATTGAACAGTCAGACACACTGTGATTCATCTTCTAGAAACCCACCATTTGTTAAAAAAATACCACAGCTCGTCATTATTATGCCCCAATAAAAAAATAGGCTAGTTCATAATGCATGTATAATTTGAAAACATACGCAAAAAGATATAGGCTACTTGTGAATCAGATGGCGGAACAATTTTAGCTCAGAAGTATTAAATCTATCACAACATTTTCAGTTCAGATATAAATGTGTTTAGTTATAAGAACTAAGGCGTTTAATAGCCTATAGCATATAACCATTTTACATTTAATAAATATAACGTTACACATTATACAGCCCAGATTTGTTGCCTGTTGGCAACAAATAAGTGTACAATTCAACGATATCCTACCCTGACTTTAATGTGAAACGCTTTCATATCTAAAATGTCCTTATCGTTCAGGTAAAAATGAAAGCGAAAGTAAATACATTCTGAAGAAGAAAATACATTCTGAAATGCCAGTTAAACTACATGATTTTACATTACATCAGTTCTTCAAAGTGGCAGACTAACAAACCAACGAAATATAACAGAAAATATACAATTTAGTATATAAGGAAGTCGACCTTTCAGAACTTATGAAAACAAATGACGCAATAAATATTTCTTGCTTCTCATCCAGAAGAACTTTATATACGCAGAATAAACGCAGCGAGACGTTACACGCTCGGATCCAACGACATTAAAACAGCAAATAAAGCCAAATTAAGTATTCTTACCTGTCCAATGTTTTTCAGGTGTTGACGTCAGTCTTCTTCTTCTTCTTCTTCCTGTGATGTATGTGGTGCATTACCGCCACCTGTGCGTGGAACAGCAATGCGGAAGGACCTAAGGACTAGCCCACTCTTGCTTAAAAACCAAAAACAACAACAACAACAAAAACAGAACAAATAATAATAATACAAATAAATAAATAACAAAAAAATTATTAGTGACTTATACTTAATTATATTCTCAAATATAATCCTGTTGCTTTTATAGCCTATATTGCCACACCTCTTTCATACCTTTTTTTTCTTGAACAGATTTTTTAATGACATATCTTGGATTCCTTTTTCCTGTAATTTTATAAGCAACATTCGTCTTTCATTTTCATACAATGTACAATATAACATGTCCAACTGTCTCTTCTACATTACAATGCTCAACCCATTATGATGCTTTTTTATTTTAGATTCCCATTAAGTCCATTCATAATCTTGTTAAAATCGATTCTTCTTTTCTTTTTAGTGTTGTTGTGAATCCTCTTCCTATACCAACATTTTCTTGAATACTGTAAAAATGTCTTCCCTTTTTTCCTCTATCCCACTGCCAAATAAATTTTTTAGCTTTTCTAATAATTACCTTGGTTTTAGATTTGCTCATGAGAATTGTGATATCAACATTATTTTAATGTTTTTTGCTAGTTTATCCACTGTCTCATATCCTTTTATTCCTACATGAGCAGAAATCCCAAGAAAGTTAATGTTAATTCCTTGATTATACATACACTATAGTTGCAATATATCATATTATATCCTGTCTACAGAATGACCATATTTCAGGCTTTTTAGAGCTGGTAAAGAGTCAGAGCATTTGACCTTGTCTAGCCTTGTTTCTTCCACACACTGTAGAGCCAGATATACAAGCTCAGCTGTAAACACTATCACTATCTGAATTTCTCTTTTTAATAGCAACTTCAAAATAGCTATTTCAGAACATATACTGCGGTTCCTACTTTTCCAGATTCTGGATCTTTTGATCCATCTGTAAAAATTTCTAAAAAGTTACTGTATTTTTGTTTTATGTATTGGTTCAGTAAATGTTCAACTGTTGTGTCCTTATTTTCTTTAATTAGTTCTTGCACGTATGTATCTGTACAAGGCATAGGAAACAACATGGAGGCACTTCAGGTAATGGCCCACTTTGAGTGTATTTCAGCTGATCTATAGCCATGCTCTTGATGTTACCTTGGGTATGTTCCCAACTTTAAAGAAACACAGACTTAATCCATATGTCCTTTTAATGATATAATAATTCATATGTGTTGCCTTCTCACTTCTAGTGGCATTTCACCCATTTCAACTTTCACAGCATTCACAGGAGAAATACTAAAAGCCCCACAACACATTCTCAGAGCCTGCATCTGCATCACATCTATTTTCTTTAGTTGTGTATCCCTCATAAACCATACAGCCATAATCAATTGCTGATCTTTGAGCAATATATTACACTTTTAAAGTAACTTGGATTAAACACTTCTTAAAATGTCCCTCATCAATCTGGAATTATTTCCCAAATTATATATTCTCCTAGCTGGATGGCTTAAAATTTATATTATCAATTATAAAACTTAAAAACTACCTAGCTTCCATAAACAAATGCCTCTTGGTCTCTTATTTATAAACACAAAATAATTCTCCACACTCTTATTTGATATGGAACAATCCACTTTATACATTTCTTTTTTCAAATCTGTGTCACACTTTGAGTGTGTGTATGACAAGGAGACTAAGATGAAGAAGATAAAAGTAAACAGACTTTATTGACCAAAAGAGTATAAGCCCGACTTACACAATTGCCCCTAGGTTTTAGGATACTGATCAGGGTTGTATATTGAGCCAGTGTTTTGTGTTGAGTAATGTTTGTTGAGTGTTTATTGAGTAATTTTTAGACATAAACAGCACTTTGGCCAACTTGTGTTGTTTTTAAATGTGCTAAACAAATAAATGTTGTTTGATTGATTGATTGACTCAATCGGCCCAATGGAGAAAACCGATCAGCGGGTGAAGGTCTCTGCGCATTACTGTCTTAATTTTGATTAAATGAAAATAATTGTTTTCATATGCATTACCTCGTTATTTCATCTGACTCCATAAATGAAAGGGTTTTAATGATATCTGTGCATCATTAAATGTGAGCGAATGTTTGACTATTCTTTTTAACTCTTTACGGAAAATAATGTCAGAGTCGATTAGAATAAAATCAAATGTTTACAATGTATTATGTCAGGTAAATGTATCATGCCAGTTTCATAATCAGTTCAAAGATAATAGAAAAAATCAAATGCTCTGGAATAAAGAGAGAAGATGCAATACCTTGACATTATAAAATACATGATGCGAAGTGTTTTGCTTGCACTTCACATCACAGGCTAGTCTGGGTTACATAATCACGCTGAGCCTCTTGTTGCATTTCATTATATAGACAGAAACTTCTTTTCACACGAAAACATGAGTTCAGAGTGGGAATTTACATTAATCACCATCCCAGACTAACTGGGAGCAGAAGTTGATTTACATGGAAACATTTCCTAATTATGAGAATTAGCATTCAGAGGTTACACCTTTTGAGAGCAGGAGGACATCTGCAGAAGACACACCCTCCTCTGTGTGCGAGTCTTAAATACCTTATTACCTTTTGGTTTACTTCTTTGGGAATGAGACCTTTGTACCAGTCGCACTGAGATATTTCAAATGATATCAAACATGTGTAATACTGTATGATAATTATTCACATTAAACCATATAGATTTTTGGGTGAATTTCAGGTGATCTCAGCATGAAAGAGAGAGAGTGGGGGAAGTGGAAAAGACATGTAAATTAGGATGATTCTGAGGTGAGACTACTTCACAAGAGTGAGCTCAAATGTTAAATTCCTTTGTTCTCTCAGAGAATATAGCCCTCTCTTCCAGTTCTTCCTGTTTTTCCAGTCTTACAAGAGTACTACACCAAACCGAACACGAGCATTAACGAGAACCAACAAATGAGAACTAAAACACAGGCATATACAAACAAAGATGATTAGATTAACACAGGTGATACAAACAAGGAAACTGATGAGTAACCAGAAACAAACTAGAATGCAATAACCTGAGAGACAAACAAGTGGCGGGAAACTGAGAACAAATGAGACGTGTGACTGAAGGATACAAACTAAAAGTCCATGAAACTAAGAATAATCATGACAGTCTGGTATAATAATAATAATACTATAATTTTAGTGCGTGCATGATCTTTGTAATGGAGATGGTTTTCTATTTACATATGAGGATTTTTTACAGAAATGTAAATTTCCTGTTACTTCTAAATAATTTGCCATTGTTTAGTTTTTAATGTTGTTCCCTCAGGAGTTACAGTAATACATTATTTAAAGGTCTTGAAAGAACCCTCTTCACATCTCTTTGTGATCCAATCCAAACAACCATTGGTAAGGCTTGTCTAGTTCCACATTCAAGTAATAAGAGAGAGATTTTGTGATCTCTTTCAGAGAGAGGTCGTCACCAATCCGTAAATGTCTATTGGAGTAACTTAATATTGTAAACTGGAAAAATGTTTGGCTTGCCACATAAATACCTTATTGTGAACAAAGTTAGAGAAGTATATTTCAAATTAAAATTCTACCCATGAAAAGTTAGGCTAAAGAAGTTTAAATCAAAGATCACATGTTTAGCTGAGCCATCCATGTAACAAACAGAACAACAAGCCCTGAAAATTGATATCAGAACACAAATTATACAGCCACTTAATATTTAATCTTATTAGATGATTAATTTATTGCATTTGATAGATTTTACTGTCAATAAAACATTTGCAATGTGCTTGTAAAAGGTGTTTTTATGCATGTTTGGCATGAGTTTGTTGCATTTGTCTGTTCTGACCAGCAGGGGTCACCAGCGTGTGGCGAAGCTTTGAAAAGCTTCGTTTCTCCCATTGACTATGTATAGACATAATAATAGATTGTAAAAAAGTAGGACTATATTGTAATGCGTTTGAAAGTAATTAGCCTATATAGCCTATCGTATATAATTTGCTTCAATATGCGTGCTCGGTTTTTACTTTTTTCAAGGATCTTCAAAACTGCCATTTTCTGTCTTAAAGGTTTAGTAGCTAGCCTATGGAGAAAAAAAAATCAAGGCTACTTAAATGATTAGAACAAGTTTAGAGCTTGACAGAAAGCTTCTAAAGCTTCATAATATATCATATTATAGTTACAATAACATCAGTAACTTGCTTTGGTGGATAATGTTATAAGTTTTTACAGTCGCTAGGACACATTTCTCAATACTTAGGTCAGTTTTCAAACCTCTTCACACAGTGAGCACAACAGAAGTATATGTGGGCTAAACTGTGGATCATTTATCATTGCTGTGGCACAAAATGAATTCAACGACTACATCTTTCAAATTACATTAATTATTTTCTCACTTCGACTCAACAACCGCCAATAACCGCCTGTGTACCTACAGGCCAATTTGCACATGCTTACATACCGTTTTCAAAACTGTTACAGTTTTTTTCCACACTAAAATGACACACAGAGAGCAAAACCTCTTCTCAAGTCTCCAAAAGTCTAAACACATTTTCTGCTTTACTCACATTTTGCAATTCAAAATGGAACTTTTTAAACACACTGAACACAGTTCTCTGCATAACACACAACAATCTGACATCAAGTTACATGATCTGATTGGCCGATACATGTGCCACCTGGCCAAACACCTCAATGCTTAGTTGTTAACACTTCAATCTTTTTCAGTTTACTGTTTTTTGTGAGCTTATTTTTGTTCAGTCCAATGTAAATATATGCTGTGCAAATGTTGCACTGACTTGAACCTGCTCTTTAAGACCAAGGAAACACACACATCAGGTTCAGATTCTTCACATTCACAGATCTCTGCCCACTATCACAGGTACAACACACACACACACACACACACACACACACACACACACACACACACACACACACACACACACACACACACACACACACACACACACACACACACACACACACACACACACACACACACACACACACACGCACGCACACACGCACACACGCACATATCAGATTCAGATTCTACACATTCACTTCTGCTGTTCTTATCTGAACTCCTGAACTGTTTTTATTTTTTTATTTTTTTATTGTTATGGAGACATTTTCCCACACTTCTCATTCCACTGTCTCTGTCAGTAGCCAATGGGAGTGAGGAGGCGGAGTCAGCGCGGTCCAAGCGTGACAGTAAGAGTGTGTCTGTGTGTCTGCCGTCTGACCGCACAAGTGACCGTCGCTCCAAAGGAGTCATAAACCTGCTCTTCAAGAAGGTAACACACAACAGTGCTTTGACAAGCCATAAAGAATTCTGGGATATTTATTATGGACACAGGTACTTCATTATACGGCTTTTCTGGCTTTGTATTCGTTGATTCAGCATTGTGTGTGTGTGTTTCAGCATAGCTCCAAAGCTGAAGAAGCAAAACCCTCTTCTGAGGCGTCTCATGATGCGTCCGCTCATCATTTTTGAGTCATTTGTCTCCCAGTGTTCTTTACATTTTTGCTTCTGTTTCTGCTGGTTTAATGAAGACAGACGCTTCATTAAGCTAATAAAGTTACTGAGGGTTTCCTCCGGTAAAACCCTCTGTATTCATTAAATACAGCTAACAGGTAAAACAGCTCTGATTTCATTGAATGTGTTTGAAACAAACTTTAATGAAATGAAGTCATGATTTATGCCTTATATTGAACTTATAAATGTGCCTTAAAAGTTCTGCTGTGCTGTCAGCAATAAACTTATTGTGGAATCATATCCTGAATATATTTCATTATTAATATTATGGGCAATATTGGTCATGTTTTATTTTAAGAACAGGAATGTTCAAGTTAAATAAAAGGGGAAGCAGAAAGCTTCTATTTTACTTTTTTTTTTTTTTTTGATATGCTGATATATAAGTATATAAAATAATCATATAAACAGCACATGAATTCCCATTGCAGTCATGTTCTGAGCCCAGTACTGAGCCTTGTGGTACTCCATACTGAACTTGTGATCGATATGACATCTCTTCATTTACTGATAACGGTTAGATAAGTATGATTTAAACCATGCTAGTGCAATTCCACTAATGCCAACATAATGTTCGAGTCTATTTAAAATAATGTTGTGGTCAATAGTGTAAAATGCAGCACTAAGATCGAGTCACACTAATAGAGAGATACAACCACGATCGGATGATAAGAGCAAATTATTTGTGACTCTAATGAGAGTAGTCTCAGTACTATGGTACGGTCTAAATCCTGACTGGAAATCCTCGCAGATATCATTTCTTTCTAAAAAGGAACATACAGTTCCTAGTATCTTTGACATAAAAGGTTGATTTGAGATTGGCCTGTAACTGACCAATTCTGTAGGATCAAGTTTTTTAATAAGAGGTTTAAGTTTCCGGTACGTATCCTAATGACATAGATGAATTAATGATATAAAGAAGAGGATCTATGACCTCTGGAAGCATCTCTTTTAGTAGCTTGGTATAGGGTTTAACATACATGTTGTTGATTAAAATTATTTAATTGTTTAGACAATTCTTCTTTTCCTACAGCAACAAATGAGTGGAATTTTTCCTCAGGGACACTACAATGCGATAATGTAGTAGAGTCGGTTGCATGGTTATTGTTTTCTCTCTAATATAAATTTTGCAAGTAAAGAAGTTACATTACTGCTGTGCTGCTTCGAAACGTCTGGGGTTAAAGGAGAAGTTCACTTTTGAAAAAACTTTTGCTGATTATTTACTCACCCCCATGTCATCCAAGATGTCCATGTCTTTCTTTCTTCAGTCGAAAAGAAATTAAGGTTTTTGATGAAAACATTCCAGGATTTTTTCACATATTATGGATTCCATTGGGACCCAAACGGTTCAAGGTCCAAATGACAGTTTCATTGCAGCTTCAAAGGGCTTTAAACGATACCAGACGATGAATAAGGGTCTTATTTAGCGAAACGATCGGTCATTTCAAAAATAAATAAAAAAGTTTAAGTTTTATAAGCACAAATGTTCGCCTTGCTCTGTTCTGTGATGCGCGTTCGTGACGTCACGTAATACGCAATTACGTTGAAAAGGTCAAGTTTGATGTGTTTACAAATGTGCGGAAGGAGGACCATATAAACATTTTCAAATGTGTTTGTGTCAGTTTATCGTTTAAAATGCCCATTTCGTGTGCGCATCCTGAGTGTTTTAATATTAAAAAGCCAAAAAGAACATTTTCTTCAATTTTTCAAGCGTGACCTTTTCAACGTAATTGCGTATTACTTGACGTCACGAACGCGCATCACAGAACAGAGCAAGGCGAACATTTGTGCTTATAAAACGTAAACTTTTATTTTTATTTTTGAAATGACCGATCGTTTCGCTAGATAAGACCCTTATTCATCGTCTGGTATCGTTTAAAGCCCTTTGAAGCTGCAATGAAACTGTCATTTGGACCTTGAACTGTTTGGGTCCCAATGGAATCCATAATATGTGAAAAAATCCTGGAATGTTTTCATCAAAAACCTTAATTTCTTTTCGACTGAAGAAAGAAAGACATGGACATCTTGGATGACATGGGGGTGAGTAAATAATCAGCAAAAGTTTTTTTAAAAGTGAACTTCTCCTTTAAATCTATTTTTCTCATCACCACACATTTTCAGAGACGCGATGTGCCTCTGTGGTCCATGACTCAGCATAAGTAAAGTTTGGCTTGAGTGAATATTTCATTTTACTCATCTTATTTCAAAAGCATGATCTTACTTTTTCTACGGTAGCTATGATCTATTGCACGTGTAAGGTGTATATAATTTTCTCTTTTCTTGTATCTCCCGAACTATCCTTTATCAGTGTGGAAACACCCAGGGTGAAACCCTTTACTGGGAATATACTATCGGTTATCTACTCAAAATATTATGTAGAATTTTAAAATGTTGGTGTTGTTGATGCGACAGGCTGTCTATTGGCCGCATGAACAGACTTTGGGGAGAGCTGATGATACTACAGCAGGAAGCATGACCTCTGACCTCCTCGATTTTGTAGGCTTTTTTTGTTAAAGACCCTACATGTTAGTCCTTAATTTCAGATGTGTAAATTACAAAACAGCATTTTTCAACCGATTTAATCTACACATGAGAGGTCTTCAGAAGTAGTGTCTTTAGGGGTCAATGGGTCTCCTGAGAATATTTAATTTCCCTTTTATTTAAATTTCCCTTTTAAATATTTAATTACCAAAGATTAAGCTAAATGACACTAGTTCTTTTCTAGCCTGGAAATCCAGACCTAAATCTGAAAGATTAATGGTCTGGCGTCGACTAATGAAACTCGGCCAGCTCGAGGGGCGGCACCAAGCATGCATTTGAAAATCTCACTGCACGCAATTGGATAACACTACGACCAATCACAACAATAAACCCCATACGCTTAGCTACCAGCGGAGCTAACTGGTAGATTATACTCTTACCGTATCGGCAAAACAGCAAAAACGTCCTTTTTGCAAAGGAACGATTCGAGCGGCGTCTTCTGTTCCTCTTTTAGATAAAAAGCCAAGTCTAACTCGTTCATTGTAGCGGCCAAAGCAGTTTCAAACAACTGGTATTCATCCATAGCCATCTTGCAATGTTTACTAATGACTTCGATGTCACAGCGCTGTCGTCTTCTGTTTAGCTCGCCTCTGGCCCGCCTATATCAGATAACCCGATGTGATTGGTGCAGCTCAGATACAAGGGCATATTTAATGAGCATCATTACTCAACGCCAGAGTAAACTCAATGAGCAAATTCAACTTGTGCTCTCGCGAGAACTCTGGATTGCCAGGGTACTAGTTTTCAGTGTTCCCTCCCAAAATCAAATACTCTATGCGATACACTTTTTCAAAGGATAATCTTGCTTTAAAGTTTGAACACAAATTTAAAAGAATTTCTTCATATTTGCTGTTTTCTGACACAGTGCCATTAATTGGTACTTTTTCTTTTATTAAATGTACTTTTCTTATTTCTACAAAGGTTCAATGTCAATTCTTTTACTAGCAAGTATAAAGTAAAAAATATGATATATAATATGTCTGATGCAATGTTTTTTGCAAAGAAATAGGTGCTGCAATACTCCAAACAGTTCAACACACAATGATACCATTAAGGATGGTCAACTGCTTAGGTCAATTGGTGGAAACACTGCATGTGTAAGGAAGTTTTCCAGATTTCCCCCCCAAAAATCTAATACTGTATTACACTTTTCAAAGGATAATCTAGCTTTAAAGTTAGAATAAAAAGTTTTAAAACCAAACATATCCTCATACCTGTTGCGTTCTGACACAATGCCATTAACTGGCTATTTTTGTTTTATAAATGTACTTTTCTTATTTCTACAAATATCAGCCTGATAAATATGGACTTAATACACAATGAAACAAGATAATCATGCTACCAAATACGTTTCAGGCATAGTGCAGACGTGCGATGTTCGAGAAAGCTAATATTGGGGTAATCTTTGCGAGGTTTCACCCACAAACGCAAAAATTTGTGTTGGGTGATCCAGGCATAGCTTTACTAAAAGAAAATATTATGGAAGTCATTTTCAAACTGTAATTATACCATATTTTATTTATTAATATTATGGTTTCATGTTGATTTATAGTTTTTGTATGTTTGTTATTAACTAATACCTTTATTTTTTAGCCAACACTTCAACATCCAGCACAAAGTAAAGAGACGCTGACCCCAAATAAACAGATAATGGAATGTTCACAATCTACAATATATAGTTAGATAATTATCCTACTTAGTATGTGTGTAAATAGTTGTGCTTAAAATCTTTGGGAGTATTTTTTACACGCCAACATATTTTTCCACACCGCAGTGATCCACAGTACCACACTCTTGTTTAGCCTATGGACTAACTTTAAAACATAATCTTTACACAGGAATCACATGTGTCCAAAACATCCATGTAGGATTCAAAAGACTAAATCACTAAGAAAAGAGGGTTGAAAAGCACAGTTTATAATAAATACACAAAAGTTTGCAAATTATGGTTTTATTACTCCTCTAGATTTAGTCATCTTGTTCAGATAGCAGATGATACTGGTTCACATTTGTATGTTGGACTGCATGTGTTTTAGGTGAAGACTTTTCTTTGAGAGCTGTCAACATTCAGTGTTTATAGGAATAAATGACAATTAAGTGATAGTCTTTCTGTTTGAGAATGTTTGACTAAATTGATGCTTTGTTTAGTGCAACTTTCCCTCTTTCTATGATGTGGGATCACACAAAGTATCAACATGAAAAGTAAGTGCATGCTGTTTTACACTTAAACTATTACAACAGAATCACATCTGACTATGCAGATAAAATTGCACAAAAGTAAATTCTGGAGGTCAACTTGCTAAAAAGTAAATACAACATGTGCCATTTAAAACAAATACAGAAAAGCCACTTGTGATCAGTTTTGAATTATTGTAATTGACATTTTATATACTAGTCGATTACGCTGTTTACATCTTGTTTCTTTTTTTTAGTTTTTTTTTTACAGTTTGCAAAAACTATAGTTCTCTTACGAGAGGTCTCTCGTACTGCGTAAGATATCTTACGCTCGGGGAAAATCCTTTTCCGCGAGATATTGAAGCCAAAAATTATCCTTAATTTTGTAATAATGCAAAACGCGTTGCAGCAGCAATGCAGACATAGGCGAGACAGCTCGCGCGCCTATTGGCTGCTCTGCGGCAACTGCAGCAGCCTATCGAGCGAGGCCTGGCGTGACGCCAGACCCAATCAGGGCACTTCGCGCCCGCTGCGTCACGTCCCGCCGAAATGGGCGTGGTCTAGGCCTATAAATATCGCTCGCAGGCAGCTATTATCTGATTTTTCATCCTTCAAGCGAAGCACACGCATCGCTGGAGCTGGATTAGAAGCCGCGCCGTCGAGAGAGAGCACCTTCAGCGGGACGAGTCACTGAAGTCGCTGGCCGCGCCGCCTTCCTGCCTTCCTGCTGCGCTTTCCGGCGCTTATATCCTTCTCTTTTATTTGCACTGTATTTCTGTGTGTGTGTGTCGCCGCCGCGACACACATTTCTAAAAGAGCTAGCGTCTTTTTAAAGATGCCTTCCTGCGGCTCGTGCAGAGCCACACTCAGCGACGGGGACCGCCACGTGATCTGCGTTTCCTGCCTGGGTGAGGAACATGCAGCTCTCGCGCTCGCTGACGGCGGATGCCCTCACTGCGAGCTGATGGCAATGGCGACTCTGAGGACTCGCCTAGCCGTCTTCACCGAGACTGCTCCCCCGCCCGCCGCGGCGTCGCGCCGTAAAAAGCGCCGTGCCCAGCGGGCCCCGGAACCCTCCCTCAGCCGCCAAAGCTCGCCGGTTCGCCCGCTTGCTTCCCCGGCTTCTTCTGTTTCGCTTCCTGACGGACAGCGGCCGCCGTCTGCCGCCGCTTCCGTTGATATCGCGGATGAGGAAGCCCTGCTGGGAGAGGATGATTCCTGCTCTATCCTGGCGTCAGGCAGTGAGGATTGGGCGGGCTCTGAGGACCCCGCACCCCCTGCCCGCACTTCGTCAGGCAAGAGAGCTTCTATTGAGACGGAACTCATGCGAGTACTCGCACAGGCCGCGGCGAGCCTCGGCCTCGAGTGGTCTTCGCCTGAGCAGCCCGCTCACAACCGGCTGGATGGATTTTTCCTGCCTGGGGAGCGCGCTTCGCCTGTGTCCAGACCGGCGCCTTTTCTTCCTGAGTTACACGAAGAAGTCGCCAAGTCCTGGAGCGCCCCCTATTCTGCTAGAGTGCGTCCTGCTGTTTCTTTGGCATTCTCCGCCGTTGACGATGCCAAGAACAGAGGATACCTCTCGCTGCCGCCGGTTGAAGAGGCGATAGCGGCCCACTTATGCCCGCCCTCCGCTGGACGGCGCGCTAAGCCGGCCCTGCCCTCTAAAGCTTGCCGCACGACGTCGAGCTTGCTCCACCGCGCTTTCTCCGCCGCCGGGCAAGCTGCGTCAGCGTTGCACACCATGGCAACGCTCCAGATCTTCCAGGCCGATCTCCTCCGTAAGCTGGATGAGGAAGGACCTGACGCGATCTGTGTGCCGGACTTAAGGAGTGCCACGGACCTCGCTCTTCGTGCTACTAAGTCCGCAGCGCAAGCCATTGGACGGACTATGGCTTCTCTCACCGTGTCTGAGAGACATCTCTGGCTGACGCTCTCGGAAATGGCCGAGTCTGAACGCACCGCGTTCCTCGACGCCCCGCTTTCCGCCACAGGCCTCTTTGGATCCTCCGTCAAAGATTTCGCGGAGAGATTCGCAGAGGTACAGAAAGCGTCTCAGGCCATGAAGCACTTCCTCCCGAAGCGCTCCAGCTCTGCAGCAGGCCGTGCGAAACCGTCTGCTCAGAGCTCACAGCCACAGCCACCGTCCACTGCCTCCACTTCACAGCGCCGCCAGGCCAGAAGCGCGAGACCGCGCTCCCGCTCATCCGGCCGCCGCCCCGCAGGACGCGGCTCGCGACCTAGGATCACGGTGAAGCCCGAGGCCCCGAAGTCGTCCTAGCACAGCTAGGAAAACGACGGTGTTCCAGTCCCGCTGCG
This sequence comes from Leuciscus idus, assembly GCA_021554675.1. Lineage (NCBI taxonomy): Eukaryota > Metazoa > Chordata > Actinopteri > Cypriniformes > Leuciscidae > Leuciscus > Leuciscus idus. The sequence goes on along the minus strand of CM038633.1, from coordinate 35,207,416 downwards.
GCCGGACTCACACCAAAGCTATTCGCTCGTCCAGTTCCAGAAAATGTGACTGTTCCAGTGTTTTCTGCAGCCAACAAGTCGGTTCTGTCACCCGCTTGCCTGCACACAAATGCCGTTTTCACGGCTACCCAGATAAATCCCCAAAAGAGTGTATTTTCTGGTGTCCCGGCCACGGCCGATGGTGTTTCATGTGTAGTAAGAATGCCCACTGCCCAGTGCCCATCCCTACACATAAGCACAGCCTGTCACACAGGGCTCGCGCACATAAAACCGACTCAGATCGGTTGCGCTTCAAACATGGTGAACGTGCCCACTACCCAGTGCCCACTAACACCACGTTATGCATGTCTCACGGTTTCTGTAAAAACGAAACCAACGTGCACTCGCTTCACGCAAGCGAACGATGCTTTCAGTGTGATAAATGTGCCCGCTGTCCCGCGCCCACATCCACACATAGACATGACAGTTCCCACGGGAACCGCCCAGCCCTCCCCCTCGCGGTTAACCACCGTAGAGGAGTCGAGCACGGGCAATCTGCCCGCTGTCATCAGCGCGCCCCATGCCTCAAATGTCACGAGCGACACGCTTGTGTTACAGCACACCGAAGCTTCTCCATCGCTGAGCGAGCGGAGCGCGCTTCGTATTCGACCCCTAGCTATCCATGCAGACGCATGGGCAAAGCTACCCGGGGTTTCGAAGTGGGTGCTGAACATTATAGAAAGAGGCTATTCGCTGCAGTTTCGCCGACGCCCTCGCCGCTATGTGGCGCGCGTCGAGACCACGGTAAAAACAGAAGTAGCACATCTACTTCGAGCCGAAGTGACGAAACTATTGAGCAAAGGGGCCATAGAACCTCTCTCTCAAGATCAGAGCGAGGGAGGGCTATACAGCAGATACTTCCTGGTACCGAAAAAAGACGGGGGTCTCAGACCCATACTAGATCTAAGGCAGCTGAACAAAGTGCTTGTGAAGCGACAGTTCAGGATGCTCACGACCAGGCAAATCCTTGTGCAGATTCGCCAAGGAGATTGGTTTGTGTCAATAGATCTGAAAGACGCGTATTTTCAAATACAGATAGCGTCACGTCACAGGCGATATTTGAGATTCGCCTTCGAGGGCCAGGCATATCAGTACACAGTCCTGCCGTTCGGTTTGTCCCTAGCACCCCGTACATTTACGAAGTGCATGGACGCGGCGCTCGCACCCCTCAGAATGAGAGGCATGCGAGTGCTGAACTATTTGGACGATTGGCTGATTCTAGCGCAATCTCGCGCAGTGCTCATAGAACACACGACCATTTTACTCGATCACCTCGAGGATTTGGGTCTGAGTGTCAATTGGGCGAAGAGCTCCCTGTCACCCAGTCAGAAAATATCTTTCCTGGGCACAGAACTGGACTCACTATCCATGATAGCGCGACTATCACAACAGCGCGCGGTAGACATTCGACGCACAGCGAACTCTTTTCGCTGCGGCGCGTCTGTCCCGCTCAAAAGATTTCAGAAGATGCTAGGTCTCATGGCCTCAGCATCGTCAGTGCTCCAGCTGGGTCTGCTACGCATGCGCCCGCTGCAGTTTTGGCTGAAAGCGCGAGTCCCACGCGAAGCATGGGCACCCGGTTTGCTTCGCCTCAGGGTCAATCAGAAATGCGTTACAGCTCTGAAACCCTGGAAAGCGAACGACTGGTACCAATCAGGTGTAAGCCTGGGGACTTCCTCGAGGGTGAAAGTGGTGTCCACGGACGCGTCCACCTCGGGATGGGGAGCGCTGCTCGAGGGCAGACCGTTCTTCGGCCAGTGGTCAGAACGGGAGAAGCTCCTGCACATAAACTGCCTCGAAATGCTGGCAGTAGACAACGCGCTGACGCGTTTTTGTCCCCAAATAAAAGGTCACCACGTCTTGGTCCGTTCGGACAACATGTCTGTGGTGTCCTACATAAATCGCCAGGGCGGCATCAGATCCGAGAAACTGTACAGGCTGGCAGAACGCCTCCTAGTATGGGCTCAGTGCAACCTGCGCTCGCTCAGAGCAGCGCACGTGCCAGGGATCATGAATATAGGACCAGACAGACTGTCCAGGAACAATGTTCCGGCAGGCGAATGGTCCCTACACCCACAGACAGTCCAACTGCTGTGGAAGAAATTCGGCAGAGCGAAAGTGGACCTGTTTGCGTCTCAAGAAAACGCTCACTGTCAAGAATTTTTCTCCAAGAGCAGGAGCGCGCTGTCCCATGTGTGGCCCCGCCGCCCGCTCTATGCTTTTCCCCCCGTCTCTCTCCTGCCTCAGGTGATAGAACGGATCAGGGAAGAAGGATGCTCAGTACTGCTGGTAGCACCGTTCTGGAAAAACCAACCTTGGTTCCCAGCCGTGATGCAGTTAGCAAGTACTGCCCCGTGGCCAGTACCAGTGAGGAGAGATCTCCTCTCACAGGCCCGCGGCTCGATCTGGCATCCTCACCCGGAACTATGGTCCCTTCATGTCTGGGCCATCAACGGGTACATGTTGGACTCCCTAAAGGAGTATTAAACACGATCACGCAGGCTAGAGCTCCGTCTACAAGACGACTCTATTCTTCGAAATGGTCAGTGTTTTCGGGCTGGTGCACAGCCCGTGGTGTGTCACCCACAAACTGTGATGTGACGGAGGTGCTTTCCTTCCTACAAGAGCTGTTGGATGGGGGCAGGGCCCCCTCCACGCTCAAAGTTTATGTGGCGGCTATAGCAGCGTTCTCAGAAACAACGCTTGGTCAGTCAATAGGAAGGAACGATTTAGTCATCCGCTTCCTTAGAGGAGCTAAGAGACTGAATCCTCCCAGACCTCCCTCAGTCCCCGTATGGGATCTTTCTACGGTTCTGGAAGCCATGAAAGGTGCGCCATTTGAGCCTTTGCAGTCAATCGATTTAAAACACCTGTCTTTCAAAACAGTGTTTTTGCTGGCTCTCGCTTCAGTGAAGCGCATAGGGGATCTGCACGCGCTCTCTGTGAGCGCGGCGTGCATGGAGTTTGGGCCCAATGACTCAAAAGTTATACTCAAACCTAAGCACGGTTATGTTCCAAAATCCCTCAACACACCGTTTAGGGCGCAGATTATCTCTCTGTCAGCCCTACCGGTCCCTGATGAGGAAAGAGACGCGAGCCTTCTTTGCCCAGTCAGGGCATTACGAGCTTATGTGTCTCGCTCGTCTGTTTTCAGACAGACGGAACAGCTCTTTGTTTCGTTTAGCGGACGTTCTAAGGGACTAGCCGCGTCGAAACAGAGCCTATCCAGATGGATAGTTGATGCTATAGCGCTGGCATACGCCTCCAAGGGCATGCAGTGCCCTTTGGGTGTCAGAGCGCATTCCACGAGAGGCATGGCCTCTTCGTGGGCCTGGTCAAGTGGGATTGCCTTGCAAGATATTTGTATGGCGGCAGGCTGGGCCTCCCCGTCTACATTTATAAGGTTTTATAACCTAGAGGTTCCCGCCCTGCAGGCCAGGCTGCTGTCGGTCTAAACTACCAGTATTATCTGACCTGATGCGTTCAGCTCAGAATGCTGCGTTTGCTGAGCACAGCTCGATGTTCGACAGTTTAAAGCTGGGCAAACTGTGTAAGACCCACATTTTTTCCCATCAGTTCAGGCCGTACCCCGCCCTGTCTGTATGATGAAATTCGCGTCCCTTCGACGCTACTTTATGTGGAAAAGTGAGGCTGCACCCCTCCTTCTTCCCGGACTCTCTGTGAGTTCACTGAGTGATTGTGCACTATATGTACCCCGGGCTTTCGCCCTTGGGTCTTTGGTGTCAGATCTCAGCATGCACGGCGTTTTACATTGGGTCCCCTAGCGTAAGATATCTTACGCAGTACGAGAGACCTCTCGTAAGAGAACGTACTCGGTTACTAACGTAACCTCGGTTCTCTCTAGAAGAGGGAACGAGTACTGCGTATCTTGCCGTGCATGCACACGCTCTGGTTGCTTCGATGATGAAAAACCAGATAATAGCTGCCTGCGAGCGATATTTATAGGCCTAGACCATGCCCATTTCGGCGGGACGTGACGCAGCGGGCGCGAAGTGCCCTGATTGGGTCTGGCGTCACGCCAGGCCTCGCTCGATAGGCTGCTGCAGTTGCCGCAGAGCAGCCAATAGGCGCGCGAGCTGTCTCGCCTATGTCTGCATTGCTGCTGCAACGCGTTTTGCATTATTACAAAATTAAGGATAATTTTTGGCTTCAATATCTCGCGGAAAAGGATTTTCCCCGAGCGTAAGATATCTTACGCAGTACTCGTTCCCTCTTCTAGAGAGAACCGAGGTTACGTTAGTAACCGAGTACGGCTCCGAGCGTGGTCAAACACGTTCATAAAGGAATTTATGAAAAACATGAGCAAATATAGCATAAAGATAATTCAATGACAGTCCTTCTACATGAGATTGTTTAAGACTAAACAAATCATATTTCTTTTAGAACATCTTTTTTGCTATGTCTACAAAACATCGACATGAAAGATGAGTATTGCTGTTTTTCTGTTACCTATAAAACTATTACACTTCAAACTCGTCTAACTATTACACTTAAAGATGTGCATTTCACAGCACATTCATAGATACACAGTTATTTTGTGTATGTCGCTAAGCAACAGGTAAGCTAATGAATTACAGTTGATAAGTGGTATTTTTACGTGAAAGGTGGGATGATTCATTTTTTATTCTGTCCACACCAATACTTTGACTCCAGAGTTTTAGGCATCTGTCTTTTAGCCCCGATCCAGAAAACAGACGTTGTGTTTTATAACTTAATAATTGCTCTTCTTTTTATGAAAACATGTGGTAAGCAGTTTTTGGCCTCATCAGGAGAGTGCCGATATTTAACATATCGTAAATTTCAATTGTTAGATAAATCATCTAACTATTATATCTAACTATCAACAGTTATATGTGAAACAAGCTCAGGCGCATTAGAGCAGGATTCTTGTTTATATTGAACATTGTTACTGAACCGCATGTTTAACAGTGCTATTGTTCTCGGCCTCATCAAAGTTCACACAAGTCACAAAGTTTTCACCGGAGCATACCGACTCTGAAACAAGACCAAATATTAGCATGTGACATTTTGGACACCTTTGTTTTTTATGCTTCTTTGATTTTGTTTGCATTTCTTCTGAAACACACTGTTTTGAAATTGTTTACCAATTTGTAACATCACCATTCTCAATCGATTGCAGCGTGTCTATTTTCCTTACACTGAAAAACAAACTTTGAAAAACAACTATGGGTTCCTAGAATCTCATCAGCTGGTAGAAATTTCTCGCGTACGTCTATCAGAGCCATAGAGAGAGAGAGTTGCGACACTCTTTGATGTCGCCGCTATGGCTGTCACGTGGTTCATGTAAGCCCCAATAGTTCCAAAACGTACGCTGGCTGTCATGTTCTTCTATGGGACAGACAGCAGCGATTGCATTATTGAACGGTAAATATAAAATAAAACACACACCCAAGTACTTTTTCAGCTGTTATTGCATTATTGCATTTTGTTAATGTCAGTTTTGCATTTGGAGATAAGTTTTAAGCTATATTTTTGGAGGGAAAAGCTTAGTGTTCATGTTCGCATGGGTAGTAGCACTGGCTTTAGCGGCTCTAACTTAACTTTTCCATATCATTCATCTGATGATGGACGTCTCATGATATTTATTTTAGCACAACTGGGCTGTATTAGGCTATTGATTCCCGTGATTTTGCTTATAAATTTTGATTCAGCCATTAGCCTACCTTCGTGATCACGCAAAGAGGTCTGCCGTGGCGGTCCGTTCAGAATTCGCTTAGAAGCTAGCTCACTTCTTCTGATGAAAGTGGCCACCCCCAGGACCATAACGTGAAACATGATCATGTTAAGACTAAGAATATTATTTTAAGATTAAGGCCATACACATTATCAAAACTATAACAGATTAAAAACGAATTTAAGCATGGCTGATACAAATGAAGGTTTTCAAATAAAATATTTTTTATTAAACAATGACAGACAACAAAAATGTGTGCTTGTGTGTGTGAACAAGAAAAACAAAAACCAGGGGCAGGTGATCCATGAAACAGACAGGACTGGTGATGGCCATAACAATCCTAAAGGTCCAGCATTGTTCTCACAAGCCGCTTCACTCAAGACAATAATAACATAATGAAAAGTTAGTATATCCCAAAAAATTTAATTAAATAAAAGTTGCTATAAAGGTGGTAGCGATTCATTACCGAACTCTTAGCTGACGAAGTCGCGCTAGCAGGCAGTGCTTGAAAATTGGTTGAAACAACCAACATAAAATATAAATAATTACGCTGTGCATGTACAAATGAAGACCAGTATAAGCATCGCAAAGGGCCTCTGATACAATATAGACCAGTGGTTCTCAACCTCTCCTGCAGGGACCCCCTGACAGACCATGTTTCTGTTTTAACCCTGAAATGGCACACCTGATTCAATTAATTAAAGGCTTAATGAGTAGTTAACTAATTGATTAATTGACTAATTCCTACTCTTCTTACTCTAATAACTACTCATTAATTGAATCAGGTGTGTCATTTCAGGGTTAAAACAGAAACATGGCCTGTCAGGGGGTCCCTGCAGGAGAGGTTGAGAACCACTGATATAGACCAGGGGTTCCCAAACTTTTCCATGACAAGGCCCCCCAAATACCACTAGGTTCTGGCCAAGGCCCCCCTTTTGCAGGATGTGTTATTGAACCCATCGACAATACTATGGCAAATGTAGAAATAAATAAATAAAACATCTAGGTGAACATCAGATTATGTGATGGTGTTTGATACCAGCCAATCAGAAAGATTATAGAGATGAACCGATTACAATTTTCAAGGCCAATTCCGATTTGTCATTGAGTTTGACCTGCCAATACAGATTTTAGCCGATTCTGATTACATTTTTTCTAACCACTTTACAGCACACACAAATATTTATTTTCTATATATATATTTTTTATAAAACACCACTTTTATCCAAACTGATTAATAAAAACAAGTTTAAATGGGTACATTTTCTATAAATATTTTTGAGTCTTCATTTTCTTGAAGCCTACTGAATTTCTTGTTAAAACACACTATACATGCAAATTATGTGCATTTTTGGTACTTTTTGTGTGAAATCATATTTATTTTGTCCATCAAAAGTGTGCTTTCACTTTAATTGAGCGTGAGCAGCGCAGCAAAAATAGACTCGGCGCCGAAACCCTCCGCTTCACTACTGCTCACAGCACGCGACGCTCCTGCTTGACGCCCACGCGCTGCTCCTGCTCGCAGTGTGAATGCATTCACTGAACATGCACGGCGAAAAAAATTCGCGCTACTCACGCGCCGCTCGCGGTCTGAAACGGCCGTAATTCACAAGGTTTTCTACATGTGCGTTCTGTGATGCTGATGTTGCGCGATGTTAATCATGCGGCGCCCGAGTGCATTTGAATCGGCATTATGTCAGACTGAAAATCACGTGAAAATCGGCCAATTCTGGTCACCAGCTGATCAATCAATTAATCTCTAAAAGATTAGCATTAAAAGTATAATGTTCAGATGCTATGCGACAAATTATAAAAAAATTATTCTATAACAATACTCATATTAACACATTTTTTTTCCAACTTGCTGCGGCCCCCCTGGCGCCCCCTGGCGGCCCCCCAGGGGGCCGCGGACCCCAGTTTGAAAACCCCTGATATAGACAGTTGACAATTCAAAAGAGGTCGATATTTCGGCAACTTAACTCTGGAACAACTCGACGCGCAGCAATGTAAGTGAATGGTGTCCAACGCCCAAATGACAGTGTTTGGAACTATTCCGATCTTCATATCCCGGAAGTAGGCGGTTAAAAGCGCCGCCATTATTTACAACGGAGGTCTATGGGAGTGTCGCAACTCTCTCTCTCTATGGCTCTGACGTCTATCTCGCACCTATCGCTGGTGTTGCCTGCACCACCTAATCTACAGCTAAAGAAAACATTTACAAGAGTTGTGAATGTGCATTTGTACGTTGAAATGTATGTAATTAAATTAAAAATGTCACAGAAAAAACCCCAGAAAACATCTTTCTATAAGTGACCCTCAAAATCTGTGCATACAACAAAACGCAGTGCATCCGTGGTGCTTAATAACTTGAAGTTATTAATCACCCCTGAATTCGGTAATGATGTGTTTTATACAATATTTATTTGACACATTTGACAAAATAAATTTTTTAACACAAACAACACATTTGAATACGCTAAAGGTCTATAACTGAACTTTAACATCTTAATATTTAAAAATTAAGGTAGAAATTAACTTAAAGCCTGCGCAAAATGAAATACATCGTAGCTACTTTCTAAATGCTTGTTACGATTTAGAACAATTCACCCATGCATATGTTTTTTTTTTTATAAAATAAAATAAATAAATAATAATAATAATAAACTTTTGGTGTAATTAATAGACAACTCTCTGGTGGCATATGCATAACTTCTCCATGACGCTACCTCTGATTCAATGTAGCTTTAAAGGGATACTCCACATTTTACAACTCCCCCAAGGTTAAACGGTTGAGTTTTACCATTTTCGAATCCATTCAGCCGAACTCTCGGTCTGGCGGTACCACTTTTAGCATAGCTTAGCATAGATCATTGAATCGGACAGGACCATTAGCATCTCTCTCAAAAAAATGACCAAAGAGTTTCGATATTTTTCCTATTTAAAACATGACTCTTCTGTAGTTACATCGTGTACTAAGACCGACGGAAAATGAAAAGTTGTGATTTTCTAGGCTGATATGGCTAGGAACTATACTCTCATTCCTGCGTATTAATCAAGAAACTTTGCTGCCGTACCATGAGTCCAGCAGGCGTAATGATATGACGCAGCGCCTGAAAATAGGTCTAATAGGTTAGACAAACTTAGTCCCGGTCACGTTGGAAGTTACCGAGCTGGGGACTATTTTCAGGCGCTGCGTCATATCATTACGCCTGCTGCACTCATGGTACGGCAGCAAAGTTTCTTGATTATTACGCAGGAATGAGAGTATAGTTCCTAGCCATATCAGCCTAGAAAATCGCTAAGCTATGCTAAAAGTGGTACTGCCAGACCCGGAGATCGGCTGAATGGATTCGAAAACGATAAAACTCAACTGTTTAACTCTGGGGGAGTTGTAAAATGAAAATCCTATATAGCTGTTTATGACGTCATGACGACGACACCCCTATACAACCTGAGCTCTATTAGTTGTCCTGATAAACTCTAGAGCTCAGCCTCAGTTATTGCACACAAGCCCGATTTTCCTAACTGAAGGGCTCTAGCTCTACTAGCTGCGGACTGCTGTGCTACTGCAACATCTCATTGTCTGGTTGTTACATGGACTGCCAAAGTCCGCTATGACATTCTTGTTTGTCTGAGCCTGACGCAAACTATGCTTCTTCGACTCACATTTCATATCTAAAAACTTCTGAAATGGCTACGCAAAACCTGATGGAGAGCGACTGCCCGTTGAGTTCTGGCGAAGCGGGAGACAAGCATCATCCGGCGTGTGAGTGTGCCACGGGCAATGAGTGTCGTTTAAGAGCTACGCTAGACTGTATGTTTAAAGATCATTTTAGAGGCCAGATGGTTGGCTTGATGCCCAGGACCATCAATGCTGCGTGTGATATGAGAAAAACGATTTGTGCGCGGGATACCAAACGTGTGACAAATCTCGAAAATGAAATGGTTGTTGTAAGAGGCCTGATAAATTCATGGACAGATGTTACCCCCATGTTTTTTTAACACCAAAGAGCCGATCGATGTAATCCTTAGAAAAGTTCTGGATGTGTTGTGTGAATGTAGTGATGAACTAGGAGTCACCGAAATACTGTGTATGTGTACATGTATGTGTACTGTGTGTGTTTCCAGGTATGTTGTTGTATCAACAAATGCCTCCACCACGGGTTGGGGCATCATGTGCAATGGACATGCTGCCACGGTCTCCTGGACAGGACCCCAGCGCCTTTGGCATGTCAATTGCCTCGAGTTGCTGGCGGTACGTCTCGCCCTGCACCGCTTCCATGCGCTGCTCAAGGGTCAGCACGTACTAGTCCGATCAGACAATACCGCGACAGTAGCGTACATCAACCGACAAGGTGGTCTGCGCTTCCGCCGTATGTCATAACTCGCCCGCCACCTCCTCCTATAGAGTCAGAAGCATCTGAGGTCGCTTCGAGCCATTTATATCCTGGGAGATCTGAACTGGGTGCAATAAGGAACACAGCAGTCATTTTGATATTCCTAAATCCGAACCGCTGAAGAGTTTTGTTTTCGAAGGGAATATTCCCCACGATCAACGTCAATGTTTTCATGTTTGCGCAAATCATTTCACACACCAGACTGCTTTACAAACGAGGGTCAGTATAAAGCTGGTTTTGCTAAGAAGCTGCTCCTGAAAAAAAGGATCGGTACCAACTATTCGTGTTCCTGCTGCACCTCCAGAAGAAGTGAGTGTAACATTTTATTTACCTTTATATTAATCTTTGCAAATCGCTTGCTGCACGCTTCACAATGAATGCGGCTGTTTACACTCAGGGTACATTACGGCATGTTTTCTATGTACGACGTTCTCAATATAATTCATAATCCCACGTTTATAATGAACAACGCGTTATGGTTATTGTGTTATTACAAACTGTGTACTCAGGTGTTAAAGTTAACGTGGTAATACTACACTAAGCTTACTTTTGTAGATGGTTTATAACGGTGTCTGTTACTGATTAAGAAGTAATGTAAAAAAAACTGTTATAACTGCATGAAGATGAATGGTAACACAAAATTCTTAGGTGTCCTTCAACTACTGTTAGAAACATTCCTGCCGTGACCTCATGTCAGTGCTTCAGCCCTGACAGTTGTACCTAACACTGCATAGATAACGTTACACATCACTGACAAGCCTACATTTACCGGAAAAAAAGATTTCATGACCATTAACTTTAGCTGTAACATCAATCTGTCAATGAACTAACGTGTACATCAGTAAACACATAGCGTTCGTATCTCACTACTCTACCCTGCCAGTACACACAAAGATAGATCAAAATGACATTACGTTAACCAACCATTCAGAAACGTCCTGTTCGAGCCTTAATTGTAAAACTTCGGGGCCGTCATCTTTTTCCGGGTCCCACTCCGGTTCAAATTAATACGGTTGCACAGATGTGTCCTCAGAGACTCCCACTGCCATTCTTCAAAATATACCCTCAACTGTTGTCAAGGCAACACTCCACGTGTGTTGTTGTGGCAAAACGCCCACAGAACAGAGGCACATGCACTCAAAGGCGTGCTGAAAACAGAGCTGTTTTTGACCAGGTAAAATGAGTGTTTTCTTACAATACTAATGAGAATTTTTAATTAAAGTATATTACAAACTTTTAATTTAGACCCTAAAGAATCATATTAGCTTGTACAAAAATGGCATTATATGACCCCTTTAAATTGAACATGTTTGGGCCAACTTTTTCTTGGTCTAGGTTTTAACTTTGTGCCCCCTACATAATTTGTTTTAATTCATGCTCTGGGCTTCATTAAAACATTAAAATCTTTAGTAATAAGTTGGAAATTTGGTTATACTATAAAGCTCTTCAAATAATAATAATTCAGAAATTAAATGTTTCCCAAAATCAATTTCCTTTTGAAAGTTTTTTCTTTTGCTATTTTAACAAATGGAAACACCTACAGTATAACATATTTAATTTAGCCTAGTCATTCATTCATCGCTATAGAAGTTTACCCAATTATCTATTCGGACCTAGTCCGGCAAAGTAACTTATCCCATATTAGGGAACAACTATTGCCACTATAATTTTTTTTAGCATCTATGATGTCTGCATTAGGATTTGAACCCCTCAAGTTTCTTCAAAAATAGTCCCTAGATTATTTTATTTTTTAAAATAGTGTACCTAGTTAGAGTCTACTCTACAGAATTAAGAGACTTTCCTCTTCTCAATTTACGAGTACCTGAAATATGTTCAAATTCATCAGTAGGCTAATTGTTCAAATCATGAGATCTAAATACTCAGTCCTACAGTATAGTTTGATTCATCAATTGAAACATCACACAATTGAAACATCAATAAACATCACACAAAATGTATTATTTTGCTAAGCCTAAACCATTAGTTGGTCCACATCTTCCTCCAGGTGTGTTGATCATCTCGTTTGCCCCATGGACGTTCCATCTTCACCAGGGTGATTCTTTGCGAACCGTTGCAATGGGCTTTCCCTCGTTGGCAAGGGAGGTACGTTACTAGCACGTCCTTGATCCCCCACTTTATGCTTGGCGTTGTCGTTGCCGTTGGCGTTTGGGGCTGGTTGGTGTAGTTTAAGGTGAGAGGCTTGGGCGGAGGTGTCACACTCTTGCTGATAGTTGCAAGAATTTTCCTCAGATCACAACCGCACTCCACTGGACCTTGTTTGTGGAGTGAACCATTTCCTGGCTGCTTTCACCTGTGAATGGAGAACCTTAAGTTATTTTTGTGTTATTTTTGTTTTATTTTTGTTAGTGACACATCATTTATGTCGCGGGTCGCCAGATATCTGCTTATCTGGCCGGTCGTCCTTTTTGATGAGACCTGTAAAATTTCATGTTAAACAGTAACAAGACAATTATTTTATACATTTGGAACAGAATCAGTTTGTTCGATGAGATCCATCATGACATGACATATATTTATGGCATATTAAGGAGACGTTGGTTTTTGTTCACCATGCTAGAGGTCTTCACTGGTCAACTTTGATCCGAAAACCCGTGGTCCAAGCGGGTTCGGTTCTAAAACTTAAACGAGCCACAGGTCGGGTTCGGTATTAGTGGCCTCGGGTCTCTGGCACAATTAAATGTACTTTTTTCAATATGGACCTGAGAAGACCCAAATTCTTTTAAACTCTCGGGCATTTAACAAAACTTTTATTAGCTATTTAAAACAATTCTATGACAACGTTATTAAAGGGATACTTCAGCATTTAGCATTAAGCTTTGTATCAGTAGAAAACCTGTAGTATTTTTGAATTACCGTGCTTCCCTCCCTCAAATCCCCAGGGTTCTCAAGTTTTATCTAAAGCTTGGAGTGAGATCACATGCGGTTAGGGGAGGAGCCCTAATGGAGCCCCGCCCCGACCCCCCAATTTTACCCATTGTTCATAATTAACCAGCACAAATTGAAATTTTAACAATTGGTAAATCTGATAAATGACAGAGCAATTCATCACATCAAATATACTCTTTAATGTTATATTTCAAAATTACAAATATACAAAAATTACAAAAATATAACAAATTGCTCCAAACAGTTTGGAAAAACAAATCTTTTTGCATTTTGAATGTGTCTAGTCGAAATGGTATATGATTTATTGTGTGGTGGGACATTGTGAACAAATGACATATTAGAGTATTAAGGTGTGTGTGTGTTTGTGTGTACACAATAGTACACACTCCAGCTTATGAAATGCGTTTTGTGTTGTAAGTGTTTGTTGCACATTTTGATGCCTTGATAACAGGGGTAGGGGGCTCCCACTTGAAGCACTGTGGCTGATGCCAGACATCTTTTTAGGGGGCTTACCCTTCGGTGCCCAGAATGATAAAATATCTTTTTGCTTTTTCCCTGACATCTTTGAAAAATACTAATGCAATGGCAATGATTAATGTATGTTTTGACAGGATATAAAATATTACCCAGAGCAGCACTCTGCTTTAATACATGTAGCCTTAACGTAACTAGAAAGACTATTAATACAGTATAATATATAATTTAAAATAAAATGAAGAAATACATCTTCATTCCTTCCCATACCCACTAACATTTCCCTTAGTTTCAGATAACGTAAGCTAGCCAAACTGAGCAAAGCTTCTGTTCTGGTTGCAAAGTAGTTGTAGAGTTTTTGACTGCATCAATATGTATACGATGGTCTATATATTAAATGTTCTAGCCTAAAAATGTTAGACGAGCTTTCTTCCAACTTACCTTCTCCATCACGACGTGTGTTCGCGCGATGTTGTTGGTTACCTAGTAACGAACGTATGGTGGCTGAGAATGTTCCGTCAACTTCCATGTGTTCGCGCATCTATGTTGCCTAGTAACGAACGCAATCTGTCCGAGATACGTGCTGGCGGCAGGAAACTTCACTTTGTGTGCCTGCGCCTCGTATACAACGTTATACATAAAGCTTGCAGGACAACTTGGTTGGCATTGTTAGAAATACACGGTTGTGGCGTGTGAGCGTGTGAACTGGTTGAATTGCGTGTGTCTCACGGCCAATGCGGTGAGAGTTGAGAACCCTGCCCTGAGACAAGAGATTTATGTGTTTTTTGTCTGGGAAAAATCCTCCGATGACACAAAAATCATCATTTTGCGTCATCTGAGGATTTTTTGGCCAGAGGCTAGAAACTACAGCCAGTAGTAGGAGCTAGTTCCGCATGTTTTCAACCCACCCATAGGGGGTGGGATCTCACTCACAGAATGTACAAATGTACTGCATTGGCTCCCTATTAAACATCGTATAAATTTTTAAATATTGCTGATTACTTACAAAGCACTAAATGGTTTAGCTCCACAGTACTTGAGCGCAGTAGCGGTTTTTGGCACGGTCGAACCGGGCAATCGCCCGGGGCGGCATTTTGGAGGGGGCGGCGCCGCCGGCACGAGCAAAAAAAATAATAAAGAAAATAATTCTGCGCCGCAGAATTTTCTATTATCTATCATTTCACTGTGTGGGGAATTGGCAAATTTGCGCCCCCTGCAGCTGCAGGCGCCCCCTGCTTGCTGAGAAGATGCCGTGCACAGAAGCTGTTTGTTTGAGAAGGGGAAAGGGGAGGGGGCGCGGTGGCGCGGGCGCGGATGACAGTTCACCTCTGGGTCTCTCCCAAATGGAACGGACAAGGGGGGGGGGGGGGGAACGGGGAACGGGGGATCCATATAGTTATCTAAGTCAGTCACACCTTGACTTTCTTCCAAATAACGCACATTTCATTCATAATATTATAAATTACAGGCCTCTATATTTCCTGCACATTTTTGTTTTTTCTGAATTGTCTGAATGGCTAATAAAAATAGGTAATACAAAACGATTACTTGGTCACCACCACCAAGGTGAATTGGTTTAGTCTTGACTTCTGGTCGTGACTCGTCGTGAGTGACAGTTGTGCTGCGTTCCAGTCCACTTTTAGACACGCACTTGCGAACTTCCCTAAGCACTTCCCCTTGGGGGAATCCCTGCCGCCATTTTGAAGTGCGTTCCACTTCGTGAAGTGGACGAGGGAAGTTTATATGGACAGACCCTCGTTCCCTCGATTTTGACAGAGGGAGCGAGTCTGCTTCAAATGTACACTTGCAGGCACCTATATGTCCCACAATGCAGTACGACTGTGACAGTCACCACATATCTCATCTAATCACCACCACAACCGACAACTCTATGATATATTAATAATATATATATTTAATTTAAAACAACCCAAACACACCTATAAACATTTGGATGCTGCATTAAACAAATTCTTAAAGGGAAAAAAAATGTAAATAATAAATCAACTCTACAGCTGATTCAAGTGATCAAGGGCTTAGGACGTTCCAATTCAGCCCATTGCAGTTTCCGCCAGTAGGTGAGCACTCGCAATGACGTACATCCGAGTGAACGAGACGGAGGGAAGTTTGCGAGTGAAGGGCATGACAATTTTGGACTGGAACGCAGCCTTGGTATGGGGGGGGATCAGGGGAAATCTGTTGATTGTCGATGTCGACTGTCGAGTGCCAAATAAGAGATGGACAAGAAAGGTCAAAGCCATCAGGTGCCCAATTTAGAAACGAGCGAAAGATAAAGGTATGCAACTATGTTTTCTCTGTATGATTACGGTATCCATGTCATGAATGAAGGGGGCAATATTAATTGGTATAACTCTTATTTGTTAGCCTTTTTGCTATGATTCTTGCTACGCTTAACAATAATTCTGTTTTAACTCAAACACGAGATCAAATTTCACCATAATATTGTGCTTTGCAACAAAACTGTTACAAGTTCAGTTATTACACTGCAAAAAAATGCTTTTCTTAGTATTTTTGTCTTGTTTCCAGTCAAATATCAAACATTTCTTAAATAAAATAAAGACTAAAGTAGTAAAATGACATAAGATATTAAGTCTTGTTTTCTGGGGAAATAAATAAAAATGGGGGGGGGGGGGGGGGGGGGGGGGGGGGGGGGGGGCCTCGAAGGGGGGTCTCGCCTAGGGTGTAATTCAATGTAGAACCGCCACTGCTTGAGCGAGCTCTTAACACATTATAGTCCTTCATGTCTATTGCGATCTCAAAATTCCGGCCAGTTGATAATACCTAGAATATCAAAATCGACTGCTGGCGGTAGATCCTTCTCCTATTTAGCACCAAAACTTTGGAACAGTCTTCCTAATATTGTCCGGGAAGCAGACACACTCTGTCAGTTCAAAGCTAGACTAAAAACACATCTCTTTGACCTAGCATACACATAACACATTATAGACTTCTACTGTATAATTCAATATTAGGCTGCATAGATCAGGTCAGCCGGAACCGGGAACACTTCCCATAAATCCTGATGTACTCTTTACATCATAAGAAGAATGGCGTCTATGCTAATATTAGTCTCTCTGTTTATCCGCGGTTTACCGCAGTCCGCCGGATCCAGGCCGTATCCAGATCTGATGAAGGACCTGCGCCTGGACATGATGACAACGCAGCCCTGAAGTCCCAACCAGTCTCTCCCTGTTCACTGAAGTCAGCTGGACCCCGGCCGTATCCAGATCAGATGGTGGACCTGCACCTGCACCTGCACCCATCCATCCATGACGCATCCCTGAAGTGCCAGCCTCATCAGCCCTGTGAAGGCCTGATCGACACGACCAATCTGACTTCTGACCCGGAATGCTGCCTGGATCATAATCATACACTGTTCGCTCGTTGGCCAGAGGAGAACTGGCCCCCTGACTGAGCCTGGGTTCTCCCATGGTTTTTTTTCTCCATTTTGTCACCTGATGGAGTTTTGGTTCCTTGCCACTGTTGCCTTGGCTTTTGGCTTGCTTAGTGTGGGACATTTAATATTCAACAATATTATGATCTGCCTTACTTAAAGGGATAGTTCACTTTGAAATTCATTTTTGGTATGTTTTAGCTTACCTCAAGGTCATCCAAGATGTAGGTGTCTTTTTTTCCGCGGTAGTTTCAATTTTGATATTTTTAGGTCAAACCGTTCTTGTCTGTCAGTCATATAATGCAGGTCTATGGTCACGGTCTCAAAACACAAGCACAGAGTCCAAATTAAAACAATTCCCCGTCGTCCAAATTAAACAATTCCCCATCGTAAGTACACATTGATGGCCTGAGACACGAAACGAGCGGTTTGTGTGAGAAAACGAACAGTATTTATATAGTTTTTAGCTCTTATACGCAGCCACGTCCAAGTGATCTGAGGGCGCTCGCGCATCCTGGTGTGTGACGTGTACGCAGACTGGTGCATAGATATATATACACTAGATGTCGCTTTGTCTACGGCAGTTCATTGGAACGAATGTCTTTAAGGTGACATCTAGTGTATATATCTATGCACCAGTCTGCGTTACACGTCAGATCAGATCACTCGGACATGTCTGCGTATAAGAGGTAAAAACGATATAAATACTGTTCGTTTTCTCACACAAACCGCTCGTTTCGTGTCTCAGGCCATCAATGTGTACTTACGATGGGGAATTGTTTAATTTGGACGACGGGGAATTGTTTTAATTTGGACTCTGTGCTTGTGTTTTGAGACCGTGACCATCGACCTGCATTATATGACTGACAGACAAGAACGGTTTGACCTAAAAATATCAAAATTGAAACTACCGCGGAAAAAAGACACCTACATCTTGGATGCCCTTGAGGTAAGCTAAAACATACCCAAAATGAATTTCAAAGTGAACTATCCCTTTAAGGTGGACGATGACGCAATTTTCTTCTAGAAACAAACTTTGTTGTATTATTTTCATGTTATCAATGTGAAGCTGCTTTGATACAATCTGTACTGTAAAACGCACTGTATAAATAAAGGTGACTTGACTTGACTTGACAAAGTGTCAGCCATCTTTTTTTGGAAGCTAAGCTAACAGGCTCTTGTTCTGTGGAGAAAGCTGAGTTACCATCCTCTTTTTCGTCCAAAATGTCCGGGATTCGGCTTTTGCTTTCTACAGTCGCCATTCATTGTTTACATGCACACCTTTTGTTTCAGTCTAACTGAATTCATTCCGATTGGTGAATCATCTGAGTGTTTACATGAACGCTAAACAAGTGATCGGTTGATGTGCGTTTTAGCATTGCTAAGAAAATTCCTGCTCCTCCGTGAGAGATAGCTTACAGTGTGTCTCACAGGTGTCGCTCATCAGTAATCATGCCACCGGCCCTCGCGCCGTTCTCCCGCGGCCCTCAGTCTCGTCCTGCTCGCCACAGTAACGTAATGAATGGCGACTGTAGAACGCAAAAGCCGAATCCCGGACATTTTGGCCGATCTCGAAATCCCGGGCAGACTCGTCACGGAAACTGAGACGTCACGGGAGACGATAAAACGGTGGTCTTTTAAAGTTCGAGTCAACTAGTAGCCTAGCCTTAGTTGTTTAAATGTGCGCTCTTACCGGTAGGCATGGAGTGGCCTCGTAGGGCAGCGAAGCAAGTGCATTCTGGGAGTTGTTGTCTTTCATCCACATGAGCCAAAAATAAATGTTCTGGATTTTCTCAGTCTCCAAATTTAAAAATAATTTCACATTTCTACTACATAAATGACCCATTTTAAATACACATTCATCTTTCCAGAGGTTAAGTATTCCTTTAAGTTCTCTCTGAATCCGCACTTCTACAGACAATGGACTCTACGTACGGTTGCTTACGCATTTAGACTCAGTTGCTCCACTTTTTTGCCTACCGTTTCAACGATCATCTTAAAGCTACAGTCCGTAGTTTTTCCTCTTTGTCCCCATCTCTGTTCGAAATTTGCAATTGCAGTTATTTGCGGAATTATCAACTTTACGTGGGTTGTACATCGGCATGAAACAGCACGGATGAATCCAATGTTTTGAGGAGAGTGTGCGGCGGTCAATCACCGCGCCAGTGTGGATACGGGCATTCAGAATCACAGATTATACTTTTTGGAAGTATGACCAATATTAGAATTTTCAATGGAAAATTACATCTGAACAAGTTAGTAACATCCACTTTTGTTCTGATCAACTAAGATCAGCATTGCAGTAAATCGTGCTGATTAAATCTAACGATCGCTTATCATATCATGTCAAACCGTGCAAATCATAGAAGAGCAGTTATTTTGTACAAACAAATAACAGTGCTTTGAAATAAACGGTGTATGAACGGAATCACTGTTATGCATAAACGTGTTATAATATAACACAATATAAACATCTTACGACAGGAAAATTTTCACTTTAGCCTACCGATCTGATTCAGATCTAATACTTGACAACGGAGGAGGTGGGTTTGATTTTCTTGGAGTAGCGTTACAAGTGAATTGCTCCCTCTCTTAGCTAGCACAAAATAATTCATATTTACCATAATAGCAAAACGAGAAAGGCACAACAAAGGAAACTCAGTAACTGTGTAAATTAAGCGAACAAGTGCACTACTGTTACGCAATTGAACTATTGAAATGTCTTACCTGTCTAGCAAAAAAAAAAGAAAAAAGAAAAGCCGTCTCTGCGTCCGTTTTGAACCCCTTTAAAACACGGAGTTCACGGCATCTTTCAAAAGCCCTGCTGATGTTTATCCTTGTTTTCACATGGGCCCAGTTGCAGTCTCTTTTTTTCTCTAGCTACTCCGAAGTCTTTTGGGTTTTACAACTGGTGAATCTCCAGTTGTCACTGGTGATTGTCGTTTGAAACATTCTGGATCCGCCATAAGTTTAATTATTTCAAGTGCTGTGAGAAAAGGCTATAAATCTACACCTCGAACATCCTCACGCGCAATATAGCTACTTGCCGGGACTCCTTCTTTATGTGTACAGATGTGACGTAATGACGCAAAGACATGCTCGAATTTCCCACGGAAATCCATCAGTACCACTGGAATTAAAATCATTATTAAAAACTAACTGATTTGAAATCGAGCTAAGGCAAGCAGATAGTTTTGAACACTGGCTGGTTATGTTTTTATTATTATTATTTTGGATAATTTTTAACACAAAAAAGTTACGGACTGCAGCTTTAAGGTCAGGTATAAGATTACAATTAACTTATAGGATGTACTGAAGTTACAGTGATGAGTGATTGACATTTCAGCACTTCAGCGCGTACTTGCCAAGTGTTCATGTCAAGTGCATTTTTGAGCAACGTGTCTAGAAAAGGAACAAATGTTTGTAACCTTGCACACAGAAATCCATCTTAGCTATGAGATCCATCAGGAAAAGGCACTCGCTTCATTACACTCCGTGTTCATGCAGGGTTTCAAGTAAATAAATGAATAATGGAGCATCGGCCAAATCAGTCAGCAGGACACCGGGATTCTTCTTGACAGATTTGGCTGTGCACACATCAATGCCATTTATGTTTGGGTCCAGTCGGGTTAGAAAAGGAATGCTGTCGGGTTGGGTCGGACTCGGGTCTGTCTCGGGTTGGGTTTTTCTTTAAAAAAAATGATTTATGCACGTCAGGTTCGGGTAAGAAGTGATTCGGGTCGGGTACAGATTTTAGGATCCAAGACCTCTACACCATACCTCACAACTAAATTTCAGTGTTTGACATCAATATGACGTTGTCTTGAGACGTTGGCTTGACGTTGTATTTTGGTTAATAAATACCCCAACCTAAATTCAATAAAATATCAACATCTAATGATGTTAGAATTTGACGTTGTGTGGACGTTACCATAATGACATCAAGATGACATTTGATTTTGGTCACCATACCTCACCACTAAATGTCAGTATTTGACATCAAGATGACGTTGGTTTGAGACATTGGCTCAACGTTGGATTTTAGTTACTTTACAACGCAACCTAAAAATAAAAGATCAACGTCTAATGATGATAGAATTTGACGTTATGTGGACGTTACCATTATGACGTTAAAGAGACGTTGGTTTTTGGTCACCATACCTGACGACTAAATGTCAGTGTTTGACGTAAATATGACGTTGTCTTGAGACGTTGGCTTGACGTTGTATTTTGGTTAGTAAATACCACAATCTAAAACCAACAAAATATCAACGTATAAATGATGGTAGAATTTGATGTTGTGTGGACGTTCCCATTACGACGTTAAAGATACGTTGGTTTTTGGTCACCATACCTCACAACTAAATGTCAGTGTTTGACGTAAATATGATGTTGTCTTGAGACGTTGGCTTGACGTTGTATTTTGGTTTGTAAATACCCCAACCTAACCCAACTAAATATCAACGTCTAATGATGTTAGAATTTGACCTTGTGTGGACGTTACCATTATGACGTCATAATGGTAAAGTTTTAGATTGTGGTATTTACTAACCAAAATACAACGTCAAGCCAACGTCTCAAGACAACGTCATATTTACGTCAAACACTGACATTTAGTCGTCAGGTATGGTGACCAAAAACCAACGTCTCTTTAACGTCATAATGGTAACGTCCACATAACGTCAAATGTTGGATTTTGCTAACTTTACAACACAACCTAAAAACAACAAAATTTCAACTTAACGTTGGCATTAGACGTTGAGGTGATGTTGGATTTTGGTCACCCAACGCCGTAACCAAAATTAAACCAATTATCAAAGTCTTATGACGTTGTGTGCCTGCTGGGTTGTCACATTTCAGTTAATTACCAATGTTGGAAGTTGATAATTTCAGTACAACATGACTCCAGTTTATTTGACACAGAAGACATAAGGATAACAACAGTGAGTTTTATATGCATGTTTAATATACTTAAAGTTTGCAATTACTAAGATCAATTCTTATTTGTAGTGTAATCAGATCACAGAAAGATATGAAAGGACAGCAGTCTATGCTATTGCTATAGGCGTGTACACAATCTCTTAAAAAGGCTGGGGTGAGCTAAAGCTGCTTTAAATGTTACTTTAAAACTATAACATTTTGCATGTGTTTTGCTGCTAAAACAATTCTTAGACCCCACTTATGAAAATTATGAAGAAACGGAATGAATAAGTAATTATTGTAATCTGCATGCTGATGTCATGAGCAATGCTGGTGCAACTGCAATACGCTAGGCTGCCAGAGAAGTCATGCGCATGATCTGCGCTTCAGCATCAAAATCCCAGCCTGGAGAAAAGAGTATAGAAAACAGAATTATATTAGAAACATGACGAAAGCATTAAACAGTTTCTATCCTTAATGAAACTAACATGATTGCACTGATAAGCATGTTGTCACTTTGAGAAAATCAACGTATGCAATAAATGTGATTTGATGTGCCAGAAAAGATGACTGTACTATATACTGAATATAACACTGAAAATAATGTCAAATAATGCTAAATGGGTGAAAAGGTTATGGTGAGGATGTGGATGGAGTGATAATGACTGATAATAAAATATTATTGAACCTGCATTTCTATCGGCACTAGGGGTGTAACAATATATCGTGTCACAATATATCGCAATGCAAAAATGCAACAATATGTATCGTGTATAGTTCACCTGAAATAAAAATTACTGTGTGAGAATTCTTTTTTTTACGTTTTTTGAGTTTTGATGTCAGTACTACATACAACCATGTATAATGTTGAATATAATCATAATGCAATGGGGGAATATTTGTGGGTCCTGATAATGCCAAATGTCTGATGTTACCAGTAAAAAGTGGCCGACATTATTTTAAAGGCATCTAGTCAGTGACAGAGATCAAGCATATTCGTTTAAAATAATTCTGTATTTTCAGCTTCAGAATCATGAATATTATTATTCTGGTGTCTCTATTGTCATGTGCATTGGGTTTCCAGCATCAAGTCCAAGCCTATTCATTTACACTACAATACAATATCAAATTTAGCAACCTGTTCAAACATTTTTATTGTAAATGGCGTGAGTTAGTTAGTTAATTAGTTAACCTAGAAAGTTGTCTTGGGCAATTAAAAGAGCAGGTCAAAACACATACCATCATCAACCTATGAGAAACCTGTCTGATAATTAAGTCTGGATAGAGAGCTCATTTAGCCTACAGTTGATGAGACACACACACACTCCAAAAAATAAGGTTAATCTCAGGCAGAGGGTCTTTATATTAAGATAATTTATAGTGAGAAATTACACTATATTAGAGCACATTACTTACGTTGAGTAAAATCCTGATAACCTTTACCATCATGACCTGGATCTTTTCCTCCCTTGTTGACTGGTTCTTCTCCAAGTTCTCCAAGATGGTATTTTCCTCCCTTGTTGACTGGTTCTTCTCCAAGTTCTCCAAGATGGTATTTTCCTCCCTTGTTGACTGGTTCTTCTCCGAGTTCTCCAAGATGGTCTTTTCCTCCCTTGTTGACTGGTTCTTCTCCGAGTTCTCCAAGATGGTCTTTTCCTCCCTTGTTGACTGGTTCTTCTCCGAGTTCTCCAAGATGGTCTTTTCCTCCTTTGTTGACTGGTTGTTCTCCAAGTTCTCCAAGATGGTCTTTTCCTCCTTTGTTCAATGGTTCTTCTCCCAGTTCTCCAAGATGGTCTTTTCCTCTCTTGTTCACTGGTTCTTCTCCAAGATGGTCTTTTCCTCCTTTGTTGACTGGTTCTTCTCCAAGTTCTCCAAGATGGTCTTTTCCTCCCTTGTTGACTGGTTCTTCTCCAAGATGGTATTGTCCTCCCTTGTTGACTGGTTCTTTTCCAAGTTCTCCAAGATGGTCTTTTCCTCCCTTGTTGACTGGTTCTTCTCCAAGTTCTCCAAGATGGTCTTTTCCTCCCTTGTTGACTGGTTCTTCTCCAAGTTCTCCAAGATGGTCTTTTCCTCCCTTGTTGACTGGTTCTTTTCCAAGTTCTCCAAGATGGTCTTTTGCTTTATTGTTGACTGTGAATTTTCCTGGTTTTTGGTTAGGAAATGAGTAAGGGAAGGCTCTAAAAAAGAAAAGAGAAGGGAAAAAAGTAAAATTATTGGAAGTTTCTCGTTTCTCATACTTGGAAAAATCTAAACAGACACATAAAGGATAGTTTTACTGTTTGCTGCATTTATTTTTGCTGCCGTTATTGTCATAATGGTTAAGGCTGGAATAAATTACACAACTTTTCAAACTGGGAAAAGATTTTCAAACACTAGGCATCATACACTTACCAACTTTTTTTTGGAACGACTTCGAGTCATTCTAAACTCAATAAACATGCACCTCGTTGCTAAGAGATGCATGAAAAATGAAAACAATGTGTGTTCTGAAATTAGTTTAAAAAACATTTTTGTTCTTAAAAGCTGAATAATTCAAAATGAACTACGTTATTTTGACAGGAGAATAAAACAAAGAATATTGTTTACATGTAGCACGTTGATTCTGCGTGGTGTGTAAGATTCTCTTTCTCTCTTGTGGGTGTGTGAGAAACACAGCGCTTTCAGCAAAGCGACCGCGAGTTGTGCGCCTTCACACTTGAGTTTAAGGTACGTCAAATACAAGTACTAGGGATGGGCGATCCCATTTATTTTGTTTACAATACGATACTGATACTTTCAACCCCAGTGTCGCCAATACTGATACGATACCTCTAAATACCGTCAAATACCTTACAATTTCTTAAATTATTGAATTACTAAGAGTAAAATGGGTAATTATACCGACTTAACATTATATTTTAAAGGCATTTTAACCTTCAATACACCTTAATTGTAACTTATTAATTTCTTTTTCTTTTTTTTTCCCACATGGTTAAAATGTTTACTTGTAGTGGTAACCATGGCAATCTACAAAATATTATAGGCCTAATTGAACTAGGGTCATTATAATGTTCATTTTCATAAGGGACTGCCAGTGACAGGCTGTTGCACCCATAAAATGCAACCTTTTTATACTGATAGTGCATGATTTATATTAAAATGAGTTAGATAGAACATCAGTATTAACTTTGTAGCATTACATTTAAAACAATTTAATTGCACAAACTATGTAGGCTACAATTTCAATTAGTTTATTGTGAAATAACTTAAACATATGATGTTTTTCTGTCTTCTGTTAAGCATTGTTCTGGGCTGCGTTTCCCAAAAGCATCAATGGTTTCTTATGATACTTTTGGGAAACGCAGCCCTGTTTGAACGCATTATCGGCAGTATGTGAACGCTCTCTGTGATTGATTGGTTCTGACTTGCAGCATTTGCGTGTGTTCAGATGAGCAGGAAAATAGTTCTACTACACAATTATTCACTAACATAGGTTATTCATCCAATTCAATGCATATTGTACGCACAAAATTTATTGTCAAATGAACAAAATCACTGGTAAAAAAAACAACAAAAAAACCACTGTAATATTGATATTTTTATTTGAGTATTGATACTTTCGATACTCGACGCCAGTATCGATATATCGATACTCCATATCGATACGCCCATCCCTAACAGGTACGCTGCACACATCCATTGAGTTAGAAACAGTACCGAACGCTTGACGGAGAGCAAAACCTACAAATCCCTCAGAGTGTTCAGCGGGTAAAATATAAACTTATACTTAGCCTCTAACACAAACACACTGGCGAGTAAAATCTAAGAATTTATTAGGCAATGGCTAATGATAGACGTTATTTAGTCAGAGTGAGGATTTAGGCGCATATGCGAGTGATTTACTTGTATTGTAGATGGTTGCCATATACTGTAAATGTGTTATTCACTGTAAAGCGACGTGACTGGCTGATGGTTTCCGAGCGACTAATCGATAATCAAATTCGTTGTCGATTATTTTCTCTGTCGATAATAAGCAATTTCGTCGATTAGTTGTTGCAGCCCTAGTGGTTTGCATCATATGGCCATATTTTATGCATATAGCCTAATGTTTCATTTTAAACATTGCCAAAACATTAGTAATAAGAATACTGTTAAACCATAGTGATTAATACTTACTTGGTTTTCTCAGCCTCAGCACCGCTGTAAAGGAAAAAAAGTAAATGAGTTTCCACACACTAGTATAAAATAACACACAAACTGTGAAACATTCAGAAGAAACTTCAGGGTTTCAATTCAGCGCTCCACAAAATCACACAGAACTTCCTTCCAGCCACAAACACCAGGACTGTGTTCAGCCCCGACAAAAAGCTGCAAACGTTTTTAAACAGAAACGGTGGTGCGTTGAACACCCTGTTCTGATGACGCAAGAGTTGCAACTATGGCAGCTGAGAAGGCCATTCTACGTGTTCTTTTTGAAGAATTCTCTGAGCCTGATGAAATCAGTATAAATACACGTTTAATACTGCAAAATACGCTCGATGTTACAGTCACTGCCCTTGATGTCCAGAATAAAAAGGGATTTGTGGAAACTGTGGCTCCTTATTATTTTGATCCAACATTTGCCTCGCATTTCAGGATGAAAAGACAAACGTCAATTGTTGTGTATACCGAGTTGCAGCGGACACATTTGTAAATGACTTTACTTGGACCCATTGTGTGAGCTGTCTCTTTAATACTGCATGGTTTATATACATGTTGATGCTGATTGGGCTAGTGTGTTCTAACATGTAACTATGCCATGTTTGGTCTCATCTGACAGCTTATAAACAACTGAATAGAGATATTAAAGTATCCTAATGTACAATCTAGGTTATATTGTTTAAACATGCATTGAGGAGAATATGTTAATGTTCTTCTCCTCCTCTTGATCACCAACCATTTGCCTCCAGAAAGACAAAACAAACTAAACATGATCATCATTATTATTATAAACATGTGATTCACATCTGAGTGACGAATCCAGAGCAAAAAACTGTAAATGAGTTTCCACACTCTTCTTCTGCTGGTATAAAATAACACACAAACTGTGACATTCAGAAGAAACTTCAGTGTTTCAATACATGAAGCTTTAAAGAGTCGAAACACAAGACTGAAGAATGAAGACTGATCTAATACTCATGTTTTCTTCAGATATCCTGATCTCTCGTCTGAGCAGCTGAGTGTGATTTAGTGGAGTAGGAATGTTCCTGATCATCATCATCATCATCATCATCATCCTCAGGATTGTAGGAACAGGGAAACGGGCTTCAGCGGTTCGTCTCAGGCTTCAACAACATTCTCATCAATGGATCATTTCATCTTCATTGATGCTCAGGATCAGGACCAGGATTCTCTCACAGGAATGATGATCCTCAAACACGTGTTACTCCACAAAATCACACCGAACGTACTTCCAGCCACAAACACCAGGACTTACACACATTTATTTCTGCAGATCAAACTTCACACAGCAATAAATTGACTTTTTTTTATTCAATCTCAACAAAGTTTTGCCTGGTGTTGGTGGTTGCTGCTGCTTGACTGTCATTTCATTGAACTACTTTGAGTTTCATGTTTCAACCAAAGAGAGAACAACAGAGTCAGGAAAGAAAATCATTAGTATGAAAGAACAAATACTTACAGGGACGGACCCAAGAGTGGAAAGAGTGGACGCTGACGCTCACTGTGGAAAATGAAAACATGAACCATCATTAGAACATGATTATTATGAACATGTAAGAGTCGATTCACATCAGAGTTACAATCCAGAGCAAAAAAGAGAGAAACACAGAAAACACACGCCTCAACTCTCTCTGTCATTTTGATCCAGAGATATTGATATTGTCAATGTTAAGTCTACGGGAATTTTTCACACAATTTGCACCCGATCACTTATAAAAGTCATAACACATCTTTCCTGAATAAACCACATGATTTTGATAGTTTGAGAGCGACTGACTATCATGAACATGTTCAGTGAGCTTCATGCTTCAAACTGACACACAGATCAGCGTTTAGGGCTTTTCACACTTGACTAGTTACCCCTGGGTCATTCTAAACCCCAGGTAAAGAGAATCCTGGGTAATCTTGCTTCATGTTTCACACTGCTCATCATTTATCCTGGGTACTTATAAGTAGTAGTAGTAGTAGTAGTAGTAGTAGTAGTAGTAGCCTTTATTGTCACTCAGTCACAAGTACCAGTGAAATTAGCCATCAACCTGTCCATACAAACATACATACAATATGACAAGGGGGTAGACAGGACAGGAAAACAGAGGATTGAGAAGAAAAATACAACATGACATGAGGAGAGGTGAGGAGAAAAAAAAAAGGCAACCCCCAGACTATGCTCCTGTAAGGAGTACAGTTTGGGAATAGTAAAAAAAACACCTCAGCAACATTAGCACATAATCAGTACACTCTACAACATGAACACACAAGACTTGCAACAGGGGAGGGGAGTGGGGGATGGAGGTAACCCAGCACAGGCAAGCAGCCATCCGGTCCTGCAGCCATTCTCGGCGCTGGTCACAGACCCGCCTGTCAGACTGGTGGTACAAAGCGTCGAAGGCGAGGGATGGGGGGTGATTGCATATGTAAGAGTTTGTGTATGTGTAGGCCTGGAGAGTCGCTACGCCTGGCACCATAATCTAGGTGCCTCAGTCCGCAGGATTGTTATAGCGATACACAGCAGTTGTCATGGAGTCAACCTTGATCAGGTCCCAGACAGAGTCAACAATCAGCAGGTGTCTGTGAGGAGTGGGGAAAGGAACGCAAGAGCGTCTCGCTGCAGTGCTCTTCCGAGGGAGTTGTTGTTCCACCAGCGGCCTCGGCCAAGGCCAGTGCTGGTGAAGGGGGCCGAAAGCAGATAAGATTGGGATTGTTTGGTCTTGGGGCGAGTAGCCGCATTCAATTTACACGGCTATAGTTCTGGTCCATTTGGGTCTCCGAAACGATCCATTTGCCTTTGCAAAGCTGTAAGCTTCTCCAAGATGTTATCCATATTGTGGTTCATAGACACAGTCTGAGTGCTGACAGCTCTGCCCACTTCAATCATGATGGGCAGCCTTGTGGGGCTTTGAACAGCTGTCACCGTCTTCTTAATTCCTCGATAAACCAGGGCAATGCCTAGTCCAATCAGCAGAAGACCTGTTATTATGGTTCCGAATAGGTAGATATCTTCAACGTCCTCCACGGAAAGAGTCGCCAGACACACGACCCGCCACCTCTCCCACCCGTCCATCGTGTAGCCAGCTGCGAACGTTCCGGCAGGGCAGTCAGGTTCCCCCGAACCCAAGCTTCTCGTCGAGAAGATGGTGTCAATTGCATTGAGAGACCAGTTGATCAAATCCATAATTTCTTAGTTTGGAGAGCAGTGCGGAGAGAGTCTCTCAAAGTACAAGACAGTAGACTAGACGAGACGAGAGATGCAAAGCAGGCGAGGTAAGGGAGAGGAGGGGAAGAAAATGCGACCGCCTTCGTTGAGAGCCAAAGAGAAGAGCTCTTTGTAGTAATAACATTATAAGCTGATGTAAAACACTCTACATTTATAAACCCTAGGGTTAATGTTCTTATTTGCATATTCATGGTGTCAGTGCCACTGATTGGACGAATACAGCACACAACTAGTTTAGATAAAGCATAAATAACTTTCTAAACTAAATAACAGATCAGAGATAAAACATAATAGCAGATTTCAGATTTGTCTAGTTTTAAACAATAAAAACTGAGATGAAACATTTACTCCAGTAAGACATTTACTTTTGCTATGATTAAATAAATGTTCAGTGATATCTTACAAAGATTTTAATTTGAGCATGTTTTTCTCTATATAGTGTTGATCTGGCAACTATTAAAAACACAAAGGGGCAGATTTACTAAACAGGGAAGAACAGACGCAGTCAGATCATTTCCATAATAATCATGACTTTGTTGATTGTTAATGTTACTGAAGATTGTTTTAATTGCTATGCCTCTTATTAAAAAGAAATTAAAACCCCACATCAAATATCGTTCTGCTGTAAAATGTGCTCTTCTTTAGAAGAAAAATGCATTTGAATGATAAAATAATGACATATCTGTCTTGTGTGGACTTTTATGTTAGTTCCTGTTTTGTAGTCCTTTGTAGTTTATCTTGTGAATCAGTTCCTGATTGTTCCCAGGTGTTGTTTGCAGATCACCCCTTGTGTATAAATGCCCCAGTGTTTCTCATGTTTTTTGTCTGGTGTTGTCCTTAGTGGATCTATAGTGTGAGATGTTTTCAGTTCTGTTTGGATTCACTCCGGTTTTTGCCTGTGTCTCCTGTTGCTTGGATGTTTTCTTGTTATTTGAGTTAGTTAAAAGAGAAAGGGTTACCTCTGTAAGATATTTTCTTTTACAGAAATCGTTTTTTAAGTACTACAACAAACGGCTGGTAGGGACTACATGAGCTTCTTCACAAGTTAGTGACATCAGGAACCCTAAAATGTACATAAACCCGCCAGTACAAAAGGGATGAGTCCATGAGTAGAGGAATAGTTGTAGTCGAGCACATCTGTGAGTCTGCTCAAGCTGTCACATTCGTCTTTTCACACTTATTGCATTACAGTACGTAACACAAATGCAATAGCATGTCACTCTGTAGGATTCTTACAACAGTTTCCACACAGCGATCTATAGATTATCATGACAGAATATGCTAATCAAAGACTTGAATATAGTTAACTCCACATCAGCAACATAAATAAACAACTAACCATTCAGAAAGTCCTGTTGCTTCTACATGTTGTCATTTCTTTCTCCATCATTGTCCGACTCCAGTTTCAGCATAAAAGGCAGAACACTAGACCGTTAGATAGGGCTGCACGATTAATCGAAAAAAAAATCACGATCTCGATTCAAACATAAATGCGATCTCATTTCTTAATGATTTCTTTTTCCGTGTATTATTATATTTTATGATAATAATAATAATATTCAAGTTGTAGCCTACCGGCAAAAGTGCGTGTTGTGCTGTTCGTGAGTGTCACGAGTCACCACAGCAATCAACTAACCGCTTACGTTTCTGTGGTAAGTTGTAGGCCTAACCTACAGCTCCTGCACTGGAATTCAAGCAGCTTGTTTAAGGTAATGGCGAAAATCATTTTAGAACAGCAGCGAAAATGTAAAAGTAGGCTATATAAACTTTTAATATATCCTTTTATTGAAACGGGTGCTTTGCTGTGCTTTTACTTTCACTTTTGCCGCAGAGACCCTTTTATGTCCTATAAATGTGTCGTATTTTTGATAATCCGCGCAGATTTCAGATGATGATTCTGTTTAAAGTTATTAATAACAAATCATGAATGAAAGAGGAAGAAAAGAGCAGAATGTGCTTTATATTGAAAAGAAATATTAAAAGCGCGATAAGTCGTGAAAGAGAACTGAATTATACTGACAGGATGCTGTGCGCGTGCTCCGAGCGCAACACGGACAAGCATAGTAGCCTTTGTCTTCGGTTGCGCGCCTAAACGGCCAAATAAACACAGAAATGTATAAAACTGCCAAGTCGAGTATTCCCGTAAACACAGTAGATGTAAGTACTATGTACATCAAACCCCCCGCAAGGTAACACCACTAATCTCTACAATCACCTCAAACGTCACCACAAAATACAGTACGAGTTAGCCATGAAAGACAAGGGAGCCACACCTCAAAATACCACTAGGTTAGTGTTCTTGGCCAAGAACCTTTAAGGTTCTGTGCCAATTGGAGCAAAAAGCACAGGTTCTTTATTACTGTATATGTTAATGTTCTCTTATGTTCAACAACATAAAGCTTTACAATTATTCACTTTAAGGGGTCTAAAATAAAGAAAAAAAATAAAGAAAATTTTTTGTTACTTGTAATGGGAGATTTTTGATTTTCATTACTTACTTTGATTTTCATTAACATACACAGGATTGACTTCTATGTGTGCTGCTGACCATGTGATATAATGATTGATGTGGAACTTCTGTGAGGCAGGAGAAGAGGGGGAGACGCCGAGGCCCTGACCCCTAAGGTCAAAGGGTGTCCAACTTAGGACTTGCAGGCTGTAAGTTAAGCTAAACTAAAGTTTAGTGTATAATAGGATCACTGGTGGAGTGTCTTATCCATCTATGGAGTGTTTAGAGAACCTTGAAGATAACAGTATAAAGACTGGCCTGCCTGGTCGCACTTGTTCCACAGACTGTACTTGTGACTTCTGTGTGGCAACTGGGCCTTCTTGCAAGAATAAATTACTTTTTAATGATCATTTGATTCCAGACTGTCTCTTACACCAAAGATGATTGTTTAGTGAATTAAACTGCCACAACAATTGGTGTCAGAAGTGGGATTCCATGGCAGTTTCTTCTGGCCCTGAGTAAAGCGGATTGACGACTGATCATCCTGAAGCACCAGGCTTTAGTCTTACCTCGCAGAATGGAGAGAAAAGAGCCAACTGCTATCAGGGCCAGGAGGAACTCCACTGGAATCAGAAAGAATCCAGGTGGCAACAGAAAATCTTGGGTAAGAGACAGCAAATTTATTTTTCATTTGGGGATTTTGAAAAGAAAATTTTGTGGGTGAACCATAGTGGCTGTATTTGAGAACTGAAACTAGAGCTGTGGTACGAGGAAAAGAAGGCTTTTAAAAAGGGCGAGGAAATTGAGACCTAGGCAGGTCAAGCGATTGTCCAGACCGAAGCCGAGTATTCGTTATTGTGAGATTAATAGGAGCTGAAATAATTGATCACTGGAACACTTCCAGGGAGTCAATTGAGAGTATGCAGAAAAATTAATTCCAACCTATCCTGATTTCCGGCGAAAAGTCAGATTGAGCGCGCTGAAGTAAAATCCACAGGCAATAGTGAAAGAAGGAAAATAACAGCCATTATGGGGACATCTAATAGTAAATACTGCACACCGGTATACTGTGCAGTGAAGAAACATTATGGGCAAAATGCATGCAAGTCAAATTAAGTGATATAAAGATGAGGAATGAAAAAAGGTTTTATTAAGCAGAATGGGGAACAATTATATATTTTATTGGTAAAATAATGATGTCTAGAGAATTTTCGTAACAAGAGTTGAAGGAGGAGGCAGCTATAATGGCTGTCTGTGCATTTTAGGGATTGAGATATGAGTAATATGATATTTTGTTTTGTTTTGTAAAACAGCAGAGATAAGTGGGACTGAGAAAATAATGATAACATTAAGTTGAATATGCAGACTAACCATTTGATAGAGGACAGAAGAGAGCAAACGCTGT
The DNA here is from genome assembly GCA_021554675.1 of Leuciscus idus. NCBI lineage: Eukaryota > Metazoa > Chordata > Actinopteri > Cypriniformes > Leuciscidae > Leuciscus > Leuciscus idus. The sequence goes on along the minus strand of CM038633.1, from coordinate 35,174,280 downwards.
AAGCAGCTGTGCTCTGAAGCTCACTTCAAAGAAATGTGGAGAAATTATTAAGTAAATGGTAGTCAGGGTTTGGATTGTGTTTGGAAATTTAAACAACAACTTGACTGGCTAAACAAAGAAAGAAACTGAACATTTTTCATTTTTAGCCTTGTATTGCTTCCGATGATTAAAAAAAAAGCAAGTAAATGTTGAGTGATTTTCTTTGCAACTTATGAAATTAAAGCGGCCAATAATAATGAAGATTATGATTTGGCTATTGCGATTGAATCCGCCACTGGTGGACTGTAAAAGAATACAGAGAACTGCTTATCAGTGGCTCTGTTTACATTCCTGATCGGGACACACTGCTTCAAGGGTGTGCAGTAAGTTGGAGCCGTTTGAAAGCTCAGATAAAACTATAGGGAAAATGAGAAGTGGTCAGCAGGGCCATTTAGCCCGTAATTGTAAATGGACACTCAGAAGGTGTAAAGGAAAGTGATAATGAGAAAGTGACGTGTATTAATGTGTGTTTGAAAGTAGAACAGTATTTAAATGACGATATTAAAGTTTTCATCTGAGAAAGAACTAAGAATGTTAAAGAAAGTCAAAAGAACGTACGAGTAAGTGAGGTAGAAAAGAAAGTTAAAGGAAAGTGGATAGATGGAAGTCGTAAGAAGATTGAAGGTTAAAAGAAGTTTGAAAGATTTAAGTCGGGAATCCTTTTGAAGGAAAGAGCTAGTGAATTGATGAATACAGGTTGATGTAAAATTACAGATAATGACAAAATATGAGTTGCTAAATGTAAAATGTGTAGAAATGCATCTGATTAAACAAACAGCTTGTTAGTGTTTTGAACGTGGATGGAATAGTGTTGACGATGTTTTGCTTTAAGAAGATAAGCTTGTGATTGGCTGAAACAGTTTGCTTATCTGAATCTGGTGTGTGCTGTGGCTGAAACGGCCAGTGCGACAGAGACACGATCTGAGTGAAAATTTGTAATGTCTAAATTCCCTGATGTGGGCAAAAGACAAATATGAAATATGGTTGTTGGAAAATACATGTAAATTCTGGCAAAGATGCCTTACGCTGGGCTAGAGTTAAAAGATGGTAGATAAAGTTTGATTTTAGAAGTTTATGAGAGTGCAGTGTACCAGTCCTAAATGCTTCAGGGTCTCTCTCTCATTCAATGTTAGCTAAAAGCTGTTATCTGAACCTGTGTCATAAATGATAATAGGCTATTTATAGTAAGGCACAGTGTTTTAGTTGAAAACGTACTCGGTTACTAACGTAACCTCGGTTCTCTCTAGAGAGGAAACGAGTACTGCGTAAATCTTACGCTAGGGGAAAATCTCTTTTCCACGAGATACTGAAGCCAAAAAATTATCCTTAATTTTGAAATAATGTAAAACGCGTTGCGGCAGCATGCAGACACAGGCGAGACGGCTTGTGCGCCTATTGGCTGCCCTGCGGCAACTGCAGCAGCCTATCGATAAGGCCCACTCGTGACGTCAGCTCCAATGGGGGCGCTTCGCGCCCAATACGTCACGTCCCGCCAGAATGGGCGTGGTCTAGGGCTATAAACATAGCTTCGAGAGGCTAGCTCACTGGTTTTTCATCGCCGAAGCGAACCAGAGCGTGTGCAGGCACGGCAAGATACGCAGTACTCGTTTCCTCTCTAGAGAGAACCGAGGTTACGTTAGTAACCGAGTACGTTCTCTTACGAGAGGTACTCTCGTACTGCGTAAATCTTACGCTAGGGGAAACAGTGTAAAACGCCGTGCATGCTAAGATCCAGCACCAAAGTCCCAAGGGCAAGTGCCCGGGCTCATATAGTACATGATCATAAGGGACTCACAGAGAGCCCAGGAAAGAGTGGCTAGAATAGCATCATTCCTGTAATAATATAACATCTTATAAGGAGCAGTTATACTGATGATGTGTCGTACAGTCAGGGCGACCCCCGGCCTGGACTGACGAATATAGTGGGTCTTACACACTGCCCATAGAGCTGCGCGATCCAACAGCGAGCATTTGCTCAAGCAGTTTCAGTATTCTGGCCCGAACACATCAGGGCAGACAGTACCGATTTTAGACCGAAAGCAGCTTAGCCTGCAAGGCGGGAACCTCTAGGTTATAAAACCTTATAAATGCAGACGGGGAGGCCCAGCCTGCCGCCATACAGATATCTTGCAAGGCAATCCCACTAGACCAAGCCCACGACGAGGCCACGCCTCTCGTGGAGTGTGCTCTGACTCCAAATGGGCACTGTAAGCCCTTAGAGGTATAAGCCAGCGCTATAGCATCAACTATCCAACTGGATAGGCTCTGTTTCGACACGGCAAGTCCCTTAGAACGTCCGTAGAGTGAAAACAAAGAGCTGCTCTGTCTGTCTGAAAACAGACGTGCGAGACACATAAGCTCTTAATGCTCTGACTGGGCAAAGGAAGCTTGCGTCTCCTTCCTCGTCAGAGACCGGTAAGGCTGACAGGGAATGACCTGCGCCCTAAACGGTGTGTTGAGGGATTTTGGAACATAACCGTGCTTAGGTTTGAGTATAACTCTTGAGTCATTAGGCCCAAACTCCATACACGTCGCGCTTACTGAGAGCGCGTGTAAGTCCCCTGTGCGCTTCACTGAAGCGAGAGCCAGAAGAAACACTGTCTTGAAAGACAGGTGTTTAAGATCAATCGTCTGTAAAGGCTCGAATGGGTTACCTTTCATGGCTTCCAGCACTGTAGAAAGGTTCCATACAGGGACTGAGGGAGGTCTGGGAGGATTCAGTCTCCTAGCTCCTCTAAGGAAGACGATGACTAAATCGTTCCTTCCTACTGACTGACCCAGCGTTGTTTTTGAGAACGCTGCTATGGCCGCCACATATACTTTGAGCGTGGAAGGGGTCCTGCCCTTGTCCAACAGCTCTTGTAGGAAGGAGAGAACCTCCGTCACCCCACAGTCTAGGGGCGACACGCCACGAGCTGTGCACCAGCTGGAGAACACTGACCATTTCGAGGAATAGAGACGTCGCATAGACGGAGCTCTAGCCTGCGTGATCGTGTTTAACACTCCGCTTGGGGCGGTCAGCGGGTACCCGTTGATGGCCCAAACATGAAGGGACCACAGCTCTGGGCGCGGATGCCAAAACGAGCCCTTGGCCTGAGAGAGGAGGTCCCTCCTCACTGGCACTGGCCATGGGGCAGTGCTTGCTAGCTGCATCAGAACTGGGAACCAGGGTTGGTTTTTCCAGAACGGCGCTACGAGTAGCACTGAGCATCCTTCTCTGATCCGTTCTATCACCTGAGGCAGGAGAAAGACGGGAGGAAAGGCATAGAGCGGGCGGCGGGGCCATACGTGAGCCAGCGCGTCCCTGCTCTTGGAGAAAAATTCCAGACAGTGAGCGTTTTCTTGAGACGCGAACAGGTCTACTTCCGCTCTGCCGAATTTCTTCCACAGCAGCTGGACTGTCTGTGGGTGTAGAGGCCATTCGCCTGTCGGAACATTGTTTCTGGACAGTCTGTCCGGTCCTACGTTCAGGAGCCCTGGCACATGCGCTGCTCTCGGCGAGAGCAGGTTGCGCTGAGCCCACACCAGGAGGCGTTCTGTCAGCCTGTGCAGGTTTCGGGACCTGAGGCCGCCCTGGCGATTTATGTAGGACACCACTGACATGTTGTCCGAGCGGACCAGGACGTGGTGTCCTCGTATTTAGGGACAAAAATGCGTCAGTGCGTTGTCTACTGCCAACATTTCGAGGCAGTTTATGTGTAGAAGCTTCTCCCGTTCTGACCATTGGCCGAAGAACGGTCTGCCCTTGAGCAGTGCTCCCCATCCCAAGGTGGAGGCGTCCGTAGACACTACCTTCACACTCGAGGAAGTCCCCAGGCTAACACCTGATTGGTACAAGTCGTTTGCTTTCCCAGGTTTCAGAGCTGCGATGCATTTCTGATTGACCTTGAGACGAAGCAGACCGGAAGCCCACGCTCGGCGCGGTACTCGCGCTTTCAGCCAGAACTGTAGCGGGCGCATGCGAAGCAAGCCCAACTGAAGTACTGATGATGCTGAGGCCATGAGACCTAGCATCCTCTGAAATTTCTTGAGCGGGACAGATGCGCCGCAGCGGAAAGAGCTCGCTGCGCGCTGAATGTCTAGTACGCGCTCTGGTGACAGTCGCGCTATCATAGACAGCGAGTCCAGTTCTGTGCCCAGAAAAGATATTATCTGTCTGGGAGACAGAGAACTCTTCGCCCAATTGACCCAGATTCTCGAGGTGATCGAGCAAAATGGTCCTGTGCTCTATGAGCACCGAGTGAGATTGAGCTAGAATCAGCCAATCGTCCAAGTAGTTCAATACTCGCATGCCCTGTAGTCTGAGGGGTGCGAGCGGCTAGAGACAAGCCGAACGGTAGGACTGAGCACTGATATGCCTGGCCCTCGAAGGCGAATCTCAAACGTCGCCTGTGACGTGACGCTATTTGTATTTGAAATATGCGTCTTTCAGATCTATTGACACAAACCAATCTCCTCGGCGAATGTGCGTGAGGGTTTTTCTGGTCGTGAGCTTTCCGAACTGTTGCTTCGCAAGCACTCTGTTCAGTTGCCTTAGATCTAGTATGGGTCTGAGACCCCCGTCTTTTTTCAGTACCAGGAAGTATCTGCTGTATAGCCCTCCTTCACTCTGAGCTTGAGATAAAGGCTCTATGGCCCCTTTGCTCAACAGTTTCAAAATTTCGGCTCGAAGTAGGTGGTGCTACTTCTATTTTTACCGTAGCTTCGACGCGCGTCACATAGCGGCGAGGGCGTCGGCGAAACTGTAGCGAATAGCCTCTTTCTATAATGTCTAGCACCCACTTCAAAACCCCCGGGTAGCCTTGCCCATGCATCTGCACGAATGGCTAGGGGCTGAATGCGGAGCGCGCTCTGGTCGCTCAGCGACAGAGGGGCTTCGGTGTGCTGTAACATAAGCGTCGCGCTTCGAGGCAGGGGGCGCGCTGATAACAGCGGGCAGATTGCCCGCGCTCGACTCCTTTGCGGTGGTCAACCGAGAGGGGAGGGCTGGGCGAGTCCCGTAGGACCTGTCATGTCTATGTGTGAATGTGGGCGCGGGATAGCGGGCACATTTACAACACTGAGAGCATTGTCCGCTTGAGCAGAGCGAATGCACGTTGGTTTTGTTTTTACAGAAACCTTGAGATATGCGGAACGTAGTGTTTGTGGGCACTGGGCAGTGGGCACATTTACCACGTTTAATGCGCAATCGACCTGGGTCGATTTCATGTGCGCGAGCCCTGTGTGACGGGCTGTGTTTGTGTGTAGGAATTTTCGTCTACATTCGTAACACCATCGGCCGTGGCCGGGACACCAGAAAATACACTCTTATGGGATTTATCTGGGTAGCCGTAAAAGCGGCGTTTGTGTGCAGGCAAGCGGGCTGTTTTCGCCGACTTGTTTACTGCAGAATACACTGGAACAGTCGCATTTACTGGAACTGAACGAGCGAGAAGTTGCCATAGAAACAGAAAGCGTCAACATGCTGGCGTTTGTTTGCAGGCGTGCGTGTATTACAGCAGGCTTGTTCACTGCAATATTGACATTTCCAGTCGTCTGAACTTCAGAGGCGGAAACCATAGAAACAGAGTTTGGGTGCAGGCGAACGGGTTGTACCACGCGCTCGTTGGCTGCAAAATACATATCTGCAGTCGCCTTTTCAGGGAACTGCCAGAGCGAGAATTGACGGCAAAAAATGTGTTTTGCCGGTAGACCCGGGATTCGATCGCGGGTCTCTCGCGTGAAAATCTGACGATCTACCACTGGACCACAGAGGAAGACACATAGACATTCAGTAGCGCGAGTATTATCAAAGAGCGTCAACATGCTGGCGTTTGTTTGCAGGCGTGCGTGCAAAACAACAGGCTCGCTCACTGCAATATTGACATTTCCAGTCACCTGAACTTAAGAGGGGAATGAGAAATGTGTCAGGAGTGGAGGTCGGCCCGGCCGTAGCGGGGCTAAAACACCCTTTTCTCCTTTCGCCAGTGACGCACGGGAACCATAGAAACGGTGTTTGGGTGCAGGCGAGCGGGTTGCACAGCGCGCTCGTTGGCTGCAAAATGCACATCTGCAGTCGCCTTTCAGGGAACTGACAGAGCGAAGCATTGGCGGCATAATATATCTGCCGTTAGACCGGGATTCGAACCCCGACCTCTCGTGCGAAAAACCTAAGATTCCGCCACTGAGCCACAGGGGGGGAACACAAAGGTGTATAGATGCATGAGCATATAAGAGAGCGTCAACATGTTTTCTTCGGCGTTTGCTTGCAAGCGTGCGTGTTACAACAGGCTCGTTTGCTGCAATATTGATATTTCCAGTCGCCTAATCAGGGAACTGAGTTGTCTTTTCGCCGGTGAGTGACGCGTGAATGGGGCGCAAGGGCAGGATAGCTTTCTTGTAACGTAAAGAAAAACTAACCCCGATCGTCCGCTTCCAGCCTCCCTTGTGAACGGCGCAGTTTGCGCGGCTCGAACAGAGGGAGAGAGAAAGCTAGCCCCGTGACCGTCCGCTCCTGACATCCCCTGTGAACGGCGCGGTTTGCGCGGCTCGAACAGAGGGAGAGCAGGTATCATCCCCCAAGCAGGCAAGGCAAGCGGGCGCACCGGCGAGCTTTGCGGGTTGGGGGGGGCGGAGGAGCAGTCTCGGAGAAGGATGCCAGGTGAGTCCTCAGAGTCACCAGGCAGTAACTGGCTCGCAGTGAGGGCGGTCGCCGTCAGCGAGCGCGAGCGCGAGAGCTGCGTGATCCTCAGGAAAGGGGCGTCTTGAAAAAGACGCCCGGCTCTTTTAGTGCAATGAGAGTGTGTGTCGCGGCGGCGAGCACACACACATATACAAAACACAGTAGCAGAGAAAGGATATAACGCCGGATAGCGCAGCAGGAAGGCGACTGAAGGCGGCGCGGCCAGCGGCTTCAGAGTGTCGACTCGTCCCGCTGAAAGGCTTTTTCAGACGGCGCGGCTTCTCTCCGGATCCAGCGATGCGAGAGCTTCGCTGAAGAGATGAAAAATCAGTGAGCTAGCCTCTCGAAGCTATGTTTATAGCTCTAGACCACGCCCATTCTGGCGGGACGTGACGTATTGGGCGCGAAGCGCCCCCATTGGAGCTGACGTCACGAGTGGGCCTTATCGATAGGCTGCTGCAGTTGCCGCAGGGCAGCCAATAGGCGCACAAGCCGTCTCGCCTGTGTCTGCATGCTGCCGCAACGCGTTTTACATTATTTCAAAATTAAGGATAATTTTTTGGCTTCAGTATCTCGTGGAAAAGAGATTTTCCCCTAGCGTAAGATTTACGCAGTACGAGAGTACCTCTCGTAAGAGAACCATAGATATGGAGATGTTAAAAGAAATCATGCTACAGGCATTTCATACATTTAAAGGGTAAATGTTTTAAAAGTAAAACTGAATGACTTTAAAGAAGTCTTAAACGATAGAAGGGACGTTTTTGACTAGTTTAATTCAGGACCAGTAACTTCTTTGTCTGATTTTAGCCTCCACCATGAAACAGGGCTGATGGCTCCGGCTACAGATGTAACAGTACACTGAATAGACGGATGTGATTAAAATTGACTGAGATTTTGCTGATTCGGACAGATTTAACAGATTTTTGTGATTAAATACTGTTGTTATTAACCTGTCTCCCTGTGTTAACACTATTAGGCAGTCCAGAGTGCTCTGGTGACTCTTGAATGTGCCTTTCCTAAGCTCCAGAAAACAACTGAGTCTGTTGGGGAAAACTGATTTCGAGATGAGCTGTGAGGCGGTAACCAAGTGTGTACGAAGTGATTATCCCAAAGACGGGTAAGATCCTTTGGCCAAAGGTCAACCTAAGACAGGGGAAGTCACGCCACAAACACTGGGCATCTCCTGATGGAGATGTTTTATGTGAGATGGGTATGAGAGTGCAGCGGATGACTGAGGCCACCAGCATCAGCAGATTTTTGAGAGGCCAGATGAGCTGTGAGGTTACGGCAGTCTGACCCAGAAAATGTGAGTCCCTCTAATACCACTCACCAGAAAACCGCATTCATTGTATGGCTTGTTTTTCATTATGACAAGTGTCTGCAACTATGCCAGGGGACAACACCCTGAAGAGAAGAAAATTATAGATTAAGAGCTAATGGGAATGGGCTTTCAAGAGCCAGCTGAGACCATGAGAGGACTGTCATTATTTGTTGTGGAGACAGTAACAAAACTTAATTTATGTCAGGAACATGATGCTGGTTGCCTTATGGGCAAGGGAAAAAACTATAGAAGTGTTGATATTGAAATAATATGTCTGTAAGATAGTTTTAACTCCTGAAGGTCATTAGACATGTTGGTGGCTAAAGATGAAGACAGCTTGTGATGAGTAAGACAAATTTCTGGATAACAAAGGTTAGGTGAATTGAGCATTTAAACTAAAGATAACCTTAGAAATGCTCATAGCATAATGTATTTTAGATTGTAATGGTACTAATTTGAGTTAAACATTTGTATTTTAAAATTTGTGAACTATTAAGGGTTCTAGACTATGATTTATTTAGTTACAGTCTTAGGGGGCTGTTGAAAAGATTATTTGTTTATAGTGAGAGAGACTGCTGAGTGGAGGAAGGGTACTCTGTCTGTCTTTCTGTTATCGGCCTGCTAAAGCAAGCTGAAGCAAAATAATGATAATGAACAAAACAACCCAGCTGACTTTTCTAAGAGAAAATGAATAATGAACAGACGTGCTTTGAAAATGGTTAAGAGACCATGTAAAATTAGATCAAAGCTACAGGAAAATGAGAAGGTTAAAATCTTATTTAAAAATTGTAATATGTTTAGAGTAAACACCAAAAGATATGAATATGAGAATATGAGCGGTTCATAGTCATGTTTGGTATGTGTTTGTTTAGGGGAGCTATTCCGTCTGAATAGTGTGTATATTGTCTCATTAACATCTGGAATGAGTTTTATCATGACAGATGGGTTAAGGCAAATGACAAATTTTAAAGAAGCCAAAAATCTGATGAAAAGACAATACAGAACACGGGGCAAGCTTTAAATGGTAAATGGACTGCATTTATATAGCGCTTTCACAGACCTGTGGCCACCAAAGCGCTTTACATAGCCTCACATTCACCCATTCACTCACTCATTCATACACCGACGGCAGTGTCAGCCATGCAAGGCGCCACCCAGCTCGTCGGGAGCAGCTGGGGTTAGGTGTCTTGCTCATGGACACCTCGACACTTGGTCAGGTGGAACCGGGGATTGAACCACCAACCTTTCGGTTTGTAGACAACCTACATGAACCACTGCGCCACTGCCGCCCCTGGGTGATTAGTTTAAGGTGATTAGTCATCAAGCTCTGTCTGGCAGTAATTATTTTTGACATTTATGGTGTTGATTTGAATTACTTTCTGGATCAGTTTAAGTATTTATGTAAATCTGAATTGTGAAGTTGCAGATCGTCATCCATTATGTTGAGAAAATGGTACAGATTTGATAGCAACAACAAAAGTGACACATTGGCGAAGGCAATATCAACTTATCCAGAGAGCCCTTCACATTTATGAATATTGTGAACTGAACAAAGAAGGAGAATGTTGTTTGACTGATACTGACCAAGTCTGTACACCACGACCTGACCTGATAGAAACAATTGATGACTTTGACATTGGAAAATGTTTGTTGATGACTGACTTAAGAGACCAAACAACAGGCCTGAAAGGCAGGATATGCGGTGAAACTGAGGGCCGCTGTCCTTCAGATACTTCGATAAGAAGATGAGATTGTGGTTTGGAGTGAAGAATGTAATGTTTTGTTTCAGAGGCAGAGAAAGAGGTCTGGGGGGGAAATTTGGCTGAAGGACAACGTTTGGGTTAGTGTTTACCCAAACACCATTATGTTAAACTGATGCACGAGCCAGGGCAGATGCGGCAGCACCGCAGACAAAAGAAACTACGTACTTTACTATCTGACAATAACCTCGACATTTGTTTTTCTTTACAGAGCATGTAGACTTTTGATACAGGGCAGAATGTGCCCATAATGGCTATGGATGAATTTGGCTAACTATCCTGGCCTGGGTTATTAGTGTGGCAGAAAATAACAGTGCCACACCTGCGCAAGCGCATAAACTTAAAATTTTCCTTTGCAGAATGTCAGGATGGATTGTGTCGAACAGAACTGATTCTGTTCCAAATGTAGAAATATTGTTTTGTTGACATGAGCAAAGTGGGTTGAGTGTTTTCTCAGGTTTGTCAGTGCTATTCAGTGAGCAAAATTATCTGGTGACAATATGTTTCAGGCGGTTGATTCCACAGGTCACACCAAAAGGGACGACCGGCTAGACAAGCAGTCAATAACAAAATAGCTAGGGTCTGAATTCAAAGGTGACAGCAGGCAGGAAATGGTTCATTCCAGTGGAGGTGCGGTCGGGATCTGAGGGAAAATCTTGTAAGGATCGGAAAATGATCGGAGAGTGTGAGACCTGGGTCCACGCCTCTCACCTTAGACTACACCAACCAACCTCAGCAACCCCACGTGCCGACGCGGAGGGCAGTGAGGGATCAAGGACGTGCTAGTAACGTACCTCCCTTGCCAGCGAGGGAAAGCCCATTGCAACGGCACGCAAAGTGTCATATTGGTGAAGACGGAATGTCCATGGGGCTAACGAGATGATCAACACACCTGGAGGAGGATGTGGACCAACTAATGGTTTAAGTTTAGCAGAATAATTTGATTTTGATGATTTTATTTGATTAAATCAAACTAGGGCTTAGTATTGATATGGATCTAATGATTTGATTGGTGCAAATGTTTTCAGGGAAAGTAGAAAATCTATTCAATGATGACTATTATGGTTAGATTTTATTAAATAGGGTATTAAATAGAGCTTACTAAGTAAAACCATTGCCCGATTGAATTAAAAGTTAACAAAAAATGGTTAGGAAATATGTGGATGGGCGTGGATTAATGGAAAAGGCTGAATGTATAGGTTATGATTGTATGTGTTATTCTGATAATTTTGTTATTCATGGGTGAATACGAGTGCGGGAATGAATGTTCAATTGGCGAAAATGACAGTCCATTCTGATGATGAAACTGGTGAACAAAATGTGACTTTGATACTGATAGCGGAAGCTATAGTAACATGTGGTAAATGAATGTTTTCTTTATGTTTCTCTTTATGTTTTTATTTTCTTATTTAATTTTTGTTTAATTTTTCTGCTGTTTTATTTTATGGAACGATGATATGTAAAGAGGGTTAAAAGCAGTAGCCATCCGTGTTTCGAGATGGCATACAAGGACAGGGTTTGAACATGAGGGATTTTCTTATCTACTTTATCTGTGTTTTTATAGCATGTTTTGTTGTTTTCCTAGTAAATTGTAACAATAACGACTCGGGGTAAATGTGAATTAGCTCAAGAATATAGGGAATTTTGGAAATATTAATAATTATGACTCATGGTCATAATTCATAAGTCGCATGTACATTTATTTTATCAATTATCGAGATTACCTTGTTCTGTAACTGTCTGATCATTACAGTTAAGAAGGGGGTATCCCTTTTCAAACTCCAAGAAAGTTTTATCTTCTGGCCACGAATATCAAACTTTCTGAGTTTATGAATTAAAACTACTCAAGGTAGTCAATATCGAGCTTGTAGCTTAGATCTTTTAGTTTCAGGGACTTTTATAAGGTGGGTTTTCAAACACAGAGACAATTAAAAGTATACATGGGTTTATTAATAAAATGGCACACACTAGAGATTATATAAACTACAAATATAAACGTACGTAAAAATTCAAACAAACAAACATTTAACCAAACAAAACAGAAAACATCGCGTGGTCAGAATAAATGAAATGAAAGAAAGAAAGATATAGAGAGAAGGGAAAAGCTAGTAATTATTACATACAGAAAGCTAAGTTCACGAGACATCTGGAACAGCTTTTATAGGAATCAATATACTTGCGAGTGCTCTTTCTGGTCAGGCTGAAGCTGATGCAGGAAGCGAGGATGGTGTCCTGTTTCTGCTGCGTCTTCCGGTGTCGCGGGAAGCTTGAAAGGCTCACTGAATGTAATGTTACCGGAAAATAAGGTTCATCTCCCGGGATGGGAGAGGTTTAAGGTCTTTGTTGCAAGGGACGCAGCTACGACTCGAACATGTGCTCGCTCGATAGAGAAGACCAGAGCCTCCTCCAGATGTTCCTTTGGAGAAGCGCTGCGCCGGGGAGAAGAAGGTCCGAAGAGAGGATGAGTTGAGAGTTGGATGAGAGAGAGGGATGAGAGAGAGGGATGAGAGAGCGAGGAAACTGAAGGTTTGGACTTTTATCAGTGTCCCATGTGCCGTCCCCTCCTTCGTGTGGGACGAATCAGCTGTCGAGATTTTTCGAGCGGGAAGATTCCTTTGTCCGGTTAGACACGCCCACTCGAATGAGTCATGATTGACTTTAACTTGAGAGGATTTTCTCCAGACATATGAACTTATAAAACAATGCGCATCACTGAATTCTGCTATCGGAATTCAACTCCGTTAGCTGGAGAGGATTACAGAGATATCAAAAATAGAATATAGGCGTTGTAGCAATGCAAAGATACATTATTATGCATTTGTATAGGCATTTGCAGTTCTATTAATGTTACAAATAGGACATGTATGCTTTCCTATGGTTTACACACACCTCTTAACACACAAATTTATATATTTAGTACATTTAAGAGTGACTTTATGGGTAAAAGTCCTTTTCTGTAGGGGGTTTCTGTTTCAAAGTCCAGAGTGTGTTTGTGTGTGGGTTGGTGGTCAACTTTTATGACCTGCCAATGAGATCGGATTACGGGATGCGATTCTACTGGGAGAGCATTCTTCAGAAATACATTTCAGAGCCAAACACTCGAAGATCATAACTATATGATCAAAACAACATTAATCACACATGCATACAGGAAGTTCAGATACAACTCTGAGTTATGTTGACAAAGGATGTTAAGTTACACAAAGGGTGTTTGTGTGTGTGTGTGTGTGTATGAGTATCTGGAATGTCACGAGTCTATAAAAGTCATGGGGAGTCCATGCTGAAATGGGGGTTTTAGAGGGGATTCTCCAAAACAGGGCTTCCTTATGTGACTCAAATGTCCCTCGGGGGAGCCACAAAGATGCAATTTTGACCGTTCAAGCAGACTTGGAGGCGCCATGAACAAACTCGTTGTCTAAGGAGACAACGAAGGATGTGTTTGGGAGATCAGGATTTACTAATTTGAACAGCATGTGACCGCATGTCATAGTCATTGTCGTTACAAAATATAATCCAACTTTTTCTTGTTTATACTGAAATGACTGAGGGTCCGACCTATAGTGTTGGGGATGCAATGACAGAGCTCGTTCGTCTAGCCCGGTTTCAGAATAAAACTTTATCTGCTTGCTGTAAAATTAAGGGCCTATCCTTGGGAAAATAGCCTGAGCTTATTTCATTTTAATCTTTTTTCCTACTAGTTTTTCATTTTAATCTTTTTTCCTACTAGTTTAAGAGTATGATCAGTTATATGAAATTCAGAAATGAGAAGTATAAGTGTGATGTAAGACTTAAACTTGGTACGTTTCATTATTATTAGTACTGTGTGAGTGTTTTGATGAAACAATTATCAATGAATGATAAAAAGGGAGGAGTGTAATGGGAGATTTTTGATTTTCATTACTTACTTTGATTTTCATTAACATACACAGGATTGACTTCTATGTGTGCTGCTGACCATGTGATATAATGATTGATGTGGAACTTCTGTGAGGCAGGAGAAGAGGGGGAGACGCCGAGGCCCTGACCCCTAAGGTCAAAGGGTGTCCAACTTAGGACTTGCAAGGCTGTAAGTTAAGCTAAACTAAAGTTTAGTGTATAATCCGATTGTTAAGTCTGACGTCACGCGTGACGTTTAGCCTTTTCCGGGTCCAAGCGCTCCTCTCGTCCAGAAATAACAATGGTGGAACCTGTACATTTATTTACGATCACGTCCTTCTTAGTGAGGCACCTTTGGCGGTCAAAAAGGGTTTAAATTCCTTTAACACCAACAGAGTGGTTAGTGTAGCTTATCACTCAGGTGGCATAATTAAGGGTAGAGTCCAGGCATCAATGAAAAAGAAGATTTACGAGGTTGAAGTGAGTTAGCTCGGGACACGGGACACAGCACTGCGGCATTGTAAAAACACTCAATAATAACCAAAACACTAGCGAAAGCGGCAGGTAGGTAGAGAGGACCTGGACTTTGGACCCGGAAAGAGTATTATCGGAGAGTGGTTACGTCACGACTTAACAACCGAATAGGATCACTGGTGGAGTGTCTTATCCATCTATGGAGTGTTTAGAGAACCTTGAAGATAACAGTATAAAGACTGGCCTGCCTCTCTCTCCTGGTCGCACTTGTTCCACAGACTGTACTTGTGACTTCTGTGTGGCAACTGGGCCTTCTTGCAAGAATAAATTACTTTTTAATGATCATTTGATTCCAGACTGTCTCTTACGCCAAAGATGATTGTTTAGTGAATTAAACTGCCACAACATACTCCTGCACTTTATTATACTGAATGTCCTGTGTTTTTTTGTTGTTGTTTTTTTTGTACTTGAGTGCAATACATTTTGGTAAAAAAAAGAGAGAATCGTGTGAGAGAATCGTGATCTCAATTCCCATGGAGAAAAATCGTGATTCACATTTTAGCAAGAATCGTGCAGCCCTACTGTTAGACTGGGCCCCGCATCTGTCCTCCACCCTCACACTCAGCACAGGCGCCCCACAAGGTTGTGTGCTGAGTCCCCTTATTTATGCTCTTTATACTCATGTGTATCCACCCACCCCACAAACACCATTCTTAAGATCACCGATGATACAACTGTGGTTGGACTTATTTCAGGATGAGGATGAGACTGCTTATACGGATGAAGTCCAAAGACTGGCGGTGTGGTGTTCAGACAATAATCTCATATTGAACTCTTCAAAAGCAAAAGAACTTATAATACATTTCAGGAAGAGCAGTGCAGTCCTGACGCATTTATACATTAATGAGGACCGTATGGAAATTGTACCTGTTGTCAGGTTCCTGGGCACATATATTGCTGCAGATCTCCCATGGGTGAACAACACCACCAAAATAGTTTAAAAGTCTCAGAAGAGACTTCATTTCCTGAGAATCCTTCGGCAAAATCAACTGCAACGGACACATCTGGTGTGCTTCTACCATACCGTTCTACAGCAGCTCATCAGTGGTGGAGGAAGTACTGAATCTCAGTACTTAAGTAAAAGTATAAATAACCAGAGACATATTTACTTTAGTAAAAGTAGAAGTACCACAATGAAAACCCTACTTAAGTAAAAAGTAAAAAGTACCTGATTTTAAATGTACTTTAAGTATTAAAAGTAAAAGTACTTGCATAACAATTTATTCTCTTAATGTCTATATTCTAATAATTAGGGCTGTAACAATATGAATCCGAAATCGCTACACTCAGATCTACGAACCTGTGTCGCGGTGTGAGAAGGGAGAAGGCAGATTCGCGACACACCCCTTTTTTGAAGTTAACATTATACAATACGTAGACCTACACCACAAAACTAGTTGAGGATAAATTATTTAATATTTGGCAATTCCATCGTTATAAACGGGACATTTGCAGTAAAAACTTGAAATATAAATTCTCAGAAAATGCATTTAATACATATTGAAAAATATCAGTATGCGTTTTATATTTAATGGGAAATCTAGGCTACACATGCGTTACGGGACACAAACAATATTTAACTTTTAGGTAGAAAAATATTTTTTTGTAATTCTGTGAATTACACTGCGCAAACCAAAAGTAATACCCACCGGATGAAGGGTTGGCTCTCCACAGAACATAACATATTCATTTTATTTTATTTTTCGTGTTCCCATTTATGAGGAAAAAACAATGTTACAGACGTGACCGCTCTGAAAGGCACTAAAAGACTGCTTTAAAACTTTCACTGAGACCTCAAACAGAAAGCACAAAGCCTTTTTTAAATTTGAATTTCGTTTTGTATTAATTGTATCTCAATTTTAATCAATGTTTCATCAAACAATTGCCAGGATTTAATAAATAAGTAGAAAATAGATAATCACGACACGTAGGCGCTGGCGAGTGAACTGGAGCTCGTCTCATAAATGAACCGAAACTCAGCGTAGGCTGTATAAGGTATCCTACTTGCCTCACAGACCTGATAAATATATCTTTAGACAGCTTTAAATGTGTACTTTTAAACAGAACAATTCAAAACGAAAGAAAACCGACTGCTCTCTGCTTATAATCCGTATGAAATGCGCATTTCTCTCTGGCGCGTTCACTACTGCGAAGATCGCGTATCAGTATCGTCAACCTCATCTTTGCAGCCGACACAGAAAACACTTGTTTATTAATAAACAATTAAAATGTCTTCTTGCTATATTTGACATATTCATTACTTTTGCTGGTTCTTTGTGACAGCTTTTAGGTGCTTTATTGTTAGCGCCACCAACGCGATCAGCACCGAAAACATGGAGATTTTTTTCAATCCCTGTTTTGGCAGGGGAAAAACTGATCCGAAAATGTAACGAAACGTTGTAGAAATGTAGTGGAGTAGAAAGTATAATAATTGCTGCAAAAAGTAACGAAGTAAAAGTCAAAAGTATGCACTATTGATTCTACTTAAGTAAAGTACAGATACGTGAAAAATGTACTTAAGTAAAGTAACGAAGTATTTGTACTTCGTTACATTCCACCACTGCAGCTCATTTGCATTTAAAGGGACACACACAAAACTACATGTTTTTCTCACCCTCAAAAAGGGACAATTTAAACATGCTATAAAAAAATGATCTGTGAGGTATTTTGAGCTAAAACTTCACATACACACTCTGGGGACATCAGAGACTTATTTTACTTCTTGAGAAAAGGGGCATTATACCACACCTTTAATAAACTGTTAAACTGCACTTGGATCCTCCTCTTCTAGTTTCTGAAACACTCCGCGTTACAATATCAGTGTCATGTTTCTCTAAACTGTTAGAGAACCAGCCAGAAAGCATCAGACAGCGAGGAGTGGCAGCATGAGCCCTCCGCAGACAGAGAGCCCGCCTCTACTCTACCAGTTACTACAGAACGACTGAGCTAGACATTACCCCAGGGTCTGCCTCATTTATAAACGTTGCGTACGCACAAAAGAAGGCGTACGCCGCTCTCTACGCAATAATTGGTATTTATAAAAAGCAAACTTGACGGGAAAATGTGCGGTCCTTCACGCAAACTCTGACCCAGGCGTACGCACAAAAACGGGTGACATGATAAATGGCGACACCGTTGGCAGATGGAAGAAACACGTGAAAGTGTGTGAAACTGTAGACCGTTGTGTAAAAGAAATGGCAATACTGCCTCTCATAAATAACATGAAGACTTCACAAAGCAAGTCTTACAATTAACAGCCTACACGAACACCCGTTTGATCGATCTGCAGTGTAAAACAAACTAAATCAAATGAGGATTACAACAGAAATGCAAATTAACACATATATTTGCAAAAAGAAAAGTGAAATATGTTCTGCAATAATATTGGCATGTTATGCAATTCATCCTCATAACACATCTGTAGCTTGTCAGATGCAATCAAATGGATGGTAATAAAATGCCATGATGCCGTCACAATGCGTAATGACGCACAATGGCTGATCTTGCGCTCTTAGAAGATGTGGCAAATGGAAGAAAAAAAAAACGCTTTTTTTATAAATCCTACGCAAAGTTTTATAAATGAGGCTCCAGGTACGCGAGTCGTGTGCATCATTCGTCACCGTGGGAGTTTGTGATGAGTTTGAAGGTGTAGAATGGAGCCCAGCCCACACTCCCGCCACTAAGAGAGTTTCTGGCAACCACTATGAACTTTGATTTTGATTATGGAGAGGACATCCCCTACCCACTTTAATCACGCCCACGGCTGTGGCCTGGAGTGTCATCCGGCCATTCCTGCTCAAGGCCATTCCCTGGATCAAACCACTATCTGCACAACCCTGGACTTTCTTTTGTTCCATCCCTCTCCCGGATTCCCGTCTTCCACCTGAACCCCCTCCATCCATCCACGAGGGCGTGCCTTTCCAGGGGAGAGGGCGTAATGTCACAATCTCACTCTGTTTGGACTTTGTTTTCAGTTTGCACCGTTTCCTTTAGTTGAGTTTGTTGTCATGGTTACTGATTTGATTTGTCATCACGGTGTTATTATTAGTTCCTGTGTTTTCAGTTCACCTTTGTCCGGTCTCGTCAATGTATGGATGTGTTTGCCTGCCTTTCTTCATCTAGAATTACTCTGTGGATATTATTAAAGACCGATTCCTTTATCTGTGTGTGTTTATATGCAGCCAACCGTGACAGTAATGCAGATTCCCAAACTATTTTGTCTCACAAATAGCCTGGCTGCGCCCTCCTACGCACTTCCGCTCAATTTCATTTTCCTTCAGTACTACGTCTGGGACTGCTGGATATTCTTAGGTTTCCAGAAACCAATTTTTTGTAGGACCAATCAGCGAACAGAGGGAGTGGCTGAGAACGATGACGTTGATGTAGTGCGTCAGTTTGAGTTGGAGTTCAGTAATGGCAGCGGAGAAAGACGTGAGAAAAACTATTCGGTCCGTTGTTGCAAAACTGCCGAATATGTAAGGAATAATTGACGACAGGCCGTTGAATTATTAGAAAAATAATGCACACCCGAGGTGGTAATGCGGTCACGACGCGAAGCGGAGTCATACGTCAGTCACGACCACACGTTAGCGATTGGCTATGGCAGATCCTGAGTGACTCTGGGCAGATCCAATAGTTTTGAACTTTAACAGAGAACCCGCCTACAAGGAAGTAAACGTTTCTCAATGGAGAGAGGCCAGACTCTCTGTACAAATGAAATGTACGAGAGTCTGGTAGAACCAGGCTATCTCACAAACCCCTTCAAACCTAAAATTTTAATTGGAGATCCCTGAAATTTTCAGTAAATGTTTTCAATAATTTGACTATTATTGTCTACCCTGCAGCACAATCAATCATGTATTTACATCATGTCTTAACTGTGTTAGTTATGATGAAATCATTTGTGAGAGTGCAGAAATTGAGTTGCAGTGGCGAGATCATTGCATTCGTGCTCAACAGACGTGACTATGATTTGCTGCAATGCTCAGCGATGCAAACTTTGATTCAATGGTATGGAGCAGATCTAAATAAAATGCTATTATCACCATTTTTCATGATTGGTTAATCTCGACAGCTGTACAAATGTAGTAAAAGTAAAAACGTAGTAAAAGTTTTCCAGAGTTCCACATGTAATACTTATTTCATATTCAAAGATGTTAGCCAATCATAGCAGTGGGTGTTTACAATAAAATGTTCAAATAGACACGCCCCTTTAAAGGGAGTGTTTAAATAAGAGGCCTAAAATCAGGACAGTCAGAAAATGTCGTTTTAATTCTATGAGACTATTTTTGGTGTAAAATTCTACTAGTAAGAGCACCTCAGGAAACAATAAAAAAAAAAAAAAAAAAAATTCATGACCCCTTTAAACTAAAATTATTAATAATACCCGAGTTATCAAAAAATGATTAAACTGTCTGTAAATTATGTACTAACGCATCAGAAAACACATTCTGAATCGTCTTCATTTCACAGATCACTTGACAATCATTTTTCTGTTCTATTTGCATTTAAAAAAGTTCACAAGATAAAAAAAAACACTAATATGTAAAGCAGAACAGCATCAAATATCGTATATATGCAAAACTGAACCCATTATAATATTCACATTCTCAAAAAAAAAAGAAAAAAAAAGATTTTCTAAAAATAATGATTAACTCTTACAAGAGTTTTTTTTTCAGGGGCGTCACTGTAAATAAATAAATAAACTAGATTCTGATAAAAATATGAGTGTTGTGACTAGAACATGCTATAGGTACTAAATGACCGGCTGCTTTCTAGATAAATGAAGCCTCAACTCTCTATGATATTCTGATTCAGAGATACAATCTCACCAATTGTCAATGTCTTTAAGAATTTTTCACATGATTTACACCCGATCATAAAAGTCGGAGCACATCTCTCCTGATTAAACCACATTATTTCAGTCATGAGTATTAAAGACTTACGAGGGTGGCTTCTCATTTTCACTGTTGAGGAAAGAAAAAAAGTAATCATTAAAACTTAAAAACTCATAGTTTTTCCTGCCACTGTATTTAGACTCAAACAAGCTTTTCTATGTTTAAATAGTTTGAGAGTGACTGACTATCATGAACATGTTCAGTGAGCTTCATACTTCAAACTGAACTAGTTAACCCTGGATCATTCATTTTTGGGGACGATCACAGAAAGCAGAATCTGGCGATACCGATCATGATACCGATCTATTTGAAGCCTTCTTTTTATCATGTAGAATTATTTATAGAAATGCTCCAGTTTTTACAGGCATTAATTCAGGGCCTGAATTTCATTTTGGAAAATGGGGGGCGACTTTATAGGCGACTTTAATTTTAATTTGAGTTTTTATTTTATTTTTATTTTTTACAATTATCTCACCTAAACGTTTGATCACGCAGGGCATATCTGTTTTCACACTGGGGCAACTGTGTTGCACAATATCTTACACACAACACAAGCCTGATTTTAAATGCTGAACTGAATTCACAAAAAAACTAATAAACAGTCAGTAATAAAATAAGAACAAATAAACAATTTACAAGCAATACCACAAATAAAAATCAAATATCATAAAGATACAAATTAAATGTTTTCATGTTTTTTGTATGGGATGATGATAGACTCAAAATGATTAACAAATCAGAGAGTTTTATAAATGTTGCAGATGTTTTACTATCCATAACCAAATGTCTTTCGTGGGGTGGGGTGGGGTGGGGTGGGGGTGGGGGTGGGGGTGGGGGTGGTGGTGGTGGTGGTGGTGGTGGTGGTGGTGGTGGTGGTGGTGGTGGTGGTGGTGGTGGTGGTGGTGGTGGTGGTGGTGGTGGTGGTGGTGGTGGTGGTGGCGGTGGTGGTGGTGGTGGTGGCGGTGGGGTGGGGGTGGTGGCGCAATGGATAAGACACATGCCTTTGGTGTGAGAGACCCGGGTTCGAATCCACTGTGAGACACCAATGTGTCCCTGAGCAAGACACTTAACCCCTAGTTGCTCCAGAGGCGTGCGACCTCTGACATATAGAGCAATTGTAAGTCGCTTTGGATAAAAGCGTCAGCTAAATGAATAAATGTAATGTAAATGTAAATGTACTTGTGTGTGCAAAATTCAGAATTAAATGAATGTGCAGCAATTTGAACAAAGAGAGACATTTTTGTGAATACAAATATTTTCTTTTGTATTATGTAATCATAATTTGCGCATGCAACAAAAAAGATGTGCATTTGCAAAATCCTGCAAAATCCAGTTACATGAACGTTTTGTACAAATAGAGACATAGTTGTAAATACAAAACTTCGATATTGAATTAATGTAGGTCAGAATTTGTGCATGCAACAAGATAGATGTGCATTTGTGGATCCGGTGACGCGTGTGCATTCATGTACTCGTTTCTGAGTCGATCCTATTTGATTCATTTGGATTTGAACCAAATTCGGTACACACCTTATTAATAAAACATAAACAAGCAGAAAAATATGTACTCAAAACACGCAAAGTTTTACATTGAATGTTTTTAATATCACCGTCTTACTGCATGAAGCCACATTAAAGCTGCAGTTGGTAACTTCTGTAAAAATGTATTTTTTACATATTTGTTAAAACTGTCATTATGTCCTGACAGTAGAATGTGAGACAGATAATCTGTGAAAAAAATCAAGCTCCCCAGGCTCCTCCCAGTGGTCCTATTGCCATTTGCAGAAATACACCGCTCCCGGTAAGAAACAACCAATCAGAGCCAGGAGGAGTGTCTTAGCAGTGTCAATCATGCTTGTGTACGCGCTGATCATCACCCCCCTCTCTATATGTTTTCTTCGGATATCCTGATCTCTCGTCTGAGCAGCTGAGTGTGATTTAGTGGAGTAGGAACGTTCCTGATCATCATCATCATCATCATCATCATCATCATCATCATCATCATCATCATCATCAGGATTGTAGGAACAGGGAAACGGGCTTCAGCGGTTCGTCTCAGGACTCAACAACATTCTCATCAATGGATCATTTCATCTTCATTGATGCTCAGGATCAGGACCAGGATTCTCTCACAGGAATGATGATCCTCAAACACGTGTTACTCCACAAAATCACACCGAACGTCCTTCCAGCCACAAACACCAGGACTTACACACATTTATTTCTGCAGATCAAACTTCACACAGCAATAAATGGACTTTCTTGAAGTCAATCTCAACAAAGTTTTGCCTGGTGTTGGTGGTTGCTGCTGCTTGACTGTCATTTCATTGAACTACTTTGAGTTTCATGTTTCAACCAAAGAGAGAACAACAGAGTCAGGAAAGAAAATCATTAAAGAACAAATACTTACAAGGACAGATGCTTAAAGTCACTGTGGAAAATGAAAACATGAACCATCATTAGAACATGATTATTATCAACATGTAAGAGTCGATTCACATCGGAGTTACAATCCAGAGCAAAAAAGAGAGAAACACAGAAAACACTCTGAAGAATCTGAACAACTATCAGAAATATAAAGACTAACAACTGCTTTTACTGGACAAACTACAACTGACAGAAAGAGAAACACAGACAAACATCTGACAGCCTGTTAAAACATGATCATGTGCTCATTTAGATCATTAACTCATAGTTATATGTTGATGCTTTACTACTAGTTAGTTTGTAAACTAAAAATGTATGTATAATTAATAATCAGCAATAAATAAATACTAATAAAAGACTGTAGGAACTGACATTCATTTATTTTATGTTTTTTAATAAACCTGGCAAGCAGATCAGCTTTATTCTGGAGAGCCGCTAAAAGACAGTTATTCACATCATGTTCTCTATTCAAATATAAATGAGTGTAAATGTCATCATCATAACTAAAAGTTAACTCTTTATTTAAAAAACTAATATTTCTATTAAGTTATTGCCTCCTCAGAATGAAATTCTGGGTTCTATTCCTCACTTTGAATAAAAGTGTCTGCTAAATTAATGAATAAATGTAAATGTAATATATCTAAAGGACAGAAGCACATCAGGTCAGATAAAACTGATGTGATTCAGATACGAAGAAATGAGAATAAATAAATTATAACTAAAAGGGACTACAGAGTCTGTCGAGGAGATTACACGTCACGGCGAACACAGATCACCTCAGTCCGCTTTTACTCCTTGTTATGCTTATAATCGAGGTGTCAGACTGGGGGTAAAACCACTGATTACCAGGGCCCCAAGGGGGAGAGAGGGCCCTTGAAAAGTCTGGGATATTTTTGATTTTACCTGGATATTTTCATTTCCTAATTAAATTTCCCAATGAATATCAGATGAAATGTAAAGTTAGTGTATTGGCTGAATAACTTGGTTGATTGACTGACTGGTCCCACCCCTTGCTAATGCGCCAAATGGTTTAGTCCATCTGCACGCATTGTTTAGTTAGCTGAGCACAGTGTTGCCAGATGTATGATAATTATCGTATTTGTACGATAATTTTGACCTCTGTACGATGTACGATCAATAATGAAAAAAATCCCATAATGTACGATAATTTCAGAGTTTTCAGTCTTTCGTCCAAACACACATCCTACCGCTTCTCTCTCTGACCCCGAATCATTTCGTATGCTTTTGTTTGAAGCGCTTATAAATATAAAGCATGTTTCGGCCAGCTTGGATCATGTGCCTGTCCTGCAGCAGCTCACTCCGTGTCCTCCGCTATTTTCCATATGCATTTTGTCCATATAAAGACATCGTTAAAATAGTCCAAGTGACTAGTGGCACTGTAGTCACTATGACTATTTTAATGATGTCTTTACTAACTTTTATGGGATGGCAGATATCAATTACATAGAAGCTGTTGGAGATTTTCCTTTGCCTCATGTAAAAGTCTGTATTGCTGTGTCTCAGACAGAAACCAGGTTAAATCAGGTCAAAGGGTCTGTGAGGATGGAAAAGTGCCTCACAAGCTCAGAGAGAAGATGTGTTTAGGTGGTTGATACAAGATGGTACTAAAAACATGTTAATTAAAAATGATGGATGGCACTGGACACTGCAGGTGCAGAGAATCATGTTACCTGGGATATTTTTTAAAAATGGGTGTGGCCAAAGATATTTCCACCAATAAGAGGATGTCTCCGGGAAAGATGATTCTAACGTAACAAGATCTTGAGGCGGAGCAAAAAAGAAAAAGATAGCTGATTGGCTAGTGATAAGAAAAGGGTATAAAACCTGAAGTCTGACCATTGCAAGTCAGATGTACAGATGGCCAGCTGGCATCTCACTTTGTTGCTTGTCAACAAAGTTAATTCTTCTGAGACCTGGAACTTCGACTCTGAGAAATTCTTTGTGACCCGATTTGAGGACTTTGAATTTGCCACATCAAAGCCTATGAAGGAGTGAGACAGCTCTCAGATTTCATCAAAAAATATCTTAATTTGTGTTCTGAAGATGAACGAAAGTCTTACGGGGTTGGAACAACATGAGGGGGAGTAATTACTGACACAATTTTCATTTTTGGGTGAACTAACCCTTCAAACCATAATGATTAATACTTGCATCTAAACACATTTTTTGGCTGAGCGAATATGGGTAGAACTCTTTACTGCCCTGTGCTTCAGAAATCCTTTTAAAGGTATACATGTGAATTAAACTTGACACAATGGCCTTCATCATCACAGTATGCTAATGCGTATCTAGAGCAAGGGATTTCATCAATATGCTGATTGAGGACTGTTGGGACACTCCAGGCACAGGACGGTTCTGTCTGGAGAGACAGAGGGCCCTATCTTACACCCGGCGCAATGCAGCGCCAAGTGTTTATTGCTAGTTTCAGTCCGACGCAGTGATCATTTTCCTGACAGCTTTCCTGTAGCTCAGTGGTAAGAGCATTGCATTAACAACGCAAGGTTGTGGGTTCGATCCCAGGGGATTGCACATACCTATGTATAAATGTATAGGATAATGCAATGTAAGTCGCTTTGGATAAAAGCGTCTGCCAAATGCATAAATGTAAATGTAAATTTTCACGTCCTACGCCATGTTGTTTAAATAGCAAATGCATTTGCGCCCATTTGTGCGCCCATGGGCTGCTGGTCTGAAAACGTCTCAGGTTACGACTGTAACCTATGTTCCCTGAGAACAGGGAACGAGACACTACGTCATTGACGCTTTGGGGAACGCCTCAGGCGTGACAGGTGTCTGAAATCAAATATCAAATCACGGCAATCATGTTGACCGGCGACAGCCCGTGAATCATTATCGTGAATGATTAACGCGCGACCTGGATGTATATAAGGACGCCTTGCAAACATGACAATATCCTTTCGTCTGAAGGGACTGTTTGGTAGGCAGGCCCCGATGCATGGCAGGGAGACGTAGTGTCTCGTTCCCTGTTCTCAGGGAACATAGGTTACAGTCGTAACCTGAGACGTTCCCTTTCGAAGGGAACTCAACACTACGTCATTGACGCTTTGGGGAACGATATACCCATGCCGCCATGCTAAGGGGAGTGCATGCCCAAAGGCAGTGACAACTGTAAGAACCGGCAATTCAAATGAACGCTAATACCACTCACCCTCAGGTCACACTGGGCTGTCAGTGACAGCACTCCCTACGGTCATAGCCCAAGCTATATGATACCACAGAAAACCTCCATAAACATAGTTTAGTGAAAGGTCTACCTGGGCCTGCTCAAGGGCCTAGGACCACAACTTCAACTTCTTAGAAGGGGTCCCTTCTAGGAAATGTGGCTAGGGAACCTGAGGGAACCCCAGCCAGTCACTATTCAGGGGAACGTGCCACCTGAAATGCCACCAGGCAGGCCTGACCTGGTGTCACTACATAAGCCACTACAGTCTGGCCACTTCCTGTCTGTCTGAAGACAGAGCCTCTGGACACTTGCCTTTAGGTAAGGCATCCAACCCGAGGGACTGCGAAGAAGGCAGTGAACCACTCGGCCCGGATCTCAGAGACGGGATATCCTGGAGAGTATGACATAGTCATATCAGCATAGTGCTTTACAACCCTTGCCAGCGAGGGGAGTTTCTCTACTCGATCCACGGATCTACCCAGTGTTTGTGTTTCAAAACACTGAGGAGGCCTGTGAGGGCCTAAGGACTGATCTAACTGGGAGGCCTCATGAGAGGCCTACGACCGACTGACCAGACTCAGGAGACCACATAATCATATTGACCCTCAGTGAGGGGAGCATGAGATCTACCTGGTAGGCAACCAGGCTGTAGCAGGATAAAGAGGTTCCAGGAGGGAACCCGTAGCAGAGAATAAAAACTTGAGTCGAGCCAGGGCGCAAGCTCACCTTCGGTAGCTGCCTGATAAGGACTGCTAAACTGATAGTAAGCGGCCACTAGCTTACAAAACCCAGCACCACTGTGAAACTACTCTCAGGGAGACCTGGAGAGGCCTACTACCTGACAACCACAGTATGTGGGAGCTCACCTTAAGGGAGGCTTGGTGAAGCCTACTACCTGATAACCACAGTATGAGGGAGCTCACCTTCAGGGAGGCCTGGTGAGGCCTACTACCTGATAACCACAGTATGTGGAAGCACACCTTCAGGGAGGCCTGGTGAGGCCTACTACCTGACAACCATAATAAGTGGGAACACACCTTCAGGGAGGCCTGAAGAGGCCTACTACCTGATAGTGATCATACACTCACAGTATGTGGGGGCTCACTTCCAGGGAGGCCTGGTGAGGCCTACTACCTAACAACCACAATGTGTGGGAGTTCACCTTCAGGGAGGCCTGGAGAGGCCTACAACCTGATAACCACCATACCTGGAAACTCAGTATGTGGGAGCTCGCTTCCAGGGAGGCCTGGTGAGGCCTACTACCTGACAACAAGAATATGTGGGAGCTCAACCTCAGGGAGGCCTAGAGAGGCCTACTACCTAACTGGAAACTCGCCTTATGGGATGTGCAACTTATCTTTCAGGGAGGCCTGGTGAGGCCTGCTACCTGACAACCACCTTATATGGGGGCTCTCCTTCAGGGAGGCCTGGTGAGGCCTACTAGCTGATAGTGAGCCAGACTGGCAGTCCAACTGTCTGTCTTTGGGGCTTTGCCTTCAGGGAGGCCTTATGAGGCCTACTTCCTGATAGTTCAAAAAGCGGGAATTCAACTTCAGGGAGGCCTGTGGGGCCTGCCACCTAGTAACCACAGTATGTGGGAATTAACCCTCAGGGAGGCCTAGTGAAGCCTACTACCTGACCACCACAAAATGTGGGATCCCACCTTCAGGGAGGCCTGAAGAGGCCTACTACCTGAAAACAGTCTAATAGCTGGATGCTAAGAGCCCTAAATCCGGGTGCTTACAGTCCCAGGGCGGCCTGCTAAGGCCCGCCAGACTGGGCTACATGGTGACTGCTGCTGGGGACTCGCCTAACAGGGAGGCCTGGTCGGGCCTACTAGCTGATAGCGAGTCTATTCTGCTACTTTAACGAACACTGCTGGAACCATACTATTTAAAAAAAAACGTTCCTATAGTTTTGACCTAGTGTATGTTCCACAATGTTGGGACCCACCTTAGAGGAGGCCTGGTAAGGCCTACTACCCATCAGTGAGCCTACTGCCCGAACTACCAAGGCCAACCACCAAAGGTGAGCTAGCCTAAGAGCCCTATTGGGGGCTACCCGGTCAAGGAGGCCTGCTGGGGCCTTCTACCTAACCATGCAGCCTTCGTGGCAGAAAGCTGTTACTACAGCGCTTACAGCATCCTGGTACCCAATCACATTGCCAAAGGCAGTGTACTAGGCAAAAAGCAATACCCTTATAGCAGGGGAGTACAACATACGCCACTCTGCCTAGTGGAGGCCCCATTAAGGGCCTACCTACTAATGCATGGGCGTCAGCTCATGGCAATGCTCTGGCTTCAAGGGAGCGGAGTTCAAAAACTCGAATGAAATGAGTTTGGAACTCCCCGCTCAACCGGAGCCATCGTGGTGTGAGGTAGATAGATACAGAGCTGAGAAAGGAGTACTCAAAACTACCCTGAGTTAACGGGGAAGTAACATCCATATGCCCCTGAAAATTTAGACAGGGAGTGGGCCTGCAAGTGGCTCCAAAGGGTGACAGGGATTTATCCTGCGCCCAGCCTAGGGGAGCGGGGGCTTGCTTACAAGCCAACCAACTTCCACCCATCGTTTGAGCGGTTTAGCTCAACGGGCTGAGTGGAGCCAGCTCTAGAGGCCCAATCATATGTTAGCTCTGTTCGGCAGGGTCTGGCAAACTATCACATCGCAGAGTGAAAGATGGCCTAACCCTGCCAGAAGGATCGTACCTCAACTACCACCCTGCATTACTCTATCACCCCTGAATGCAGTGAAAGGGGCGGGCCTTGGCCAACAACTCCATTTATGGGAGGAGGCTGAAATCTAGGGGAGGAAGCCAAAAACACATAGGAATGCGGCAGCTATGCTTAGCAGAACACCTCCACTATCCCTAGCATAGCCTAGGCCAGCTACAGAGGCAGCCCGGGTGAGGGCCAGCCTACAAGCATAGATCTACCTGAGGGCTCGGAGGGGCCACAGCCTAATTTGTTGGGGGCTGCAAAACCACTCAACCTACTGAAACTCGCTCTTTTACAGAATCAGGGGAGCGATGTACTCAGGATACCAATGTCAACGAACCGATAGGTCGGACATAAGACCTATCTGAAGCACTAGCGTCAGTCTATACTTAAAAGCAAAACCCCCCCTTTTTTTTTTTTAAGAAAGACCAACTACTCTACCCCCTGGGTGGCTAATAGCCCGAAAGACTATTTACAGGAATGAGCTGTGGCACACCTCGCACGGTTCTCTGAAGATGTTATGACAAGAAGGCCATCACATACTCATGAAGGAACCCAAATTTATCTTTAGCTTCTTCCAAATCGTTCTAGCCACCTAACAGGGGGCGGCTTCAGGGCCCTGAAGTCCAAAACTTACTTTACCTTATTCCTCCTTGCAAGTACGACCCCCTAAGTCTATACAGGGAACGAGGTCTGTAGAGAAAAAAATGTCAGTGTTACACACAGATATTCAAAAAAAAAAAACAATCAGCTCACCTGCGGCATGCGGAGTGAAGACTTCACCAGAAGTTTACAATAAACCTGGGGTCCACCACTTTTACATGCCTAAAAGATTTTTTTTTTTTTTTTTGAATACGGGCAGACTATGGGTTCTTCCAAGCCCTCTCGATCTCAGTGTGGAGATCAGGAAGGAAAGGAAAGCTCACCTGAGCTGGTGGCCTACGTTCAGGGAGAGATCGATCATCAAGCCTGTTTTCTTTTTTCCCGCGAGCGATCTCTCCCCGAGCGCGCTGCCATGGCAACTGAAGTTTGTCGGCGGCGTGCCCCATAACGTCCACCAGCTAAGCATACATGGGGCAGGATGGCTGACGCGGCTCTGGATCTAATTCATCCTCATCAGCCATCTCTTGCCCGTCCTGAAGAGCACTCGCTGCAGTACCAGAAGGAGAATCGTCTCCGTCATCCACCTGCAGCACGCTCTCGTCAGTCGATGACGCGTCTGAGAGGTTTACACACCTCTCAAGACTGTCAACGAGCTCCATCTGAGAGCCCCATGAAGCGAGTCGCCGCTCTGCCTCGGCACAAGCGGGACCTGAACCACGAGGTCCAGATGCTGAGCTCTCTTCCCTCGAGAAGAGAGCCAGACGAGAGCGGAGCGTTCTCATAGAGAAACACTCACAGTTTGCACAGGACGCTCCCTCGAGAACGTCCCGTGCGTGCTCTTCACCCAGACAGAAAACGCACATTTCATGTGTGTCACCCGGCGACAAAAACCTTGGGCACGGGTCGACACATTTAATGAAATTTTTTACCTTGGATGTGCGCTTCATTTCCTCAATTGCCGTTAACTCGCTTGACATTAAACCAGACAAAACAGTCCCTGAAGACGAAAAGGATATTGTTATGTTTGCAAGGCGTCCTTATATACATCCAGGTCACGCGTTAATCATTCACGATAATGATTCACGGGCTGTCGCCGGTCAACATGATTGCCGTGAGTTGATATTTGATTTCAGACACCTGTCACGCCTGAGGCGTTCCCCAAAGCGTCAATGACGTAGTGTTGAGTTCCCTTCGAAAGGGAACGAGGTGTGTTCTGGCGCGTTGCTATTTTGAGGCAACAGAAATAGACTGAGCCATTGACCAACTGAAACCTGCTCTAAAGTCAATTGCACAATAATTTTTTTTTTGTTATTTAAAGAGCATATAGGCGGGTCCACAACGCACGTACACTTTGCTTATTACACACACAGGATTCTCTCACAGGAATGATGATCCTCAAACACGTGCTACTCCACAAAATCACACCGAACGTCCTTCCAGCCACAAACACCAGGACTTACACACATTTATTTCTGCAGATCAAACTTCACACAGCAATAAATGGACTTTCTTGAATTCAATCTCAACAAAGTTTTGCCTGGTGTTGGTGGTTGCTGCTGCTTGACTGTCATTTCATTGAACTACTTTTAATCTGAACAACTATCAGAAATATAAAGACTAACAACTGCTTTTACTGGACAAACTACAACTGACAGAAAGAGAAACACAGACAAACATCTGACAGCCTGTTAAAACATGATCATGTGCTCATTTAGATCATTAAAGGGATAGTTCACTTTGAAATTAATGTTTGGTATGTTTTAGCTTACCTCAAGGGCATCCAAGATGTAGGTGTCTTTTTTTCCACAGTAGTTTCAATTTTGATATTTTTAGGTCAAACCGTTCTTGTCTGTCAGTCATATAATGCAGGTCTATGGTCACTGTCTCAAAGAGCATGCACAGAGTCCAAATTAAAACAATTCCCCGTCGTCCAAATTAAACAATTCCCCATCGTAAGTACACATTGATGGCCCAAGACACGAAACGAGCGGTTTGTGTGAGAAAACGAACAGTATTTATATAGTTTTTACCACTTATACACAGCCATGTCCAAGTGATCTGATCTGAAGTGTACGCAGACTGGTGCATATATATATACACACTAGATGTCGCCTTGTCTACGGCAGTTCATTGGAATGAATGTCTTTAAGGCGACATCTAGTGTATATCTCTATGCACCAGTCTGCGTACACGTCAGATCAGATCACTTGGACATCAGATCACTTGGACTTTAATTTGGACGACGGGGAATTGTTTTAATTTGGACTCTGTGCATGCTCTTTGAGACAGTGACCATAGACCTGCATTATATGACTGACAGACAAGAACGGTTTGACCTAAAAATATCAAAATTGAAACTACTGCAGAAAAAAAGACACCTACATCTTGGATGCCCTTGAGGTAAGCTAAAACATACCAAACATTTATTTCAAAGTGAACTATCCCTTTAACTCATAGTTATATGTTGATGCTTTACTACTAGTTAGTTTGTATGTTTAATGTATGTTTAATTAATAATCAGCAATAAATAAATACTAATAAAAGACTGTAGGAACTGACATTCATTTATTTTTATGTTTTTTTTAATAAACCTGGCAAGCAGATCAGCTTTATTCTGGAGAGCCGCTAAAAGACAGTTTTTCACATCATGTTCTCTCTATTCAAATATAAATGAGTGTAAATGTCATCATCATAACTAAAAGTTAACTCTTTATTTAAAAAACGAATATTTCTATTAAGTTATTGCCTCCTCAGAATGAAATGCTGGGTTCTGCTCCTCGTTTTTAATTCACTTTGAATAAAAGCGTCTGCTAAATTAATGAATAAATGTAAATGTAATACATCTAAAAGGACAGAAGCACATCAGGTCAGATAAAACTGATGTGATTCAGATACGAGGAAATGAGAATAAAGCTCAACAGTGATGCTCACTTTTCAAGACGTCTTGGTTAAGTGTTTTGATTAGGCATCGGTTTACCTAATCACGTGTTTGTTAACGATATTGTCAGCGGTTTGAGGTTTGTGTGTGTTTCATGTCTTATTATAAAAACCTCACATTAAACATCTTTATGTTGTTATATTGCATTTATATGACAAGAAAATGGCATTATAAAGATGATCAATCATAATGTTAAATCAAAAGATTAATTTCATGATTTTTTTCAATATTCATAAACAAGGATTTGTAAACATTTGTATATCAACAAAAAAGTTATTAATAAATAAATCATTCAATATCATAAAAACAATATTCAAAAAACATAAAATCCTCATGAGATCATGTAATTCGGCTGAAGGATCTTCACAAACCTCAACATCTGTTTTGATTAGATTTAGTTTTACAGTGTCAATCTAAACACTGTAGTCGTGAGGTGTTTGGTGAAAAAAGGGCTGCAACTAATGTTTATATTGATTAATCTGTCGATTATTTTTTGATTAATCGAATGAAATAACGTGTCAGAGGCATTAAACAACACACACATCTGTCAAAGCACGACAGGGCAAGACGCTTATGCTTTTGTTTAAAGCGCTTATAAATATAAAGCATTCTCATGTTTCGGACAGCTTGGATCATGTGCCTGTCCTGCAGCAGCTCACTCCGTCTCCTCCACTATTTTCCATGTGAATTTTGTCCATATAAATGTGTTATTCACATAGACAGTAAAATAAATGGACACAGCGACCCCTTTCAACGGAGATTCAACGAAGAAAAGTGAAGTTAATTAGAAGCTCTCACTCCTGATGGCTGAGCGTACTGTGCAGACTCAAACTGAGCTTGACGACGTAGATGTGACGTGAGCAACCTGTCTGTCTTCTAGTAGCTGTGCCGAGAGAAATCTGAATCATTCCCTTCCGAATCGTGCAGAGACGGAGAGTGTGAGTAGGAGGTGTCCATGAGCTAGGAGCAGGAGAAACTTTATGACTCTCTATGGGCTTCTCCCTTGACTTTATTGGACTTTATGCCTCCACGTCCCCCCGATTGCCCGCAAGCTTCTCCTCCTGTCCATACGGTAATCTCTCTACTGTGCGACAGAGAGTCGCGTGGTTATGACGCAATCGTTAGCCTATTTTTACAAAAACTGCTTCTACAGGGCCATAACGTAAGATACAAGGTAATGAAGCCTTTTATACATTTTCGTGTTTCTTTAGAAATAAATCATGGGCAAATGGAGTCTTTAAACGCCTCAGATGTAAAGTTATTCGCTGTCAAAGTGACGCCAAAATGAATGGGAGTCAATGGATTGCTAACAGCAGGTGATGGTCCGCTAATCAATGGCGGCTCCCTGGGGAAGCTTCAGTTTCCGGCTGATGGATTACCCCCTTGGTTTATGTACTATATCCCAGCCACTGCACTGGCCATTATTATTAATCAGAGGAGATGTATGTGTGTTTTCAAAGCATTAATGGTAAGGAACAACCCATATTATACTTGAGAGCGACACATATGAGGTTTTTCTAGGTGTTTCTCACTCATTTCTGCTTCAAGGTCTTGATTGTGGCATTTCTTTGAGGTTTAAAATCCATTCCTGTAATAATTTTTTCTTATATGAATTTAAAAAAGAACTCTTGTCTCGTATTCTGTCCAAAACACACCGAGTCATCTACCCCCTTGGTTATTCACTGTAAAGTAACGTGACTGGCTGATGGAGTCCAAGCACAGCGCACAGACACGACTGTGATAATCAAATTCATTGTTGATTATTTTCACTGTCGATAATAATCGATTTCATCGATTAGTTGTTTCAGCCCTAGTAGTTTGCATCATATGGCCATATTCTATGCATATAGCCTAAAGTTTCATTTTAAACATTGCCAAAACATTAATAATAAAAATATTGTTAAACCATAATGATTAATACTTGCATCTAAACAAAATATTTGGCTGAGCGAATATGGGTAGAACTCTTTACTGCCCCTGTGTTTCAGAAATCCTTTTAAAGGTATACATGTGAATTAAACTTGACACAATGGCCTTCATCATCACAGTATGCTAATGCCTATCTAGTGCAAGGGATTTCATCAAAGTGTTTATTGCTAGTTTCAGTCCGACACAGTGATAATTTTCCGTCCTGCGCCACGTTGTTTAAATAGCAAATGCATTTGCGCCCATTTGTGTGCCCATGTGCTGCTGGTCTGAGAACGAGTGTGTGTTCTAGCGCATTGGAGCGTTGCTATTTTGAGGCAACAGAAATAGACTGAGCCATTGCATTGACCAGCTGAACCCTGGTCTAAAGTCAATTGCGCAATTTTAATTTTTTTTGTTACTTAAAGAGCATATAGGCGGGTCCACAAAGCGCGTACACTTTACTTATTACACACACAGGATTCTCTCACAGGAATGATGATCCTCAAACACGTGTTACTCCACAAAATCACACCGAACGTCCTTCCAGCCACAAACACCAGGACTTACACACATTTATTTCTGCAGATCAAACTTCACACAGCAATAAATGGACTTTCTTGAATTCAATCTCAACAAAGTTTTGCCTGGTGTTGGTGGTTGCTGCTGCTTGACTGTCATTTCATTGAACTACTTTGAGTTTCATGTTTCAACCAAAGAGAGAACAACAGAGTCAGGGAAGAAAATCAGTAGTATGAAAGAACAAATACTTACAGGGACCGACGGATGATGAGTCGAAAGCGTGGACGCTCAAGCTCACTGTGGAAAATGAAAACATGAACCATCATTAGAACATGATTATTATGAACATGTAAGAATCGATTCACATCCGAGTTACAATCCAGAGCAAAAAAGAGAGAAAGACAGAAAACACTCTGAAGAATCTGAACAACTATCAGAAATATAAAGACTAACAACTGCTTTTACTGGACAAACTACAACTGACAGAAAGAGAAACACAGACAAACATCTGACGGCCTGTTAAAACAAGCTGAATTCAGAAGAAAATACTTCTTACAAGGATTCACATCTTCAGGGGATCAGTGTAAATACATGAATAAACTAGATTCAGAAAAACATGTGAGTGGTGTGGCTAAGAAAAGGCTTTACAGTCCTTAATGAGTCAAGTGACGCCTCAACTCTCTCTGACATTTTGATCCAGAGATATTGATATTGTCAATGTTAAGTCTACAGGAATTTTTCACACAATTTGCACCCGATCACTTATAAAAGTCATAACACATCTTTCCTGAATAAACCACATGATTTCAGTCATGAGTATTAAAATGTTAATACTTTGAAGATATATCATCATCATCACTGTTGGGGAAAGAGAAAATATTGAATCATCAAAACTATTTGCACAGTTTTTCCTGTAACTGTATTTAGATTCACAAACAAGCCTTTCTATGTACAGAATCAGATAGTTTGAGAGTGACTGACTATCATGAACATGTTCAGTGAGCTTCATGCTTCAAACTGACACACAGACTCAGCGTTTAGGGCTTTTCACACTTGACTAGTTAACCCTGGGTCATTCTAAACCCCAGGTAAACAGAATCCTGGGTAATCTTGCTTGTTTCACACTAATCATCATTTATCCTGGGTACTTATAAGCTGATGTTAAACACTGTACATTTATAAACCCTGAGTTAATGTTCTTATTTGCATATTCATGGTGTCAGTGTCACTGATTGGACGAATACAGCACACAACTAGTTTAGATAAAGCATAAATCACTTTCTAAACTGCTAAATAACAGATCAGAGATAAAACATAATAGCAGATTTCTCTAGTTTTAAACAATAAAAACTGAGATGAAAAATTTACTCCAGTAAGACATTTACTTTTGCTACACTGTCAGAAATAGGGGTACAGTAGGAGTCCATTTCTGTCCCCCAAGGTACAATCTACACTAACATACCCCATAGGGCTTATTATTGGACCTCAAGGTACATATATGTACCTTTTTGAGGGTCAAAAAGCATTAAAAGGAACATATATGTACCGTTTCTTTTAAAGTACAATAAAGTACCCTTGAGGGTACAGCCCCAGTGACAAGTAATTGTACCCCTAAAGGTACAATTATGTATTTTATTTTCTGAGAGTGTATGGTTAAATAAATGTTCAGTGATATCTTACAAAGATTTTTTAATTTGAGTGTTTTTTTTCTCTAGTGTTGATCTGGCAACTATTAAAAACACAAAGGGGCAGATTTACTAAACAGGGAAGAACAGACGCAGTCAGATCATTTCCATAATAATCATGACTTTATTGATTGTCAATGTTACTGAAGATTGTTTTAATTGCTATGCCTCTTATAAAAAATAAATTATAAACCCCAAATCAAATATTGTTCTGCTGTAAAATGTGCTCTTCTTTAGAAGAAAAATGCATTTGAATGATGAAATAATGACATATCTGTCATGATTCCTGTCTTGCGTTCCTCTGGTCTTGTGTGGACTTTTATGTTAGTTCCTGTTTTGTAGTCCTTTGTAGTTTTTCTTGTGAATCAGTTTCTGATTGTTCCCAGGTGTTGTTTGCAGATCACCCCTTGTGTATAAATGCCCCAGTGTTTTTTTTGTTTTTTTTTGTCTGGTGTTGTCCTTAGTGGATCTATTGTCTATTTTGACCCTCGTTTGGATTCACTCCGGTTTTTGCCAGTAGCTATGTTTCCATCAACTTGTCAATTGAATTATTTGTCAATTGAATTAATTATCTGAAACAAAGTTCAGCACCAAATCTGACAAATCGCACACAAGCTAAAATCATTCCATTTAAAGTGCTTTATTTTTTTTATCTCACACCTCTCTCAACATCACAATAGCCTCATGAATGGGCTAATGAGCGCTAAAGTGCACTTTGTTTTGGGCCATTCAAGTAGCCTAGGCTACCTCCAGTTCACGCGCGGGCGCCTCTCCGTGTCCTGATTATTGCCTGCTATATTTAGCTCTTATTTATTAAATCCAGGAAAATGGTTGATTAAACATTGATTAAAATTAAGATACAATTAATACAAAACGAAATTCACTTTAAAGAAAGTCTTTCTACAAAAACAAACTTAATAAAGTGGTCAAAATCATGTCTGCCCACTCCATTTGTCTCCCGATATTCGGGATCATCTTATCTTATTCATGCTTTTTTCACTTTTCATATAATCAACATGAAATTTATATATATATATATATATATATAAAAAAAAAAAAATCGGTCGATCTTAACGCAAGTTTACAACCGGCCAGTCGGTCGGACTAAAAGGGGGAAAAAATTAATTGGGTCGGTCCTAAATTGACAGGATCGGTCGGGTAACGGCAAACAAGAATATTTTTAAGGATGCCCAAAACACATATTTGCGAGTGTGTAATGGCAATTTAGACATACAAATATTGCACATATTTTTCATCCGCTACCCGCCCGCAAGGAGTTCATTATTTCACAGGCGCATCCCCGCCTGTGAATTTTAGGAATGTTGTAGAAAGTGTTCCCCTTTGACACATGGACTCTCCCAGTCATCCCTGTCATTCAGTGAGAAATGGACTATTCCAAAACTTTCCACCGGACTTTGCGAAGTGACGGAGAAGAAAGTTGACGGATGATAACGGGAAAAGGAGATCGGCTGAATATTGTATATAGTTTGTAGAGTGGAGTATAGTGTATTAACCCAAATCGGAGGAGTTTTATAGATTGTGCGTGTGCGTGCATCACACTGTAAGTAATCACATAATTACTGAACAGTTTCAACGAACGCTAATCCGCCTGTATCAGTGTTTACATTTAATGTTGTTTACTTAATTATATTCGGCTGCTGTGACATTACTGCCATCCCATGTATATTTATGTCATTCGTTGTCAGTATTAGTTATATTTATTCCTTATAAACACCAATGCATGTTGTACCTCAGGTCGCGCGCATGCGCTCATAGTTGTTTACATCTCGGTTTGACCGCACATGCAGCAGTAGCCATGCTCGCATGCTCAGCTCGTGCACAGCTCGTGTACAGTGTTAGCGTACACACATCCATTCCCACTTAGTCAAGTATTTCATAATAGAGATTGTATTGTGTTATATTTTACCCTTTATTCATCAGTAATTTACCAAATAAGCTTTATTCATATTGTTCTTGTGTTTTATGTTTATATCCATATTCATTTCTGTATTTCACAGAACCACACATCTATGCACCTTTAATAAAAACAACGATTTGGAATATAACCTGAGTGAGACATCATTGTTCTGACCGGACAACCTGTAGCCTTCAGCAAACCTGAACTAGCAATTAGAGTGAATACTCACAAGATTTTTCAAATGTCACAATCCACCCGTTTTAGCCACTTTTATGCGGGTACCCAACCCATTGCAGGACTCTAGGTGCTTATGTGACAGCTGATAGCGACATTATTTGACTATTATGGCATTTCTTAGATTTTTGCTATAATAGCCGTTTTATTTTTCTGTTAAATTAAATTCAAAAAGTATCTCGTCTCCACGTTGGTCCACTTTGTTGACACCGGCCATGTCTGCAAACCAGACAGTACCGTATTTTCCGCACTATAAGGCGCACTTAAAAGCCTTTAATTTTTTCAAAAAACGACAGTGCGCCTTATAATCCGGAGCGCCTTATATATGGATCTGGCGCCTTATATTAATGTCTGTAAAACAACCGCTGACTTAAACCTTTTGTTTATACTTTCGCCTGGCACCGGAGCGCGAGCCTCCGCTGACTGCGCGCGCACCTCCCCAAACAGACGAGGCATTTATACTTGACGCAACTGTTTTGTTTTAGACTGAACACCAGACCATACAACTGATTTAGACGCGCAAACTGGGTGCCGGTGTGATGAGATGGACTAATATCCGTCTGCTCGGGCAGAT
This sequence comes from Leuciscus idus, assembly GCA_021554675.1. Taxonomy (NCBI): domain Eukaryota; kingdom Metazoa; phylum Chordata; class Actinopteri; order Cypriniformes; family Leuciscidae; genus Leuciscus; species Leuciscus idus. Next base: position 35,135,464 of record CM038633.1, on the reverse strand, counting down.
TCGGCTCAAAGTCGTGCATCATCGGATGCGGAGGCGCGCGCGCTGTCACAATGACGTCATTTTGCCGCGCGCGCGCCTCCGCATCCGAAGATGCACGACTTTGAGCCGAATCTGCCCGAGCAGACGGATATTAGTTTTTTATTACCTTCGCGCTCATGCGGACGCGTCGAGTATAAACAAGGTTTTACAGCTCAGCCACTTGTTTTTTCATATTTTTTTGCAAGTGGTAGATCTTGGTTTACATTTGGACTTTGGATGTGATCTTAGGCTTGAAAAGGTTGGTGACCACTGCATAACGCAAACCCAGTCAAACGTTTGACTGCAGTATCTTCTATTCTATGCGCCTTATAATCCGGTGCGCCCTATATATGAAAACAGTTCTAAAATAGGCCATTCATTGAAGGTGCGCCTTATAATCCGGTGCGCCTTATAGTGCGGAAAATACGGTATATAATGGGTGCAAACTGGGCGGAAATTAACTAAAACTTCTTCTTTTGTGGCGGGTTGTACCCATAAAATGACCTAAAACTTAATAGCAATCCATTATTTATTCGGCAAATAACGTTTCCATCAGCGTTTATCGCATAAACCGTACATCGATCAAGATAAAATCCGATGAGACCGACCGTATTTCATTTTAGTCGATATTCAAGAAATTCAATCGAATTTTACTGTTTCCATAAGGCATTTTTCATTCGATATCACATAATTCGGATAAAAACGTGTTGATGGAAACATAGCTAGTGTCTCCTGTTACTTGGATGTTTTCTTGTTATTTGAGTTAGTTTAAAGTGAAAGGGTTACCTCTGTAAGATATTTCCTTTTACAGAAATAATTTTTTAAGGACTACAACAAACGGCTGGTAGAGACTACATGAGCTTCTTCACAGATTAGCAGGGTTCGTACGGTCATGAAAAACCTGGAAAAGTCATGGATTTTTAAAATGGCAATTTCCAGGCCTGGAAAAGTTTTGGAAAATGAATAAACTCATAAAGTTTTGGAAAAGTCATGGAAATTTGTTTTTCAAAATATCTGTGTACTTGAATTTGTTTAATTAATAAAATTGGGGAAACAAATTGCAATACTTTTTTCGTTTTACTGTGCGTTCACACCGGACGCGAATAGCACGTCAAATTCGCGCCTGACGTGTCTAGAAATTTACGCGCGTCAGAGGCGAAATGACGCGTTTCCATTAACTAAAAGCGCTGAAACGGACATGAAAGGGGACCCATTTCTTTTGGCCCATCTAGTTTTAGTCGCTGTCCTCAGTGCCGCAGAAAAGCGCTGAAACGGACATGAAGGGGAACTCATTCAGCGCTTTTCTACGGCACTGAGGACAGCGACTAAGTAGCCACACCTGTGTGGCTCTTGTGTTGCTGTCATCAGCTCAGTGCTTCAAATTAAAATAAGCTGCTTTGCATTTTCATATAGCTTCGTATGTGCCTTTCCATTACAGATTTGAGCAAAACTTTTTTTTCTTCTAAATATCGATAAATAACTATTGCAAAAGGATGGCGTTTCCATTAACCGACTAAAACTTTTTTTTTTTTGCGATCAGTCATTCCAAAAATCATGGCAACGGAGGACGTTAGTAGGTTTATATCTCACCCACCGCCCTACAAATTATTATTATTAATGTCTTATCCAAGTATTAATGTCAGGGAAAGACCCTTATGCGAACGGCACATAGGCTATATGCTAAGTTTCTTCATGTTTCTCCCTTGATTGTGGCATTTCTTTGAGAGTAGGCTATCCCTGTATTGTTTCTTTTATGAATTTAATAAGGAACCCTGGCTTTCATGTATTCTTTCTGTCCAAAAGGTCCGTGTTCTTTTGTGTCCACTCGTTTTTCCTTTAACCCCCAAATGAAAAACGAAAAATGAAGGGTTGTTGTAAGTAGGCTATTTTTAAAACGCAAAGTTGAACGCCAACATTTAAATTTGAACTGTAGGCTACACCAAATGCTGTGCGAAAAAGAAAAAAATATCGACAAATTTTCAGATTTTTGTTTATGACTTTTTGCCTCATTGTTAAACATTTAAAATATATATGATTTTTTTCTTTTAAAAAATTTATTTGGTCTTTTATTTTCCGTGTTCACATTTATGAGGAAAAAACAATGTTACGTGACCGTTCTCCATTACGGTAATGAGTCCTCTGAGAGCGGCACTAAAAGACTTTAAAACTTACACAGAGACCTCAAACAGAAAGCACAAAGCCTTCCTAAACGAATTTCGTTTTGTATTAATTGTATCTTGATTTTAAAATGTTTCATTAACCAATTGCTTAATAGCCTAAATAAAAAGTAAATAGCAGAAAATAGATAATCACGACACAGAGGCGCCGGAGTGAACTGGATCATCCATGAACCGAAACTCAGCGTAAAAGGTAGCCTACTCGCCTCACAGACCTAAACAAAACTGAAATAGGCCTATATCTATTATCTACAGAAATATCTACTTTTAAACCGAACAATTCAAAACAAAATAAAACGATGTAGCCTAATCCGTATGAAATGTGCATTTCTCTCCGGCGTGTTCACTACTAAGAAGATCGCGAGTCAGTCAACTTCGTCTTTGCAGTCGACACAGAAAATACTTGTTTATTAATAAACAATTGAAATTGAGAGAGAGAGAGAATATAAGATTAGTTTGACTAATTTTGAGGACTTCTAATGATCTGTTAACAATCTCGTTTTTTTTTTTGTTTTTTTTTATGGCGTTTATCGCATTTTGGAAAAGAGCTCTTCAAGCACATTTAGATTTTTCATCCGCTACTAACGTTACCCGCCCACAAGGAGTTAATTAACATGTATACACAGATGTTTTATGGAAAACTATGTCATGAATATTTACCTTTAAGTCATGGAAAAGTCTTGGAAAAGTCATGGAAATTTAATGGTAAAAATGTGTACGAACCCTGGATTAGTGACATCAGGAACCATAAAATGTACATAAACCTGCCCCTGGGACAAAGGGGATGAGTCCATTAGTAGAGGAAGAGTAGTTGTAGTCGAGCACATCTGTGAGTCTGCTCAAGCTGTCACATTCGTCTTTTCACACTTATTGCAATACAGTACGTAACACAAATGCAACAGCATGTCACTCTTGACTTATTTTACTTCTTGTGAAATGGGGCATTATACCACCCCTTTAATAAACTGTTAAACTACACTTGGATTCTCCTCTTCTAGTTTCTGAAACACTCTGCGTTACAATATCAAAGTGTCATGTTTCTCTATACTGCAGACGAAAGCTGATGAAAGTTTGATATCACTGATGTCAAAAAGCTTCTTTAGGAGATAAATTCAGAAATTGTAACGAGTGCAAGATATGAAGTTTATGGTCGCTAGTGAGGATGGAGATGAAGATCGTTGAATAAAGGCTTGAATTTGGGTCGGTTTCTCACATGAATTCTGAAGATTTGGATTACAGAGCGCAAATAAAATGGATTATTTTTATGATCATTTTATGTTGCATTTTGCTCTATTTTAGTCACAGCGTACTGAGAAAACTTGTGTCCCGATGAAAACAAAATAAATAGTACATAAATAATAGTTGGACAATTACAGAAATGTTATTCATTTTAGGGTTTTAAAGTATTCTTGTTTAACATTATACAGTATATTTCTTTAAAACAAGAATGAACTAGAAGTCACACAGAACAGAATTAAATGTTATTATTTCAAATTAAGTAAACAAGTCAACTTTGTTAAACAATCTGATTGAAAATATTATTTATCTTAAGTACAATAGAATCAAAATACAAATTTCATGGTTTTTAATATTCATAAATAAGGATTTGTAAACATTTGTACGTCTGTAAAGTTATTCATACATATATCATTCATTCAATATTAATTAATCTGTCAATATTTTTTTCAATTAATCAAATGAAATATCTAAACATTATTGTCCATTAAAAATGTATTTTAATCCATTATTTTAAAACAATATTATTACATCCTGTCCAAACAATGTGTAAAATAAAATGAAAAATGCCAATGGACAAAATGTTCCTATGCAAACAAATTAAGTGAATATCTATGTCGGCTATGCTGTACATAATGAGCAAAAAAGGGTTAAAATACAAACATTACATTCTAAACCTAAAATCAACTGATTGCTTACTATTTTAAAGCCGAAATTAAAGCTAAACTAAAAATGATAATAAACAAACACAAAAGCACACAATGTTAATTTGTACGAGGTATGAAGAACATACATTCACTCGTATGAACATCGTAATTATATTTTATTAATGGGCTAATCCAGCAATAGTGCCTTTACTGCTCTCATAAATATTATAACTTGTGTTACACATAGAATTTTAAACCTACTTAATTTCGAACAAAACATATTTCAGCAAAATGTGTATTTAGTAGAATTATTGCGCTCCTATTCTACTGAGTTTCGTCTGTTTGACGCACATGCGCACACCGGCGCTCATTCATTTAAGTTTATGAAGTTTAAAGAGCAAGTAAACCCTAAAACAACTTTTTTTAGTTAATGATTTGTAAGACTGGGGCTTTATTAGTGCTGTTCATTGATTCGAGTAAATTTTTTGACATTATGGGTATAAAGTGTTTTTTGACATTATGGGTATAAAGTGTTTTAATTCTACAATAAATTCTACAATAAATTAAAACTGTCAATCACTCTCGATTGATCTGGGATCAACAACTCAAACCAAGGGGTCTATTTGGAGGGCATATGAACATCCGTAGCCTCAGCCCAAAGTTTGAAGAAGTACATCATCTTCTTATTAACTCCAACTTAGATTTTTTAGGTCTGACAGAATCTTGGTTACATAAAAATTCTCCATCTGCTGCATTACATGTACCAGGGTATAATATTTTTAGACGGGACAGATGTGAGGGAAGAGGGGGAGGGGTAATGATTTACATAAAAGATCACATTAACTGTCAGCAGATATGTTGGCCTTTTGACCATGATTTGGAGTGTATTGGGGTGAATATACTGCTCTCACCTGAAATGTCTTTTGTATTAATTGTTGTATATCGTCCACCCTCCTCTAATAATGATTTCTATATCACTTTTAAAAAGCTACTTCAAGCATGTGATTTTAAAACTGAGGTAATACTGCTTGGTGATCTTAACTGTAACTGGCTTAATAAGACTAATAGGAAATCCCTTAAACAGATCACAGATAGTCTGGATTTTACTCAATTGTTGGAAGGTCCTACTAGAATAACCACATCGTCTCAGACACAGATAGATTTAATATTCAGTAACAAGCCTGAAAGAATTGTAAAAACATTTAATTTTATTACTGGACTGTCTGATCATAATCTGACTCTACTGTCGAGAAAACTTACAAAAAAGCGATTTCATCATTCTAATAAACCCGTGGAGCAACTTAGGATTCCTAAGAATGAAATGGATAATTTTCAAAAGGCAGTACAGCAGACTAATTGGATAGATATATTTACTGGGAATAACATAGAAGAAGTGAGTAAAATGTTTTTTACCAAGCTACAAAATCTAGTTAAGGAGTTTACTAGAAAGGTAAAAGGAAAGAAAAAAGCAAATGTACTCCCCTGGCTCAATACTGAAATATTTAATTTGATGAAAGAAAGAGACTCTGCTTTAAAAAGATCATTAAAAACAAAATTAAATAGTGATAGGCATAGGTTCACTTCATTACGTAATCAAGTGATTAAAGTGATAAGAAAGGCTAAAGCCAATTTTTTTATGACAATTATTAATGAGGGAAAAGGTAACACAAAACTGATCTGGGAACAGATCAAGAATGTGATGGGAATTAGCCATAAGATTAAAAACCAGTTAGAATTGAACCTGAATGGTAAACTAATTCAAGACCCAGCTCAAATAGTTGTAGCTTTTAATGAATATTTTATTAATTCTGTGAATGAAATCGCACAGAATTTTTCCCTAATAACTGGAAATGTTGTCACAATAGATGAAAGCATGCCTTCTTTTAGCATTCAACCTATCTGTGAAGTAAAAACTCAGGCAATTATTAATTCTCTTAAAATCTCATCAACAAAAGATATTTATGGAATGGACTCGAAAATGCTTAAATGCCTGAAAGAACATCTATCTCACCCTATCACACAAATTTTTAATCAGTCAGTACTAGAGGGGATATTTCCAACCACCTGGAAGAGTGCAATTGTAATTCCCATATTTAAGTCAAATGACCCACGGAACATATCTAACTACCGCCCAATTAGTATTCTACCAGTGGTCTCTAAGGTTGCTGAAAAATGTGTATCAGAGCAGCTTGTGTCTTTTCTTAATAATAGTCCCTTCACACTTCATCCGATGCAGTTTGGCTTCCGGGCCCATCACTCCGCAGAAACGGCCAACTGTTACTTTTTAGAGACTGTTAGAGCAATGGTGGACAAGGGAGGTGTTGTTGGCGCTGTGTTTTTAGACCTCCGTAAAGCATTTGACACAGTCAACCATCAGGTCCTTATTGGCAAACTCTCTACTTTTAATTTTTCCCCCTCTGCAATTAAATGGTTTGAGTCATATTTAACTGGTAGAACTCAATTTGTTTCTGTGAACACCCATCATTCACTAGCTCTTAATTTATGCACAGGGGTGCCACAAGGATCAATACTTGGCCCGCTTTTGTTTAGTTTATATATTAATGATTTGCCATCAGTTTGCCCTGATATCAATACAATAATGTATGCGGACGATACCGTAATTTATGTGCATGCCAAGACAAAAAATCTGGCTGCCACAAAATTGACCAAAGCCATGGACCAGATCACCAATTGGCTAATTCGTTCATGTCTTCAATTAAATGTAGATAAAACTGTGGGAATGTTTTTTACAAAAAGACAATGTAATAGTGTGTCAAACATATCAATTTCGGGTCAAAACATTACTATTGTGCCACAATTTAAATATCTGGGCGTTATTATTGATTCTAATCTCTCTTTTAAAACACATATTAAGAAAGTCTGCAATAGGGTCAAGTTTAGTTTAGCTAATTTTAGATATATTAGAAGTGCCCTTACTTTTAATGCTGCTAAATTATTTATGGATGCAATGATTATGTCACATCTAACATATTGTCTGACAAGCTGGGGACAAACTAACAGCTCATCACTTAAGCCACTAGCAACTATTTATAAAAAAACTCTTAAAATTTTGGACCAGAAGCCTAACAGTTTACACCATTGTATAATTCTTAAAAACTATAAACTGCTGAGCTGGGAAAATGTAATCAAATATAAAAATATTTGTCTGGTTCACAAAATTTTACATAATACCGCTCCGCCTCCTTTCAATTCATTCATAATCCAACGTAATAACAGCAGTCATAATACCAGAAGCACCACACGTGGCGACCTAGTAATCCCACTCAGAAAAAGTACATTTGGTCAATTATCATTTTCATTTACTGCAATACATAACTGGAATTCATTGCCCATTACAATTAAAAACATACATATGTATTCGACTTTTATTGCACACCTTAAAAATTGGCTAATCGACAATTACACCTGCACACATTAATATGCTAGATGTGATGTGCACACTAGATGTGACATGATCATGCTTCTGCCACTTGATCTCTGCTGGCTGCTTCAATGATATGTCCTGTATGTGCTTCAATGTGGCCTTTGCATGATAATTCTTTTGTGTCAATTTTCTCTAGTTTATTGCATGACCTGTTTTTATGTCTTTGCAATTTGTGCTTGCTTGTCTGTTTCAATTTTGTGCCACCTTGTTTGTTTGTCTAAGCTCTTGCTTAAGCCTTGTTTTAATTGTAATGTATTTATTGATGTATGCCAATTAACAACTGGCTGGGGACTACAGCTGGAAATTAGCCGTAGAGGCTAAAGCTGCTCTTTTCATTAAAAAGAGGTTGTCCACATTATTATAAACCAATAAACTAAATGATGTAAAAACATCTGAATGCTGCCCTCTTCAGGTTGAACGGTGGCTACTGCAGTTGAATTTTCCTATTGGATGTTGTGGTACCACGTGACATAAGCAGGTTCCAGCTCACCACAGCCCCTGGTATAAAAACATCTCGTTCCGTCAAAACCACTGTAACGAGTCAGGAGCTGGAATTGCGAGTATTGAAACCGATCAGGATAGCTTATACTAGCATCTAGTTACCATAGCATTTATATAGCTATTTAGATTATTTTGCATAGCCTGTGTAAAATGGGCTTCTCCAAACAGCTCGTGCCGAAAAGCGACGCAGTGCCAAACACCGCTCCTCCTGCATGGACTCGTCTTGATGTGAGAGAGCATATATTTTTAATCACAATTTATGTTCCTTCCTATTAGGCTAAAGTTAACCCTCGGGGTCGACAAACGCGCCAGCGCGTTTTGCTGGATTTTGTCAGTGTCACATAGCAGCAAATTAGACTTAAAATACTCCATCATTTATGGTCATACAGACTTGAGAAATATGAAAAAATAAACTGTTAAATGTCTACTTTTTATGTCTACGCACAGTCGAAACAAAACATTATGCTTTTGTAAAATAAAGAAAATAAACAGGGTGTGCTTTCTGCCTCTCCGTGAACTTTTTTTCTGGAGCACGTCTCTAAACTTAAACAAAACTCAGCGAATCCTAGTCACACAGGCATAAGCAATATATTTTTAAATCTCTGCTATTAAATTATCAAATTCTAAACGAAAACAAATATTCTCTGTTTATGTAATCTGTATGAAAAGATAGAGATGTCAGTCGTTCTCATGGCAACTCATCTGCTAATGTAAACAATGTACCCCCCAAGCCCCCAAGCCCCCGCTCAGCCCCGCCCTCGGTTCGTCCCCTCTATCTCACTTTTCCAGCATTTTTTAAATATTGCCAGTGGGTGGAGTCAGGCTCTGACCAGGGGTTGAGTTACCCTTTGAAAACAAAACGCTTTCATCAGAATTTTGACGGATCATCCATGGGAGTGGGAATCAGCGGTCCAATTGACAATTGAGAAAGTATATGATGTCTTCAACTAAAACTTTAAAATATGTCCAATCGCAGGTTAAAGCTGCTCTGCCGGTTTTAGGTGACGAACCACAACATTCCTACGAGCCAGGACAGTGGATCTGGGTAAAAGGCTTCCTGAGGAAGGCGTGGCATTGTCCAAGGTGGTTGGGGCCATGAGATCATCCTGAAACCAACACTGCCATCAAGGATGCCGAGCGTGATACCTGAATTCACAATTCGCAAACCTCCCCAACCTGACGGCACGCAAACTGAATCGAGGAAATACACCAGCCGAAAAGAACTCCGGTTTTTGCCTTTGTTTCTTGTTGCTTGGATGTTTTCTTGTTATTTGAGTTAGTTAAAAGCGAAAGGGTTACCTCTGTAAGATATTTTCTTTTACAGAAATCATTTTTTAAAGGACTACAACAAACAGCTGGTAGGGACTACATGAGCTTCTTCACAGATTAGTGACATCAGGGACCATAAAATGTACATAAACCTGCCCCTGGGACAAAGGGGATGAGTCCATGAGAAGAGGAAGAGTAGTTGTAGTCGAGCACATCTGTGAGTCAAGTCAAGTCAAGTCAAGTTTATTTGTATAGCGCTTTTCACAATACAGATTGTATCAAAGCAGCTTCACAGTATTAAATTAAAATAATACAACAAAGTTTGTTTCAAGAGGAATTTATTGATTGATAAAATTAAATTAAATATCCCCAAAATATCCCCAACTGAGCAAGCCAAAGGCAACAGTGGCAAGGAACCGAAAAACTCCATCAAGTGACCTAATGGTGTCCTAAAACTCCATCAGGTGCCTTAATGGAGAAAAAAAAAAACCTTGGGAGAACCCAGGCTCAGTCGGGGGCCAGTTCTCTTCTGGCATTGGATAGAGGCCGGATTGTAGTTTGAACTGTAGGATTATATGAATGCCTGGCTGAAGAGATGCGACTTTAATCTAGTTTTAAACTGGGAGAGCGAGTCTGAGCAACGAACAGTATCAGGAAGACTATTCCAGAGTTTTGGAGCCAAATGTGAAAATGCTCTCCCTCCTTTGGTGGTTCTGGATATCCTAGGTATGACCAAAAGCCTTGAATTTAGTGATCTCAAAGAGCGCGATGGATTATAGGGCGATAGAAGATCCGTTAAATAGACTGGAGGTAAGCCGTTTAGGGCTTTATGTCAGTAGCAATACCTTGTAATTAATACGGAACTTTATAGGTAACCAATGCAGTGATGATAAAATCGGTGTTATATGATCATATTTTCTTGATCTCGTAAGAACTCTAGCGGCGGCAAGCTGAGTCTGCTCAAGCTGTCACATTCGTCTTTTCACACTTATTGCAATACAGTACGTAACACAAATGCAACAGCATGTCACTCTGTAGGATTCTTACAACAGTTTCCACACAGCGATTTATAGATAATCATGACAGAATATGCTAATCAAAGACTTGAAGATAGAAGAAGACTCCACATCAGCAACATAAATTCATCAACTAACCATTCAGAAACGTCCTGTTGCTTCTACATGTTGTCATTTCTTCTTGAGTCTCTCCATCATTGTCCGATTCCAGTTTCAGCATAAAAGGCAGAACACTAGACTGTTAGACTGAGCCCGCATCTGTCCTCCACCCTCACACTCACACTTAAGATCACAGATGATACAACTGTGGTTGGACTTATTTTAGGAGAGGATGAGACTGCTTATAGGGACGAAGTCCAAAGACTGGCGGTGTGGTGTTCAGACAATAATCTCATATTGAACTCTTCAAAAACAAAAGAACTCATAATGCATTTCAGGAAGAGCAGAGCAGTCATGACACATTTACACATTAATGAGGACCGTATGGAAATTTAACTTGTTTTCAGGTTCCTGGGCACATATATTGCTGCAGATCTCCCATGGGCGAACAACACCACCAAAATAGTTAAAAAGGCTCAGAAGAGACTGAAAATATTTCGGCAAAATCAACTGCAACGGAAACATCTGGTGTGCTTCTACCGTAGCTCCATAGAGAGCGGCAGATAGGAGAGCCCTCCAGAGGGTCAGTACAGCACAGAAGATCATCGGCGACTCTCCGCCCTCACTGGAACAATTATTTAACTCACGTTGTCTGAGTAGAGCGGCTGACATTCTCAAAGAAGATCCATCCCACCCTGGGCATCATCCGTTTGTCCAGTTGCCCTCTGGTAGGCGTTTCAGGTCTATTGCATCACGGACTAATAGATTTAAGAATAGCTTTTACCCCAGAGCCGTAAGAGAACTTAACAACACTGAACTTTTGATTATACCTTGAATAGTCATGATTCAATTGCACTAATCAAAATTACAGTTACATAATTACAGGATCACTTTGTGACAATAATGTGCAATATCTTTACATGAAACTGTCAAGGAATTGAATTGAATTGAACAGTTTCTGACATTTTAGTGCGTGTCTGTGCGAGGTAATCGGAGCTGCTAACACACACAAGCTCTTGAAGCTCCGCCCTCTGTGCCGGGAGCAGCAGCTCATTTGCATTTAAAGGGACACACACAAAACAACGCGTTTTTCTCACCCTCAAAAAGGGACAATTTTAACAAGATTATCTGTGGGGTATTTTGAGCTAAAACTTCACATACACACTCTGGGGCCATCAGAGACTTATTTTACTTCTTTAGAAAAGGGGCATTATATCACCCCTTTAATAAACTGTTAAACTGCACTTGGATCCTCCTCTTCTAGTTTCTGAAACACTCCGCGTTACAATATCAAAGTTTCTCTAAACTGCAGACGAAAGCCAATGAAAGTTTGATATCACTGATGTCAAAATGCTTCTTTAGGAGGCAAATTTAGAATTTGTAAAGTGAGGATGGAGATGAAGATCGTTGAATAAAGGCTTGAATTTGGGTCGGTTTCTCACGTGAATTCTGAAGATTTGGATTACAAATTATAGTGCAAATAAAATGGATTAAAAAATGGCAATGGCAAAAATGTTCCAAATAAAGTGAATATCTATGTCGGCTATGCTGTACATAATGAGCAAAAAACGAATGGCAAATATTTTTTTTTGCCATTCAGTTCACTGTCGGACTCGACGACACCAGCCCCACTCCCAGTCCAGCCAGAAAGCATCAGACAGCGAGGAGCGGCAGCATGAGCCCTCCGCAGACAGAGAGCCCGCCTCTACTCTACCAGTTACTACAGAGCGACTGAGATAGACATTGCCCCAGAGTCTGACCTGGGGCCTCATTTATAAACGTTGCGTACGCACAAAAGAAGGCGTATGCCGCTCTCTACGCAATAATTGGTATTTATAAAAAGCAAACTTGACGGGAAAATGTGCGGTCCTTCACACAAACTCTGACCCAGGCGTACGCACAAAAACGGGTGAAATGAGAAATGGCGACACCGTCGGCAGAGGGAAGAAACACGTGAAAGTGTGTGAAAGTGTGTGAAAGTGTGTGAAACTGTAGACCGTTGTGTAAAAGAAATGGCAATACTGCCTCTCATAAATAACATGAAGACTTCACAAAGCAAGTCTTACAATTAACAGCCTACATGAACACCCGTTTGATCGATCTGCAGTGTAAAACAAACAAAATCAAACGAAGATTACAACAGAAATGCAAATTAACACATATATTTGCAAAAAGAAAAGTGAAATCTGTTCTGCAATAATATTGGCATGTTATGCAATTCATCCTCATCACACATCTGTAGCTTGTCAGATGCAATCAAATGGATGGTAATAAAATGCCATGATGCCGTCACAATGCGTAATGATGCACAATGGCTGATCTTGCGCTCTTAGAAGATGTGGCAAATGGAAGGAAAAAAAAAACGCTTTTTTGCATCGACTTTGATGTCCGACCATTTCTTTTTTATTTCGGCCACGGTCGAGGTTGTGAGGCTACAGCATTAACGGCGTCTGCAACCTTTTGCCACTCAAGTGCCTTTTTGGCATTAGTAATGCCCACACTGTGCCCTCCAAACAACATTTGACTCCTCTTTTCCACCTCGCCAACGATCATTTCTACTTCACATTGAGTGAAGTTACGTTTCTTGGTTTTCCTCTCTGTGTTTGCCATGATTTCACAATCGATGAATATTAACTTGTGGGCGTTTCACTGACTATTTATGGGCAACTATGGGCGTGACATGAAGCCGCAAAAGCTGCGCTACATTTAGAATTGATTGTGATTTATTAAGGGAAAACTGCGTAGGATGTGCGTGCGCACGGTTTTATAAATCCGAATATTTCTGTGCGTACGCACGTCCTATGTTTCATCCGTACGCCACTTCTGACGCAAATCCTATGCAAAGTTTTATAAATGAGGCTCCAGGTACGCGAGTCGTGTGCATCATTCGTCACCGTGGGAGTTTGTGATGAGTTTGAAGGTGTAGAATGGAGCCCAGCCCACACTCCCGCCACTAAGAGAGTTTCTGGCAACCACTATGAACTTTGATTTTGATTATGGAGAGGAGAATCCTATTCCCTACCCACTTTAATCTCGCCCACGGCTGTGGCCTGGAGTGTCATCCGGCCATTCCTGCTCAAGGCCATTCCCTGGATCAAACCACTATCTGCACAACCCTGGACTTTCTTTTGTTCCATCCCTCTCCCAGATTCCCGTCTTCCACCTGAACCCCCTCCATCCAGCCACGAGGGCGAGTCTTTACAGTGGAGGGGGCGTAATGTCACAATCTCACCCTGTTTGGACTTTGTTTTCAGTTTGCACGGTTTCCTTTAGTTGAGTTTGTTGTCATGGTTACTGATTTGATTTGTCATCACATTGTCATTATTAGTTCCTGTGTTTTCAGTTCCCCTTTGTCTGGTCTCGTCAATGTATGGTTGTGTTTGCCTGCCTTTCTTCATCTAGAATTACTCTGTGGATTTTATTAAAGACAGTTTGAACCTGATTCCTTTATCTTTGTGTGTTTATATGCAGCCAACCGTGACAGTAATGCAGAGATTCCCAAACTATTGTGTCTCACAAACTCCTTCAAACCTAAAATTTTAATTGGAGACCCCTGAGATTTTAGGTAATGTTTTCAATAATTTAACAACATATGTGAATGTTCACAGTTCTCTGATGTCAAATAATGGTCACCTTGACATGTAGATAAATAATATATTCATAATTTTAGTGTTCAGTCTTTTTCTTTTTGTTGTTTTTTCAAATAATTTTAATTTTACATTTTTATGATTTAATCATTTGGTTTTTATCGACTCACAACCCCCCAGCATTTCTTCATTATCCCCAGTTTGTGTTGAATTTCAGGTTGTTATAAAGTTATATATATATATATATATATATATATATATATATATATATATATATATATATATATATATATATATATATGATACACAATAATTCCCTTTAAATCTAAGTGATGATCGAGTTAGGTCAAAATCTAAATTCAAAAAGTAGTCAGAATACATTACCTGAAATGAGTAATCTAGTTTATGTTACTAACTACAATTTTCTTCATGTAATTTTTAACCAGTAACACACTATATTTTGCAAGTAATCTGCCCAGCATTAGCCGCATCATGCAAGTAAATTCTAATGCCTAATCTGTGGTCAGTGATTGTTAAGGTGATTATATTAGGACTAATGTACAGTCAGACTGTTTTTTGACGCAGAACCATTTATTGCCGTTTATGCAATAAATTATCGAATTTAATCAAGTTTAATAAATCCAGTTACTAAACCGTCAATTTCACACTGTTCCTCCTAGTAACATGGAAATCACCTGTTATTGAAATAGTGGTTAAATGATATACAGAAAGCGAGCAAAGAACGTCCTCTTTATAATCACTGAAGCTGTCAATCACACAGTGAGTTCTGCACTTTCATCAAAACTCCTGTTATAATCAATGAAACTGTCTACCCTGCACATGCACAATCAATCATGTATCTACATCATGTCTTAACTGTGTTAGTTATGATGAAATCATTTGTGAGAGTGCAGAAATTGAGTTGCAGTGGCGAGATCATTGCATTCGTGCTCAACAGACGTGACTATGATTTGCTGCAATGCTCAGCGATGCAAACTTTGATTCAATGGTATGGAGCAGATCTAAATAAAATGCTATTATCACCATTTTTCATGATTGGTTAATTTCGCCATCTTTACAAATGTAGTAAAAGTAAAAACGTAGTAAAAGTTTTCAGAGTTCCACATGTAATACTTATTTCATATTCAAAGATGTTAGCCAATCATGGCAGTGGGTGTTTACAATAAAATATTCCTATAGACACGCCCCTTTAAAGGGAGTGTTTAAATATGAGGCCTAAAATCAGGACAGTCAGAAAATGTCGTTTTAATTCTATAAGACTATTTTTGGTGTAAAATTCTACTAGTAAGAGCACCTCAGGAAACAATATAAAAAATTAAATAACAATGCAATTCATGACCCCTTTAAACTATAATTATTAATACTACCCGAGTTATCAAAAACATATTAAATTGTCTGTAAATTATGTACTAGCGCATCAGAAAACACATTCTGAATCTTCTTCCTCTCACAGATCACTTGACAATCATTTTTCTGTTCTAAACTATTTGCATTTAAAAAAGTTCACAAGATAAAAAAACACTAATATGTAAAGCAGAACAGCATCAAATATTGTATATACAACTGAACCCATTATAATATTCACATTCTCATTAAAAAAAAAATAAATAAGATTTTCTAAAAATAATGATTAACACTTACAAGAGTTTCTTTTCAGGGGCGTCACCGTAAATAAATAGATAAACTAGATTCTGATAAAAATGTGAGTGTTGTGACTAAGAACATGCTATAGGTACTAAATGACCGGCTGCTTTCTAGTCAAATGAAGCCTCAACTCTCTATGATATTCTGATTCAGAGATACAATCTCACCAATAGTCAATATCTTTAAAGGTGCTCTAAGCGATGCCACGCGTTTTTTAGGCCAAAAAATTTTTTGTCACATACAGCAAACATCTCCTCACTATCCGCTAGCTGCTTGTCCCCTGAACACACTGTAAAAAAACGCGGTCTCTCTAGACACCACAGGCTCTACAAACGGCAACAAAAACAAACTGAGCTCACCCGCACCACGAAACACAACAAACAGTGCTCCAGCCAATCACTGGCGAGAAGTATTTGAGGGTGGGGTTTGGGGGGTTAGTTTGCGTGCACATGAAGGGGGTGTGGAGGAGAGAGAAGCATGAAGAGGGAAGTTTGAATTATGGCCGACACACGACCAAAGAGACGACGTTCCGATGAACAAATTGCAAAGAAGAGGGACAAGGATAAGAAACGCCCGAAATACCGAATTTACATCGGAAAAACCTTTTAAAGGTGGCGAGAACTCCGCCGGCAGAAGGGCTTCCAATCCGTCATTCATTTGCTCTGTTTTTGCTGAACAGGTAAATCCATCTTTCTTTCTAAACTGACGTTCATGTTCACCAAACCAACACAAGGATGTAATTAACTAGAACTATGCAGTCAGCGTTAAAGGGACACTTTACCTCTGGAAAGATGAATGTGTATTTAAAATAGGTCATTTATGTAGAAGAAATGTGAAATTATTTTTGAATTTGGAGCTTTCTAGACTAAGAAAAGACAGAAAATGTATTTTTGGCTCATGTGGATGAAAGACAACAACTCCCAGAATGCACTTGCTTCGCTGCCCTAGGAGGCCACTCCCAAGCCACGCCTACCGGTAAGAGAGGGCAGTTGAAAACAACAAGGTTAAGCTACTAGTGAGACTCCGTGACGAGTTTGCCCTGGATTTCGAGATCGCCCAAAATGTCCGGGATTCGGCTTTTGCGTTCTACAGTCGCCATTCATTACGTTTACTGTGGTGAGCAGGACGAGGCTGAGGGCCGCGGGAGAACGGCGCGAGGCCGGTGGCGTCACTACTGAGACGCACCGGTCTCCTATCTCTCACGGAGGAGCGGGAATTTTCTTAGCAATGTTAAAACGCACATCAACCGATCACTTGTTTAGCGTTCATGTAAACACTACATTCAGATTCACCAATCGGAATGAATTCAGTTAGATTGAAACAAAAGGTGTGCATGTAAACAATGAATGGCGACCGCAGAAAGCAAAAGCCGAATCCCGGACATTTTGGACGATCTCGATGGCTGGACATGTCCGGGAAAAAGAGGATGGCATTGGAAATCAAACGCACTGGCACTGATCTGTGATAGGTCTGTTAGCGCATTAGGTCCAACCCCCTATGGGCGGGTTTGAAAGGGTGGGAACTAGTGCTTGTAGTCTCAACAGAAATCCCCCCCTCTTACACTTCCTCCGACAATGATGCAAAATGACGATTTGTGCGTCATTGTGGGAGGAAGTGTTAAGAGGTAAATACGGATTTCTCCCGTCTCAGGGGAAAATGAGAGACTGTTGCACGACCATTCAATAGTATGACTGGGTTTCTAACAATGCAAAGCTTAATGCAAATGGGAGGAGTGTTCCTTTAACTTTGGTGAATACAACATATAACGTTATGTTTCTAGCAGCTAGCGATCAATCTCTATTGTAAATGATTAAGCAAATTCACAGTAGGGCGACAATTTGTGTGAATGATTGTTTTCATCCACTGTTTGTTATGAATTTGAATGTTCATTTATAGGCTGTTGACAACTTTGACTAAATTTGTTGACGCCGCTGCCGTTGTTTATGCTCACTGGGAAACGCGAAGCTAACGTTATCTTGCTATTATTGCGTCCTTGTATGGGAGCTATAGCAGTTATAACCTCAGGTGGCGAAACGATTTTAAGATAATGTTTCTCTTTTTCTGCATTCTGTTCTGCAATATATAAAACCCTTTATCTAACTTGGCGACATTACATATTGAATGAAGTATCAGTAAAACTTAACTTTGTTTGTGACTACTTAGACTATCCTTTATGCCGGAAGGGAGGGGAGGAGGGAGGAGACGGGATGAGGAGGAGGCAGGGTCTAGCTAGCCTCCGTTTTGTTTGACAACAATTCGAACGTCAACAAGAAGTTACGACTCCCAGCATCGCTTAGAGCACCTTTAAGAATTTTTCACATGATTTGCACCCGATCATAAAAGTGGAAGCACATCTCTCCTGATTAAACCACATTATTTCAGTCATGAGTATTAAAGACTCAATACTTACGAGGGTGGCTTCTTATTTTCACTGTTGAGGAAAGAGAAAAAGTAATCATTAAAACTTTTCCTGCCACTGTATTTCGACTCAAACAAGCTTTTCTATGTTTAAATAGTTTGAGAGTGACTGACTATCATGAACATGTTCAGTGAGCTTCATACTTCAAACTGAACTAGTTAACCCTGGATCATTCATTTTTGAACCTATCATGATACCGATCTATTTGAAGCCTTCTTTTTATCATGTAGAATTATTTATAGAAATGCTCCAGTTTTTACAGGCATTAATTCAGGCCTGAATTTCATTTTGGAAAATGGGGGGAATTCCCCCTTATAGGCGACTCTTTTCTTACAATTATCTCATCTAAACGTTTGATCACGCAGGGCATATCTGTTTTCACACTGGGGCAATTGTGTTGCACAATATCTTACACACATCACAAGCCTGATTTTAAATGCTGAACTGAATTCACAAAAAGACAAATGTACATTCAGTAATAAAATAAGAACAAATAAACAATTTACAAGCAATAGCACAAATAAAAATCAAATATCATAAAGATACAAATGAAATGTTTTCATGTTTTTTGTATGGGATGATGATAGACTCAAAATGATTAACAAATGCATGCACAATTATCCATGAGTTTGATAAATGTTGCAGATATGTTTTACTATCCACAACCAAATGTCTTTCTACTCGTGTGTGCAAAACAAATTGCAGCAATTTGAACAAAAAGAGACATTTTTGTGAATACAAATATTTTCTTTTTTATTAGTGTATCATAATTTGCGCATGCAACAAAGATGATAAATTTGTGGATCAGGAGACACACGCGCATTCATGTACTCGTTTCTGAGTCGATCCTATTTGAATCATTTGGATTTGAACCAAATTCAGTACACACCTTATTAATAAAACATAAACAAGCAGAAAAATATGTACTCAAAACACTCAAAGTTTTACATTGAATGTTTTTAATATCACCGTCTTACTGCATGAAGCCACATTAAGCGTTTTCTTTATAATAGGCTCTATGGGAGGAAAAGCTTAATATGTACAGACGTTTTTTCTCATTTCAAGAGACAAGAGCCTAATATGAACACGACGCACAAAGTTCCACGTTTTTTTCTCATTTCTCACGTTAAAGCCTGTTAAAAAGAAAACGCTTTCATCGATTAGTTGGTAGCCCTCATAGTTTGCATCTTATGGCCATATTTTATGCATTTATAATGTTTAATTTTTAACATTGCCAAAACAGCAATAAGAATATTGTTAAACCATAATGATTAATACTTACTTGGTTTTGTAAGGAAAAAAAAGTAAATGAGTTTCCACACACTAGTATAAAATAACACACAAACTGTGACATTCAGAAGAAACTTCAGTGTTTCAATACATGAAGCTTTAAAGAGTCGAAACACTGAAGAATGAAGACTGATCTAATACTCATGTTTTCTTCAGATATCCTGATCTCTCGTCTGAGCAGCTGAGTGTGATTTAGTGGAGTAGGAACGTTCCTGATCATCATCATCATCATCATCATCATCATCATCCTCAGGATTGTAGGAACAGGGAAACGGGCTTCAGCGGTTCGTCTCAGGCTTCAACAACATTCTCATCAATGGATCATTTCATCTTCATTGATGCTCAGGATCAGGACCAGGACTCTCTCACAGGAATGATGATCCTCAAACACGTGTTACTCCACAAAATCACACCGAACGTCCTTCCAGCCACAAACACCAGGACTTACACACATTTATTTCTGCAGATCAAACTTCACACAGCAATAAATGCACTTTCTTGAATTCAATCTCAACAAAGTTTTGCCTGGTGTTGGTGGTTGCTGCTGCTTGACTGTCATTTCATTGAACTACTTTGAGTTTCATGTTTCAACCAAAGAGAGAACAACAGAGTCAGGGAAGAAAATCATTAAAGAACAAATACTTACATGAACTGACACTCTTCCTCACTGTGGAAAATGAAAATATGAACCATCATTAGAACATGATTATCATGAACATGTAAAGAGTCGATTCACATCCGAGTTACAATCCAGAGCAAAAAAGAAAGAAAGACAGAAAACACTCTGAAGAATCTGAACAACTATCAGAAATATAAAGACTAACAACTGCTTTTACTGGACAAACTACAACTGACAGAAAGAGAAACACAGACAAACATCTGACAGCCTGTTAAAACATGATCATGTGCTCATTTAGATCATTAACTCATAGTTATATGTTAGATGAAAAACTAAAAAGGTATGTTTAATTAAAGCTACACTGTGTAATTTTTTTAGTTGATTCTTATCAAAAAACACTTAGTTCTTTCAAAAATATATGTGCTCATTGTTGATGTTGATGCTTTACTACTAGTTAGTTTGTAAACTAAAAATGTATGTTTAATAATTAATAATCAGCAATAAATAAATACTAATAAAAGACTGTAGGAACTGACAATCATTTATTTTATGTGTTTTAATAAACCTGGCAAGTAGATCAGCTTTATTCTGGAGAGCCGCTAAAAGACAGTTATTCACATCATGTTCTCTCTATTCAAATATAAATAAGTGTACATGTCATCATCATAACTAAAAGTTAACTCTTTATTTAAAAAACTAATATTTCTATGCTTTCTCTATTATTTTCCTCCCTGTTCTAACCTGTACTCATGACAATGTGTGAAACTTGGTATTGTCAGCACTGCTTGTGTTATTGCCTCCTCAGAATGAAATGCTGGGTTTTATTCCTCGTTTTTAATTCACTTTGAATAAAAGCGTCTGCTAAACGGCATTATAAAGATGATCAATCAAAATGTTCAATCAATATATAAATTTCATGATTTTTTTCAATATTCATAAACAAGGATTTGTAAACATTTGTACATCAACAAACAAGTTATTCATGAATAAATCATTCAACATTGAACTTTTAGTATAGTAACCTCATACTATACTAGGCTTTTACGCCTCTTCGGCACAGCAGTGCATTATTTGTTTTTCTATACAGAATGTTGTTTCAAACTATTGTCTGTATATTTAAAGCTGCAGTCCGTAGTTTTTCCTCTTTGTCGCCATCTCTGTTCGAAATCTGCAATTGCAGTTATTCATGGAATTATCAACTTTACGTGGGTTGTGCCTCGGCACGGCACAGCGCGGACGAATCCAATGTTTTGAGGAGAATGTGCGGCTGTCAATCACGGCGTTGGTGGTGTGGATACTGTCATTCGTATACTTCAATGTATTTGGCGTGCTGTCCGGGGAGAGGGCTCTGATCTTGGTAATTGGCCCGAACACAGAGTATTCAGAATACAGAATGACGCAAAGACATGCTCGAATTTCCCGCGGAAATCCACCAGTACCGCTGGAATTAAATACATTATTACAAGCTTACTGTTGTGAATCGAGCTACGGCAAGCAGAGAGTTTTGAACACTGGCTGGTTATGTACTTGCTCAAAAAATTATTTTGGATAATTTTTAACCCCAAAAAGTTATGGACTGCAGCTTTAAACATGTAATAATTGAAATAATTTTGTTATAAATAAACCTGTTTTAAAGGAACCATATGTAAGATTGTGGCCAAAACTGGTACTGCAATCACTTTCAAATTACTGTAGAGTAAAGAAAAATCTTTGTAAATGTTCTCGATAATAAATAGGGAAAATCTTTCTACAATAATTTAAAGTATTAGCAAAGCCAAAATAAATGCACTTCCGTCTCTGGGTGCGGTTTACAAAAAGAACAAATTACATCAATATCTCTTGAATTTCTTCAAGAAAGTATGAACAGGATAAACATGATGGATAATTCGAAAGGAAACTTCTCTTATATTATCAGTAATTGAATATCTATTCAGAATCAGCCAAACCTTCTTCCAGACAATATCAGAAACAAAATCACTTTCATTAAGAAATAATAAACGTATCAACCTATTAGAAGAAGCCGATGAAAAGCAATATTTTCCCACTGAAACAGACGGGTCTAGAGAAGGTCAAATATAGGGATAGGGACACAGTATGTGGAATAATAGTCTAATAACTCCTAATGGTACGGCATCAAAGACAAAAGCAAATTCTAAAAACCAGTAAAACCAGTAAATGAGTTTCCACACTCTTCTTCTGCTGGTATAAAATAACACACAAACTGTGACATTTTTTAATTCAATCTCAACAAAGTTTTGCCTGGTGTTGGTGGTTGCTGCTGCTTGACTGTCATTTCATTGAACTACTTTGAGTTTCATGTTTCAACCAAAGAGAGAACAACAGAGTCAGGGAAGAAAATCATTAAAGAACAAATACTTACAGGGACGGACGCGCAAAGCCACTGTGGAAAATGAAAACATGAACCATCATTAGAACATGATTATTATGAACATGTAAGAGTCGATTCACATCCGAGTTACAAATCCAGAGCAAAAAAGAGAGAAAGACAGAAAACACTCTGAAGAATCTGAACAACTATCAGAAATATAAAGACTAACAACTGCTTTTACTGGACAAACTACAACTGACAGAAAGAGAAACACAGACAAACATCTGACAGCCTGTTAAAACATGATCATGTGCTCATTTAGATCATTAACTCATAGTTATATGTTGATGCTTTACTACTAGTTAGTTTGTAAACTAAAACTGTATGTATAATTAATAATCAGCAATAAATAAATACTAATAAAAGACTGTAGGAACTGACATTCATTTATTTTATATTTTTTAATAAACCTGGCAAGTAG
Organism: Leuciscus idus; assembly: GCA_021554675.1. Classification (NCBI taxonomy): domain Eukaryota; kingdom Metazoa; phylum Chordata; class Actinopteri; order Cypriniformes; family Leuciscidae; genus Leuciscus; species Leuciscus idus. The sequence goes on along the minus strand of CM038633.1, from coordinate 35,112,666 downwards.
ATCAGCTTTATTCTGGAGAGCCGCTAAAAGACAGTTTTTCACATCATGTTCTCTCTATTCAAATATAAATGAGTGTAAATGTCATCATCATAACTAAAAGTGAACTCTTTATTTAAAAAACTAATATTTCTATTAAGTTATTGCCTCCTCAGAATGAAATTCTGGGTTGTTTTCCTCGTTTTTAATTCACTTTGAATAAAAGCGTCTGCTAAATTAATGAATAAATGTAAATGTAATACATCTAAAGGACAGAAGCACATCAGGTCAGATAAAACTGATGTGATTCAGAAACGAGGAAATGAGAATAAAGCTCAACAGTGATGCTCACTTTTCAAGACGTCTTGGTTAAGGGTTTTGATTAGGCGTCGGTTTACCTAATCACGTGTTTGTTAACGATATTGACTGTCAGCGGTTTGAGGTTTATGTGTGTTTCATGTCTTATTATAAAAACTTTACATTAAAAATCTTTATGTTGTAATATGGCATTTATATGGCAAGAAAACTGCATTATAAAGATGATCAATCATAATGTTAAATCAAAATATTAATTTCATGTTTTTTTCAATATTCATAAACAATGATTTGTAAACATTTGTATATCAACAAAAAAGTTATTGATAAATAAATCATTCAATATTGAACTTTCAGTGTCATAAGAAAACATAAAATCCTCATGAGATCATGTTGTAATTCGGCTGAAGGATCTTCACACACCTCAACATCTGTTTTGATTTGATTTAGTTTTACAGTGTCAATCTAAACACTGTAGTCGTGACTCGTGAGGTGTTTGGTGAAAGAAGGGCTGCAACTAATGATTATATTGATTAATCTGTCGATTATTTTTTGATTAATCGAATGAAATAACGTGTCAGAGGCATTAAACAACACACACACACACACACACCTGTCAAAGCACGACAGGGCAAGACGCGTATGCTTTTGTTTGAAGCGCTTATAAATATAAAGCATGTTTCGGACAGCTTGGATCATGTGCCTGTCCTGCAGCAGCTCACTCCGTGTCCTCCGCTATTTTCCATATGCATTTTGTCCATATAAATGTGTTATTCACTGTAAAGCGACATGATTGGCTGATGGTTTCTGAGCACAGCGCACAGACGCGACTAATCGATAATCAAATTCGTTGTCGATTATTTTCACTGTCGATGATAATCGATTCCATCAATTAGTTGTTTCAGCCCTAGTAGTTTGCATCATATGGCCATATTTTATGCATATATAGCCTAATGTTTCATTTTTAACATTGCCAAAACATTAGTAATAAGAATATTGTTAAACCATAATGATTAATACTTGCATCTAAATAAAATATTCGGCTGAGCGAATATGGGTAGAACTCTTTACTGCCCTGTGCTTCAGAAATCCCTTTAAAGTGAATTAAATGTGACACAATGGCCTTCATCATCATCATAGTATGAATTCTTGAATTTCTTGAACTCAATCTCAACAAAGTTTTGCCTGGTGTTGGTGGTTGCTGCTGCTTGACTGTCATTTCATTGAACTACTTTGAGTTTCATGTTTCAACCAAAGAGAGAACAACAGAGTCAGGAAAGAAAATCATTAAAGAACAAATACTTACAGGGACTGACGCAGACGCCGACTGTGGAAAATGAAAACATGAACCATCATTAGAACATGATTATTATCAACATGTAAGAGTCGATTCACATCCGGGTTACAATCCAGAACAAAAAAAGAGAGAAAGACAGAAAACACTCTGAAGAATCTGAACAACTATCAGAAATATAAAGACTAACAACTGCTTTTACTGGACAAACTACAACTGACAGAAAGAGAAACACAGATAAACATCTGACGGCCTGTTAAAACAAGCTGAATTCAGAAGAAAATACTTCTTACAAGGATTCACATCTTCAGGGGATCAGTGTAAATACATGAATAAACTAGATTCAGAAAAACTTGTGAGTGGTGTGGCTAAGAAAAGGCTATACAGTCCTTAATGAGTCAAGTGACGCCTCAACTCTCTCTGACATTTTGATCCAGAGATATTGATATTGTCAATGTTAAGTCTACAGGAATTTTTCACACAATTTGCACCCGATCACTTATAAAAGTCATAACACATCTTTCTTGAATAAACCACATGATTTCAGTCACGAGTATTAAAAGGTTAATACTTACAAGAGTGACTCATCATCATCATCATCATCATCATCATCATCATCATCATCATCATCATCACTTTCACTGTTGGGGAAAGAGAAAATATTGAATCATCAAAACTATTTGCACAGTTTTTCCTGTAACTGTATTTAGATTCACAAACAAGCCTTTCTATGTCTTTCAATGATTTTTTTGATAGTTTGAGAGTGACTGACTATCATGAACATGTTCAGTGAGCTTCATGCTTCAAACTGACACACAGATCAGCGTTTAGGGCTTTTCACACTTGACTAGTTAACCCTGGGTCATTCTAAACCCCAGGTAAACAGAATCCTGGGTAATCTTGCTTCTTGTTTCACACTGCTCATCATTTATCCTGGGTACTTATAAGCTGATGTTAAACACTGTACATTTATAAACCCTGGGTTAATGTTCTTATTTGCATATTCATGGTGTCCATGTCACTGATTGGACGAATACAGCACACAACTATAGTTTAGATAAAGCATAAATCCCTTTCTAAACTGCTAAATAACAGATCAGAGATAAAACATAATAGCAGATTTCTTTAGTTTTAAACACTAAAACCTGAGATGAAAAATGTAGTCCAGTAAGACATTTACTTTTGCTATGGTTAAATAAATGTTCAGTGATATCTTCCAAAGATTTTTTAATTTGAGCATTTTTTCTCTATATAGTGTTGATCTGGCAACTATTAAAAACACAAAGGGGCAGATTTACTAAACAGGGAAGAACAGACGCAGTCAGATCATTTCCATAATAATCATGACTTTGTTGATTGTCAATGTTACTGAAGATTGTTTTAATTGCTATGCCTCTTATTAAAAAGAAATTAAAAGCCCACATCAAATATCATTTTGCTGTAAAATGTGCTCTTCTTTAGAAGAAAAATGCATTTGAATGATAAAATAATGACATCTGTCTTGTGTGGACTTTTATGTTAGTTCCTGTTTTGTAGTCCTTTGTAGTTTGTATTGTGAATCAGTTTCTGATTGTTCCCAGGTGTTGTTTGCAGATCACCCCTTGTGTATAAATGCCCCAGTGTTTCTCATGTTATTTTGTGTGGTGTTGTCCTTAGTGGATCTATAGTGTGAGATGTTTTCAGTTCTGTTTGGATTCACTTTTTGCCTGTGTCTCCTGTTGCTTGGATGTTTTCTTGTTATTTCAGTTAGTTTAACCCCTTAAACTAACACCCGTGGGACACCCCCCCGCGAAAAAAAATCATAATCAAATTACTAAGCAACCACTGAATGGAACAACACAAAATAGGTATCATTTTAAAGCTTAGAATCTCAGCTTTTTAATGCATCTAATTACTTCGAGTACCCGCCGTAGGCGCCACCTAGCTGCAAAATTAATAATCATAATTTTTTTTCACAAATATTACCTGGATCAACTTAAAATAGATGTCATTTGAAAGCTTAGAGTCTGAAATTTACAATGAATGTAGCCAATTTGATAAACTCCAATGTAGTGCTGAGTTATTTGCTGATAAATAGAAAAAATTTTTTTTCATAATTTATAAACTACTTTTTTGTACCACATACTGCAATATGTCAAAAACATCATACAGCTCAGATAGTCCTGTGTCATATGTCATTTGAAAGGTCTCAATGAGTAGAATACAACAAGCATAATTGTTCCAGGGTTTTTAATAAACTTGAGCAAGGTTTTTGTAAAATAACCCCTTAAGAGACCCATGTGTAAACCATATATGGATGCTGCATTGTAGATATGGCAAGCCGTTTTAACATTTAATCATTTAAACCGACTAGTCTCTATTTTCATGCTACTAGTACTTATTTTTTAGATACTAGTATCTATTCCATTAAGTACTAGTACTTATTCATTAGCTACTAGTGCTTATTCTTTAGGTACTAGTGCCTATTCTTTAGATACTAGTGCTTATTCTTTAGGTACTAGTGCCTATTCTTTAGATACTAGTGCTTATTCTTTAGGTACTAGTACTTATTCAATAGATACTAGTACTTATTCATTAGATACTAGTACTTATTCATTAGATACTAGTACCTATTAAACAGTGATGGGAATAACGGCGTTATAAATAAACGGCGTTACTAACGGCGTTATTTTTTTCAGTAACGAGTAATCTAACTAATTACTGCTTCCTCCATTACAACGCCGTTACCGTTACTGTCAATACAAATGCGGCGTTACTTTAATTGAGCTCACTGAAGCGGTTTTCATCCGAGTAGGCTCTCTCTCAGCCATAGGAGCTGCAAAGTTTTTTCTCTGGTGTGTGAGTGTTTATGAGGCGCGGGACTCGACAAAAGCGAGGCGAATGCCGCGAGCGTGCTCGACAGTGCACGAGAGAGACCGAGTGTGTCCGAGAACGCGCTCGACAGTGCGCGAGAGAGACCGCGAGTGTGTCCGAGAACGCGCTCGACAGTGCGCGAGAGAGACCGCGAGTGTGTCCGAGAACGCGCTCGACAGTGCACGAGAGAGACCGAGTGTGTCCGAGAACGCGCTCGACAGTGCGCGACAGAGACCGAATGTGTCCGAGCATAAATACTTTATTTATAAATAAATTACACATATCAGCATTTGAATAATCTCTGTAGCATATTGGTATCATATGCAATGTTTTAATTAGTTTATATAACATAAACTCCAAAATAACCTGCAGGGAACGTTCAAACATATTTGTTTGAAGGTTGTGAGCACGTGCGGCAAACACGACTAGAATTTGTCTAAAATAACCTCTGATGATGACGTTCTCTGTAGATTATGAAAATAAACCCCCAAAAGATTATATTGTATTATTATTATTTATGTTGATACATTGTTCAGTATTATATTGAAAACACTTTTTGTTAAACTTACTATTGTGAGGAAGAAAATACTTCAAGTAGGCTATACAGAATGTCTACCAGTTGTAAAGGTGTGTGAGTTTTATCATTTTAATTATATAGTGTATGTGTATGTATATTTTTATTAGGCTACTATTTATTTATTTTTGGTACATTTCTTAAGAAGCATAATTTATTTTTAGACTTATTTGTTGGCCAGTTGTGGTCTGTGCAATAAATATTAAAAGTTCTAAACCATCTATTGTTTTATTGTTGCACTATAGTAATGATAATATTTGAATATTTAAGTTAATAGGTGTCTCTCACATTGTCCCACAGCAACATTAAAATAGTGTAGATTAGTGTACAATGTTTTATAATAATAAGATGTTCTATTTAGTGTCAATTTCATTCATTTAACATTTCATATTGGGGGTATCCAAGAAATTTCTTATATTTAAACTTTTTTTTTTTTTTTTTTTTTAAGTAACGCAATAGTTACTTTCCCTGGTAATTAGTTACTTTTGTAATGATGTAATTCAGTTACTAACGCAGTTACTTTTTGTGAGAAGTAACTAGTAACTATAACTAATTACTTTTTTTAAGTAACTTGCCCAACACTGCTATTAAATAGATACTAGTACTTATTCATTAGATACTAGTTCTTATTTATTAGATACTAGTACTTATTCATTAGTTACTAGTACTTATTATTAGATACTAGTACTTATTCATTAGATACTAGTACCTATTAAATAGATACTAGTACTTATTCATTAGATACTAGTACTTATTCCAATAGTGACTAGTAACTATTCTTTTGTTACTAGTAACAAATAAAAAATGTTGCCATTGACTTCTATGGGCATCTGTCATTCAGATATCAACTATTCAGTTCTGACTAGTATGTATTCCAATTGTGACTAGTACATATATATTAGATACTAGTAGTTATTTATTAGGTACTAGTACTTATTTTTTAGATACTAGTAACTATTACTAGATACTAGTATGTATTCAATAAACACTAGTACTAAGTCATTAGATACTAGTACCTATTAAATAGATACTAGTACTTATTCATTAGATACTAGTACTTATTCAGTAGATACTAGTACTTATTCATTAGATACTAGTACTTATTCATTAGATACTAGTACTTATTCATTAGATACTAGTACCTATTAATTAGATACTAGTACTTATAAATTAGATACTAGTACTTATTCAATAGATACTAGTAACTATTTATTAGATACTAGTATTTATTCCAAATGTAACTAGTAAGATTTTTTATTTTACTAGTAAGATTTTTAATTGAACTATCCAGTGGCCGTTCTGACTAGTCATAACATAAGACGAGTAAAAGAGCAGTTGTGACTAGTAAAATAAAAAATCTTACTAGTAACATTCGGAATAAATACTAGTATCTAATAAATAGGTACTAGTATCTATTGAATAAGTACTAGTAGCTAATTTATAAGTACTAGTATCTAATTAATAGGTACTAGTATCTAATGAATAAGTACTAGTATCTAATGAATAAGTACTAGTATCTTTTGAATAAGTACTAGTATCTAATGAATAAGTACTAGTATCTATTTAATAGGTACTAGTATCTATTTAATAGGTACTAGTATCTAATGACTTAGTACTAGTGTTTATTGAATACTAGTATCTAGTAATAGTTACTAGTATCTAAAAAATAAGTACTAGTACCTAATAAATAACTACTAGTATCTAATATATATGTACTAGTCACAATTGGAATACATACTAGTCAGAACTGAATAGTTGATATCTGAATGACAGATCCCCATTGAAGTCAATGGCAAAAAAAATTATTTGTTACTAGTAACAAAAGAATAGTTACTAGTCACTATTGGAATAAGTACTAGTATCTAATGAATAAGTACTAGTATCTATTTAATAGGTACTAGTATCTAATGAATAAGTACTAGTATCTAATAATAAGTACTAGTAACTAATGAATAAGTACTAGTATCTAATAAATAAGAACTAGTATCTAATGAATAAGTACTAGTATCTAATGAATAAGTACTAGTATCTATTTAATAGGTACTAGTATCTAATGAATAAGTACTAGTATCTAATGAATAAGTACTAGTATCTATTGAATAAGTACTAGTACCTAAAGAATAAGCACTAGTATCTAAAGAATAGGCACTAGTACCTAAAGAATAAGCACTAGTAGCTAATGAATAAGTACTAGTACTTAATGGAATAGATACTAGTATCTAAAAAATAAGTACTAGTAGCATGAAAATAGAGACTAGTCGGTTTAAATGATTAAATGTTAAAACGGCTTGCCATATTGTAGACACATTTCTGCTTGTAACTTCATGAAACATGCTCCAATTGTGGAAAATGACACATCATTATGTACAGCAGATGCTTACAATTAAAAAGAGTCATAATCCATCACTCAGAACTAAAGATATTCCTCATTGAGTTCTAAAACACAAAAAATCCACTGATTCACGTAGCCTAGCAAGGTAGCTTAGACTTGGCCTTTTTACTCGTATCTTCATGAAACATACGCCGATCATGAAAAATTATACATCGTTATTTACAGCAGGAGCTCACGATTACAAAGAGCCCAAACTTAATATATTCCATCAATCAGATCTAAAGATATTTCCTCATGGCGTTCTAAAACAAAAAATACCTCAGACGCGCCTATCCTATATATTCGTGAAGCACTCGCGTTTGTTTTTCAATTATAACTTCACAAAGCATGCACAGATCGTAGAAACATGCACATCATTATTTTCAGCAGACTCTCACGATTAAAAAGAGTCCAAACTCAGCAAAATCCATCACTCAGATCTAAAGATATTCCTCGTGGGAGTTGTAACACACGAACCACCACCGGCGCGCATAGAGCATTTTTTATAGATGTAGCACTTGTCGCGTTTTAACTCATAACTCAATGAAGCATGCATCAATTGTGGAAAATGGCACATCATTATTTACAGCAGATTGTTAAGATTAAAAAGAGCCCAAACTCACCATAATCCATCACTCAGATCTAAAGATATTCCTTATGGCTTTCTAACACAAAAAATAGCACAGGCGGTCTATGAAGTAGCCATAGTATGGCAAGCCGTTTTAACATTTAATGATTTAAACCGACTAGTCTCTATTTTCATGCTACTAGTACTTATTTTTTAGATACTAGTATCTATTCCATTAAGTACTAGTACTTATTCATTAGCTACTAGTGTTTATTCTTTAGGTACTAGTGTCTATTCTTTAGATACTAGTGCTTATTCTTTAGGTACTAGTACTTATTCAATAGATACTAGTACTTATTCATTAGATACTAGTACTTATTCATTAGATACTAGTACCTATTAAAGGTGAACTAAGTAACTTTTTTTTACCTTAACTGAACAGCTTCGGAGTCATTGGAATGGTTATATTACTTATTTCGGGTTGAATGGTGGTCGTTTCGCACCCCCCCCGGTGCCCGTGAGCGGAAAATATGCACTTGCAACTTTGAGCCGGCGGGTCGCCGGCCGCCGCTTCAGGAAGTCTCGCGATATAAACAATTGCTTTACGGCCAAAAGATATCTGCTAAAATGCTGTCATTATTGCGCTCCCTCACGCTGTTCGAACCCGAATGAAGAAGACGTTTGAAAGAATGTCCCATCTGCTTTGATGTCGTTAATCTATAGCCTCTGGTGTCTGAGAATCACCAACGAGTTTTTACAACAGTGTTGTCAAATATCTATTCCGAAGCTGTGGGGGGAGCTCTAGAGAGAAACCTGCAAGCAAAAAGCGAGAATACAGCGAAGAAATCCCAAAGCTACTGAGTGCTGCTTTAAATAGATACTAGTACTTATTCATTAGATACTAGTACTTATTCATTAGATACTAGTTCTTATTTATTAGATACTAGTTCTTATTTATTAGATACTAGTACTTATTCATTAGTTACTAGTACTTATTATTAGATACTAGTACTTATTCATTAGATACTAGTTCTTATTTATTAGATACTAGTTCTTATTTATTAGATACTAGTACTTATTCATTAGTTACTAGTACTTATTATTAGATACTAGTACTTATTCATTAGATACTAGTACTTATTCATTAGATACTAGTTCTTATTTATTAGATACTAGTACTTATTCATTAGTTACTAGTACTTATTATTAGATACTAGTTCTTATTTATTAGATACTAGTACTTATTCATTAGTTACTAGTACTTATTATTAGATACTAGTACTTATTCATTAGATACTAGTTCTTATTTATTAGATACTAGTACTTATTCATTAGTTACTAGTACTTATTATTAGATACTAGTACTTATTCATTAGATACTAGTACCTATTAAATAGATACTAGTACTTATTCATTAGATACTAGTACTTATTCCAATAGTGACTAGTAACTATTCTTTTGTTACTAGTAACAAATAAAAAAAATTGCCATTGACTTCTATGGGGATCTGTCATTCAGATATCAACTATTCAGTTCTGACTAGTATGTATTCCAATTGTGACTAGTACATATATATTAGATACTAGTAGTTATTTATTAGGTACTAGTACTTATTTTTTAGATACTAGTAACTATTACTAGATACTAGTATGTATTCAATAAACACTAGTACTAAGTCATTAGATACTAGTACCTATTAAATAGATACTAGTACTGATTAAATAGATACTAGTACTTATTCATTAGATACTAGTACTTATTCAATAGATACTAGTACTTATTCATTAGATACTAGTACTTATTCATTAGATACTAGTACCTATTAATTAGATACTAGTACTTATAAATTAGCTACTAGTACTTATTCAATAGATACTAGTAACTATTTATTAGATACTAGTATTTATTCCAAATGTTACTAGTAAGATTTTTTATTTTACTAGTAAGATTTTTAATTGAACTATCCAGTGGCCGTTCTGACTAGTCATAACATAAGACGAGTAAAAAAGCAGTTGTGACTAGTAAAATAAAAAATCTTACTAGTAACATTCGGAATAAACACTAGTATCTATTAAATAGGTACTAGTATCTATTGAATAAGTACTAGTAGCTAATTTATAAGTACTAGTATCTAATTAATAGGTACTAGTATCTAATGAATAAGTACTAGTATCTAATGAATAAGTACTAGTATCTATTGAATAAGTACTAGTATCTAATGAATAAGTACTAGTATCTATTTAATAGGTACTAGTATCTATTTAATAGGTACTAGTATCTAATGACTTAGTACTAGTGTTTATTGAATACATACTAGTATCTAGTAATAGTTACTAGTATCTAAAAAATAAGTACTAGTACCTAATAAATAACTACTAGTATCTAATATATATGTACTAGTCACAATTGGAATACATACTAGTCAGAACTGAATAGTTGATATCTGAATGACAGATCCCCATAGAAGTCAATGGCAAAATGTTTTATTTGTTACTAGTAACAAAAGAATAGTTACTAGTCACTATTGGAATAAGTACTAGTATCTAATGAATAAGTACTAGTATCTATTTAATAGGTACTAGTATCTAATGAATAAGTACTAGTATCTAATAATAAGTACTAGTATCTAATGAATAAGTACTAGTATCTAATAAATAAGAACTAGTATCTAATGAATAAGTACTAGTATCTAATGAATAAGTACTAGTATCTATTTAATAGGTACTAGTATCTAATGAATAAGTACTAGTATCTAATGAATAAGTACTAGTATCTATTGAATAAGTACTAGTACCTAACGAATAAGCACTAGTATCTAAAGAATAGGCACTAGTACCTAAAGAATAAGCACTAGTAGCTAATGAATAAGTACTAGTACTTAATGGAATAGATACTAGTATCTAAAAATTAAGTACTAGTAGCATGAAAATAGAGACTAGTCGGTTTAAATGATTAAATGTTAAAACGGCTTGCCATAGTGTACCGGCTCACTCGGTTGCCTAGGTAATCAATATCACTCCGCTGCTGCTGTAGACAAGGCTTATGATTACAGGGAACAAATTATAACTAATGCAATGTGATGAAAGGTAAGTTTGATTTCTAACATTATTCTCTCAACGGACATATACATCGATAGTCTAGTGTTATAATTGATTTGCGTTTGGTGCACTGTGGAGTGGGTAAAACGTTTTTTAATGGCTGGCTAACATATACCATTGACTCGCGCTAGCCTAGCATCGGCTAACTATCCAAATATAAGGACTGGATAATAAAAAATAAAAAATGTCTCCACTGATGAATAACAACCAGGCTGACTTAAAAATGAGGTCCGATGTCAAAAATCCCGAACCACCCCTTTAAATAGATACTAGTACCTATTAAATAGATACTAGTACTTATTCATTAGATACTAGTACTTATTCAATAGATACTAGTACTTATTCATTAGATACTAGTATTTATTCATTAGATACTAGTACCTATTAATTAGATACTAGTACTTATAAATTAGCTACTAGTAGCCTACTTATTCAATAGATACTAGTAACTATTTATTAGATACTAGTATTTATTCAGAATTTTACTAGTAAGATTTTTTATTTTACTAGTAAGATTTCTAATTGAACTATCCAGTGGCCGTTCTGACTAGTCATAACATAAGACGAGTAAAAAAGCAGTTGTGACTAGTAAAATAAAAAATCTTACTAGTAACATTCGGAATAAACACTAGTATCTAATAAATAGGTACTAGTATCTATTGAATAAGTACTAGTAGCTATATGGCAAGCCGTTTTAACATTTAATCATTTAAACCGACTAGTCTCTATTTTCATGCTACTAGTACTTATTTTTTAGATACTAGTATCTATTCCATTAAGTACTAGTATCTAATAAATAAGAACTAGTATCTAATGAATAAGTACTAGTATCTAATGAATAAGTACTAGTATCTATTTAATAGGTACTAGTATCTAATGAATAAGTACTAGTATCTAATGAATAAGTACTAGTATCTATTAAATAAGTAATAGTACCTAAAGAATAAGCACTAGTATCTAAAGAATAGGCACTAGTACCTAAAGAATAAGCACTAGTAGCTAATGAATAAGTACTAGTACTTAATGGAATAGATACTAGTATCTAAAAAATAAGTACTAGTAGCATGAAAATAGAGACTAGTCGGTTTAAATGATTAAATGTTAAAACGGCTTGCCATACCCGGGGTGCAAAGTGTTTTCCAGTTTTCCCGGAACCATCCGTGCTCGATTTCAAACGTGAAATAACACAAAATATATATCATATTAAAGCTTAGAATCTCAGCTTTTTAAAGCATCCAACCACTTCGATCAACTCTGAACGAGTGCTGACTAGTCTCTCTCAACCAGAGTGTACCGCCCGCAGACGCCCCACAGACGCCACGAAAATATGAATTATCATATTTTTCAAAAATATTGCCTTGATTCAAACAAAATTGGTGTCATTTGAAAGCTTAGAGTCTGAACTTTACAATGAATGTAGCCAATTCGAAAAACTCCTAAGTATTGCTGAGTTATTTGTTGATAAATAGAATTTTTTTTTCATAATCTATAAAATAGTTTTTTGTACTATGTACTGCAATGTGTCAAAAACATCATACATCTCATGAAAATTGAAAATTGCACTTCATTTTTTACCTCATATTAATACAATTAAAATGAGCCCAAAAATAACTTAATCTATTGCTTTTATGACAAGATATTCTTCATGGTGAAACAATTTAAAAAATGCCCATGAGGGGGCGTCAAGGTCTCAACAAAAAGGCTATCTTGGTTCCAAATGCTATAACTTTTGATTGCTTTATCCAATCACCACAAAATGTTATCCAGATGCAGCTCATATGTAGAGAGACTTCCCCAAAAAAGAATTTTCCTTCTACCTTATTTCCTTCCTGAGTTATTCCATGTCAAATAAGAAAGATAAGCATTATCATTATAAAAATTATATATATTTTTTGTCTTTTATCAGCAGTTTCTCGGCAGGAGAATGTCCAAATGTAATGTAATGTATATTTTCAGAAAATTTGAAAAGTGTTCTTTCAAACGATACCTACCTTTAGAATCTCCTTGCTATAGTTTTGAAGTTATGAGTCTTTAGTTTTGTGTATGTCACTAAGAAAACTCATTTTTTTTATTGCCTTCCAAATGTGTGAGGACTAAACAAAAAGGCTACCTTTGTTCCAAATGCTGTAACTTTTGAGTACTTTATGCGATCACCACAAAATTTAATTCAGATGCAGCTCACATTTAGGGGTACTTCCCCAAAAAAGAATTTTTCCACTACCGTATTTCCTTCCCGAGTTTTCCACTACCGTATTTCCTTCCCGAGTTATTGCATGTCAAACAAACTAGGTACTACCAACTACCAACCAGTAAGAATTTCGTCTCTCACCGACCTGTTAGTTTTTCTTTAAGAAGCCCTCCTGTTCTCCACTCATTACCTGTATTAACTGCACCTGTTTGAACTCGTTACCTGTATAAAAGACACCTGTCCACACACTCAATCAAACAGACTCCAACCTCTCCACATAAGACCAGAGAGCTATGTAAGGACATCAGGGATAAAATTGTAGACCTGCACAAGGCTGGGATGGGCTACAGGACAATAGGCAAGCAGCTTGGTGAGAAGGCAACAACTGTTGGCGCAATTATTAGAAAATGGAAGAAGTTCAAGATAACGGTCAATCTCCCTCGGTCTGGGGCACCATGCAAGATCTCACCTCGTGGGGCATCAATGATCATGAGGAAGGTGAGGGATCAGCCCAGAACTACACGTCAGGACCTGGTCAATAACCTGAAAATTTGCCTATTATGGGGGGCCAGAAGGTCCAAAAATAGAAATAATGATTTGTCGTGGGAAGTCACTATACTATAGCCCCTTGCTACTCACTTTCCCACTGATATGCCAGCGGTGGATCTGTTGCGAGCGACTCACTTTCCTCAGCTGGCGACTCATTCTCCTCACACAGCGAGCGACTCACTTTCCTCACACAGCTAGCGACTCACTTTCCTCAGCTGGCAACTCATTCTCCTCACACAGCGAGCGACTCACTTTCCTCAGCTGGCGACTCATTCTCCTCACACAGCGAGCGACTCACTTTCCTCACACAGCTACCGACTCACTTTCCTCAGCTGGCGACTCATTCTCCTCACACAGCGAGCGACTTACTTTCCTCACACTAGCGAGCAACTCACTTTCCTCAGCTGGCAACTCATTCTCCTCACAAAGCGAGCGACTCACTTTCCTCACACTAGCGAGCGACTCACTTTCCTCAGCTGGCGACTCATTCTCCTCACACAGCGAGCGACTTACTTTCCTCACACAGCGAGCGACTTACTTTCCTCACACTAGCGAGCGACTCACTTTCCTCAGCTGGCGACTCATTCTCCTCACACAGCGAGCGACTCACTTTCCTCACACTAGCGAGCGACTCACTTTCCTCAGCTGGCGACTCATTCTCCTCACACAGCGAGCGACTCACTTTCCTCACACTAGCGAGCGACTCACTTTCCTCAGCTGGCAACTCATTCTCCTCACACAGCGAGCGACTCACTTTCCTCAGCTGGCGACTCATTCTCCTCACACAGCGAGCGACTCACTTTCCTCAGCGAGCGACTCACTCTCCTCACACAGCGAGCGACTCACTTTCCTCAGCTGGCAACTCATTCTCCTCACACAGCGAGCGACTCACTTTCCTCAGCTGGCGACTCATTCTCCTCACACAGCGAGCGACTCACTTTCCTCAGCGAGCGACTCACTCTCCTCACACAGCGAGCAACTCACTTTCCTCACACTAGCGAGCGACTCACTTTCCTCAGCTGGCGACTCATTCTCCTCACACAGCGAGCGACTCACTTTCCTCAGCTGGCGACTCATTCTCCTCACACAGCGAGCGACTCACTTTCCTCACACTAGCGAGCGACTCACTTTCCTCAGCTGGCAACTCATTCTCCTCACACAGCGAGCGACTCACTTTCCTCAGCTGGCGACTCATTCTCCTCACACAGCGAGCGACTCACTTTCCTCAGCGAGCAACTCACTTTCCTCACACTAGCGAGCGACTCACTTTCCTCAGCTGGCGACTCATTCTCCTCACACAGCGAGCGACTCACTTTCCTCAGCTGGCGACTCATTCTCCTCACACAGCGAGCGACTCACTTTCCTCAGCTGGCGACTCATTCTCCTCACACAGCGAGCGACTCACTTTCCTCACACTAGCGAGCGACTCACTTTCCTCAGCTGGCAACTCATTCTCCTCACACAGCGAGCGACTCACTTTCCTCAGCTGGCGACTCATTCTCCTCACACAGCGAGCGACTCACTTTCCTCAGCGAGCAACTCACTTTCCTCACACTAGCGAGCGACTCACTTTCCTCAGCTGGCGACTCATTCTCCTCACACAGCGAGCGACTCACTTTCCTCAGCTGGCGACTCATTCTCCTCACACAGCGAGCGACTCACTTTCCTCAGCGAGCGACTCACTCTCCTCACACAGCAAGCAACTCACTTTCCTCACACTAGCGAGCGACTCACTTTCCTCAGCTGGTGACTCATTCTCACACAGCGAGCGACTCACTTTCCTCACACTAGCGAGCGACTCACTTTCCTCAGCTGGCAACTCATTCTCCTCACACAGCGAGCGACTCACTTTCCTCAGCTGGCGACTCATTCTCCTCACACAGCGAGCGACTAACTTTCCTCAGCGAGCGACTCACTTTCCTCACACAGCGAGCAACTCACTTTCCTCACACTAGCGAGCGACTCACTTTCCTCAGCTGGCGACTCATTCTCCTCACACAGCGAGCGACTCACTTTCCTCAGCGAGCGACTCACTCTCCTCACACAGCGAGCAACTCACTTTCCTCACACTAGCGAGCGACTCACTTACCTCAGCTGGCGACTCATTCTCCTCACACAGCGAGCGACTCACTTTCCTCAGCGAGCGACTCACTCTCCTCACACAGCGAGCAACTCACTTTCCTCACACTAGCGAGCGACTCACTTTCCTCAGCTGGTGACTCATTCTCCTCACACAGCGAGCGACTCACTTTCCTCAGCTGGCGACTCACTCTCCTCACACAGCGAGCGACTCACTTTCCTCAGCAAGCGACTCACTTTCCTCACGCAGCGAGCTACTCAGTCATGTACATTGGCCTAATATTATAATAAAATCTCTACCCTTTTCAAGTACTGTGGTGGTGCAATAACTAACTACTTCCGTAATGTGTTCAATTGTGTTGTAAAAGTCATTTATTCTGAACCAATAATCTTAAATTGATTCTCATTGCATTTTTTTTTTTTTTTTACATTTAATAGTTAGACAATTACAGAACTGTTATTCATTTTAGGGTTTTAAAGTATTCTTGTTTAACAGTATATTTCTTTAAAACAAGAATGAACCAGAAGTCACACAGAACAGAATAAAACGTTATCATTTCAAATTAAGTAAATAACTTAACTTTGTTAAACAAATCTGATTCAAAACAATATCATAAGTACAATAGAATCAAAATATTAAATTTCATGGTTTCAATATTCATAAGGATTTGTAAACATTTGTACGTCTGTAAAATTATTCATAAGTAAAATTTTAAAACGACTTAATTTTAAACAAAAAATATAGCAAAATGTGTATTTATTTTTACTAAAAAATATTTCTTTCTAAAAAATGTTTACCATTTAGCTTTGACTATATTCACAGTAGCCTATACATAGAATGACCATGTAATTGTCATATAAATAAATGTGTGATGCTTCTAAATTTGGAGATTATTATAAATTTGGGATAATTATGCAAGTAACTAATCACTGCTGTGTTACAGTATAGTAGTGAAACTTCATAATCTCCAGTGACTTCCATTAATCAGGCTATTGATCTGGACAAAAACTTTCAAACCCGGAAACCTTTGAATGTGTAATGTCATTGCTGTTTTCATGTTTATTATTGTTTGTTCATGTAATTGTCACAATATCACCCCGTTTGGACCGTTTTCCTTAAGCCGGGGACACACTTAATGACTGTACGGCCGATTATGAATGTAATTTGATACTTATGACTGATCATGCCCAAACATGCGGTTGCGTTCAGTCAGTGTTCACAGTCTGTGTTTAAAATCGGCTCCGGTCGTTGGAAAGTCTGTAAGTGTGTTCAGTTCAGTTTCAGAATGATTCAGCTAGTCGTTAAGTGTGTTCCCGGCATTAGTTGAGTTTGTTGTCATGTTTACTGATTTGATTTGTCATCACTTTGTCATTATTAGTTCCTGTGTTTTCAGTTCACCTTTGTCTGGTCTTGTCAATGTATGGTTGTGTTTGCCTGCCTCTCTTCATCTAGAATTACTCTGTGGATATTATTAAAGACTGTTTGAACCTGATTATTTATCTTTGTGTGTTTATTTGCAGCCAAACGTGACAGTAATGCAGAGATTCCAAAACTATTTTGTCTCACAAACCCCTTTAATGGGATAGTTCACTTTGAAATTAATTTTTGGTATGTTTTAGCTTACCTCAAGGGCATCCAAGATGTAGGTGTCTTTTTTTCCACAGTAGTTTCAATTTTGATATTTTTAGGTCAAACCGTTCTTGTCTGTCAGTCATATAATGCAGGTCTATGGTCATTATCTCAAAGAGCATGCACAGAGTCCAAATTAAAACAATTCCCCGTCGTCCAAATTAAACAATTCCCCATCGTAAGTACACATTGATGGCCTAAGACACGAAACGAGCGGTTTGTGTGAGAAAACGAACAGTATTTATATCGTTTTTACCTCTTATACACAGCCATGTCCAAGTGATCTGATCTGACGTGTACGCAGACTGGTGCATAGATATACACACTAGATGTCGCCTTAAAGACATTCGTTCCAATAAACTGCCGTAGACAAGGCGACATCTAGTGTGTATATATCTATGCACCAGTCTGTGCATGCTCTTTGAGACAGTGACCATAGACCTGCATTATATGACTGACAGACAAGAACGGTTTGACCTAAAAATATAAAAATTGAAACTACTGCGGAAAAAAAGACACCTACATCTTGGATGCCCTTGAGGTAAGCTAAAACATACCAAAAATTAATTTCAAAGTGAACTATCCCATTAACCTAAATTTTAATTGGAGACCCCTGAGATGTTACGTTTTTTTCAATAATTTAACAACACATGTGCATGTTCACAGTTCTCTGATGTCAAATAATGGTCACAGTGACATGCAGATAAATAATATATTCATAATTTTAGCATTCAATCTTTTTCTTTTTGTTGTTTTTTCAAATAATTTTAATTTTACATTTTTATGATTTAATCATTTACTTTTTAGCGACTCACAACCCCCCTGCATTTCTTTCATTAACCCCAGTTTGTGTTGAATTTCAGGTTATTTATATATATATATATATATATATATATATATATATATATATATATATATATGGTACAAATTAATTCCATTTAAATCTAAGTGATAAACGAGTTTATTTAAAAATAAATAAAATAAAAATTAAAAAGTAGTCATTACCTAAAATGAGTAATCTAGTTTATGTTACTAACTACGATTTTCTTCATGTAATTTGTAACCAGTAACAGACTATATTTTGCAAATAATCTGCCCAGCATTAGCCGCAACATGCAAGTAAATTCGAATGCCTAATCTGTGGTCAGTGATTGTTAAGGTGATTACATTAGGACTAATGTACAGTCAGGCTGTTTTTTGACGCAGAATTATTTATTGCCGTTTATGCATAAGTAAATCAAGTTTAGTAAATCCGGTTACTAAACCGTCAATTTCAAACTGTTCCCTTTCGTGGTCACTACGAGTTACGTCAGTGACGACGACATGGGGTTTCGCAAAGAAAGCCTATCACCTTCGAGATTTAGAAAACGAGCCAATGGCATTGGAAATGCCTTGGGTCTGCGGATTTTGCATGCGTAACTCCGCCCCACCTCGCGGGTATATACGGTGGGGAGAACTATAAATTTTAAGTTACTATATTGCTTTTACCAATCAAATTGACTAGTATCAAAAAAAAAAGAAAAAAGATTCCCACTGCAGAGAAAACAGAATCTGCATCAGAGGTATTCTGAAAAAGTGACATTTCCATTTTTGCTGATTCACATTGGTATCAAACTCATTTTAAAGTTACATACACCCAGTGGTTAAATTGGGCCGGGGCTCTCCGGGGCTCAGCCCCGGCACATAAGCCTGCTCGTTTGTGTCCTGATGTGCCTGTTTACAGTCAGCTGCCTAATGGAAATTATGTCACATCAAATTTGATGAAAGTGATGCTTTTGAAAACATATTTCTGACAATAAATGAACGATTTTTTAAATGGCATGTCTATTTTGTCTCGGCGGAACTGAGATGAGAACAATCGGAGCACGGCCGTATTCTTGTTCAGCTGCTTAATCTCGTTGTCAGTCGACCATGATCGCGCACCGCTCGCGCATGCCATGCGCATCTTAAGGCTACTACTCAAAACTCCGACACGGATAAAAATGTACGCAGCAATATATAATGAATGTTCCTGGGAGATTCGTAGTTGCGCGGGATGTGAAAGCGCGCAAAAGTTCCAGAACCTTCAACCGTCTTAAACAATAAATAAATAAAAACTCAAGAGCTGTTGGCCGCCGCTGGAGATCAATTTTGTCAAGTTCAGCACAACGTTGGTTGTACAAAAAGTGCCCTGGCCTTGAACGACAAGGTAAGGAAAATATGTTTGGCACATTGTATGGGTCACTATATCAAGGTAGGCCTAATACAATGTGTAATCAAGTGATGTCAATTCCAGCGTTATGGACGTGACATGCAGTAAAAACTTGAAATATAAATTCTCAGAAAATGCATTTAATACCAATATATTAAAACTGTTTATATATCAATACTCCCTTAAAAAAGGTGTCCAAACATTAGAAAAATATCAGTCTACACATGCGTTTAATATTTAATATGAGGGAAATAGGCTACACATGCCGTGGACGTGACACAAAAAAATCTTTAACTTTTAGGTGGCAAAATATTTTTTTTGTAATTCTGTGAATTACACTGCGCAAACCAAAAGTAATACTAGGCTACCCACCGGATACTCTCCACAGAACATAACATTCATTTTATTCAGGGCCGCGGGAAGTGGGGGTGCTGTTTTCACAGAATTGTAAATGCAACGCATATGTTTGTTCATTAAAATGTATACATTTTTAGCATTTAGTCATTTATTTGTAATAAACACTTTAAGTGGGCTATTTAAAAATTATTTATATGTTAAATTATGTTTTTAAAACATAAGCGCAGAGTGTTACGTAATAGTCTATTGTGTGTGTGTCGAAAGAATTTGTCCGCAGCTGCTCAAAAAAAAAAAACCCAGTCAAAAACCCCACTGTCAGTGTTTTGTAAGGAACAGGCAAATATGTAAAATATAGCAGGAGACATTTTAATTGTTTACTATTAAAACAGTTATTTTTTATGTCAGTGTCGGCTAGACAGATGAAGTTGACGACTCGCGATCTTCACAGCGCCAGAGAGAAATGCACATTTCATACGAATTACATAAGCAGCGCAGTCTGTTTTCTTTCGTTTTGAATTGTTCTGCTCAAAAGTAGACATTTCAAGCTATCTATATATGTCTCAGGTCTGTGAGGCAATAGGCTATATAGGCCCACGCTGAATTTCGGTTCATTTATGAGACGAGCTCCAGGTTCGCCAGCGCCTCCGTGTCCTGATTATCTATTTTCTAATAGCCTAGTATATTTACTTCTTATTTATTAAATCCAGACAATTTGTTGATGAAACATCGATTAAAATTAAGATACAATTAATACAAAACGAAATTAAATTTAAAGACAGGCTTTGTGCTTTCAGTTTGAGGTCTCTGTGAAAGTTTTAAAACATTATTTTAGTGCCGCTTTAGAGCGCTCGGAGAACTGTCTGTAACATTTTTTTTTTGTGTGTGTGTGTGTGAAATAAATGTAAAAAAAATTCGACTTAGGCTATATATGTTTTTTCTTCCTCGTGGTGCATTTGTTGACTGATATGCGACTCCGGAGCGACTTATAAAATAGGCTACGGTAAGTTTTATGTCCCGTTGACCGGTCCATTGCATTACGAATAAAAGCAGAATCAATAAAGTCAAAAATGTGATGTGCAGAGTTTTATAGTCTTGATATTGTTTCTTATTCAAAAGTAGCGACGCCCCTTTTTTTCTCAGAATTGCGAGATATGAAGTCAGAATTGTGAGAAATAAAGTCGCAATTCTGAGAAATAAAGTCGCAATTCTGAGTAATAAAGTCGCAATTGGGAGATATAAAGTAAGAATTGCATGATATTCGTCGAAATTTCGTGTTATAAAATCAGAATTGTGAGATATAAACTATTCTGAGGTAAAAAAAAAAATATATAGCCTATAGAAAGCTTGAAATGTCTTCTTTTAAACAGAACAATTCAAAAAGTAAACAGACTGCTCAAGGGTCAGCACGTACTAGTCCGATCAGACAATACCACGACAGTAGCGTACATCAACCGACAAGGTGGTCTGCGTTCCCGCCGTATGTCGCAACTCGCCTGCCACCTCCTCCTATAGAGTCAGAAACATCTGAGGTCGCTTCGAGCCATTTATATCCCGGGAGACCTGAACTGTGCAGCTGACAAGCTCTCACGGCTTCAGCCTCTCCCTGGAGAAGGGAGACTCCATCCCCAGATGGTCCAGCTGATTTGGGATCAGTTCGGGGACACGCAGGTAGACCTGTTTGCCTCCCACGACTCGTCCCATTGCGACCTGTTCTATTCCCTGACCGAGGGAACGCTCGGCTGGCCGCAGGGCCTACTCAAGTATGCGTTTCCCCCAGTGAGCCTTCTTGCACAGACCCTGTGCAAGATCAGGGAGGACGAGGAGCAGGTCATTCTGCACACTGGCTCACCCGGACCTGGTTCTCCGAACTTGTACTCCTCGCGACAGCACCTCCCTGGCCAATTCCCCTGAGGAACGACCTTCTTTCTCAGGGACGGGGCACCCTTTGGCACCCTCGTCCCGATCTCTGGAACCTCCACGTGTTACAGAACATTACAGTCCAGAACAAAAAAGAGAGAAAGACAGAAAACACTCTGAAGAATCTGAACAACTATCAGAAATATAAAGACTAACAACTGCTTTTACTGGACAAACTACAACTGACAGAAAGAGAAACACAGACAAACATCTGACAGCCTGTTAAAACATGATCATGTGCTCATTTAGATCATTAACTGATAGTTATATGTTGATGCTTTACTACTAGTTAGTTTGTAAACTAAAAATGTATGTTTAATTCATAATCAGCAATAAATTAATACTAATAAAATCAGGCAAGCAGATCAGTGTGCTGCTAAAAGACAGTTATTCACATCATGTTCTCTCTATTCAAATATAAATGAGTGTAAATGTCATCATCATAACTAAAAGTGAACTCTTTATTTAAAAAACGAATATTTCTATTAAGTTATTGCCTCCTCAGAATGAAATTCTGGGTTGTTTTCCTCGTTTTTAATTCACTTTGAATAAAAGCGTCTGCTAAATTAATGAATAAATGTAAATGTAATACATCTAAAGGACAGAAGCACATCAGGTCAGATAAAACTGATGTGATTCAGAAACGAGGAAATGAGAATAAAGCTCAACAGTGATGCTCACTTTTCAAGACGTCTTGGTTAAGTGTTTTGATTAGGCATCGGTTTACCTAATCACGTGTTTGTTAACGATATTGATTGTCACCGGTTTGAGGTTTATGTGTGTTTCATGTCTTATAAAAACCTTACATTAAAAATCTTTATGTTGTAATATGGCATTTATATGGCAAGAAAACCGCATTATAAAGATGATCAATCATAATGCTAAATCAAAATATAAATTTTATGATTTTTTTCAATATTCAAAAACAAGGATTTGTAAACAAGCTATTCATAAATAAATCATTCAACATTTAACTTTCAGTGTCTTTGTAAATGTAAGCAAAAGTGCATGTGATAAAACCACAATAAAAAAATAAATAAAAAAAACATACATACATACATACATACATAAAACATAAAATATACATAAAATCCTCATGAGATCATGTTGTAATTCGGCTGAAGGAGCTTCACAAACCTCAACATCTGTTTTGATTTGATTTAGTTTTACAGTGTCAATCTAAACACTGTAGTCGTGAGGTGTTTGGTGAAAGAAGGGCTGCAACTAATGATTATATCGATTAATCTGTCGATTATTTTTTGTATTAATTGAATGAAATAACGTGTCAGAGGCATTAAACCACACACACATCTGTCAAAGCACAACAGGGCAAGACACTTATGCTTTTGTTTAAAGCGCTTATAAATATATAGAATTGTCATGTTTCGGACAGCTTGGATCATGTGCCTGTCCTGCAGCAGCTCACTCCGTGTCCTCCGCTATTTTCCATATGCATTTTGTCCATTTACAGTGGGGCAAAAAAGTATTTAGTCAACCACCAATTGTGCAAGTTCTCCCACTTAAAAAGATGACAGAGGCCTGTAATTTTCATCATAGGTACACTTCAACTATGAGAGACAAAAAAAGGGGAAAAAAATCCAGAAAATCACATTGTAGGATTTTTAATGAATTTATTTGCAAATAATGGTGGAAAATAAGTATTTGGTCACCTACAAACAAGCAAGATTTCTGGCTCTCACAGACCTGTAACTTCTTCTTTAAGGGCGCTTTCACACTGGCAGTTTAGTGCGGACCGGGGCACGGTTCGCATGAAAAATCGCTAATGTGAACGCTGTCATCGGACCCGGGTGCGCACTAGAGTACCGAACCCGAGACTACCTGGAGGAGGTGGTCTGAGCTCGGTTGCTCCCGAACCGTGGCGCGGTTCGCGTTAATGTGCAAGCAACACGGACTCGGGTGCGCGCTTGTTCAGGAAGTATAGTATCCCGCGCATGCGTATCACTGTCGATATCATTGTTTGATTGCGTTTGCGATGACGTAAGATCACTGCAAACGCACCTGGGTTCGATACAACTAATTGAGTGTGAAACCAGACCAACGCTGCGGGGGGCGCCGGGAACGAGCGCACTCGGGTTCGGACCGCAGCAAACGAACCCAGTGGAAAAACGCTCTAAGAGGCTCCTCTGTCCTCCACTCGTTACCTGTATTAATGGCACCTGTTTGAACTTGTTATCAGTATAAAAGACACCTGTCCACAACCTCAAACAGTCACACTCCAAACTCCACTATGGCCAAGACCAAAGAGCTGTCCAGAAACAAAATTGTAGACCTGCACCAGGCTGGGAAGACTGAATCTGCAATAGGTAAACAGCTTGGTGTGAAGAAATCAACTGTGGGAGCAATTATTAGGAAATGGAAGACATACAAGATCACTGATAATCTCCCTCGATCTGGGGCTCCACGCAAGATCTCACCCTGTGGGGTCAATATGATCACAAGAACGGTGAGCAAAAATCCCAGAACCACACGGGGGGACCTAGTGAATGACCTGCAAAGAGCTGGGACCAAAGTAACAAAGGCTACCATCAGTAACACACTACGCCGCCAGGGACTCAAATCCTGCAGTGCCAGACGTGTTCCCCTGCTTAAGCCAGTACATGTCCAGGCCCGTCTGAAGTTTGCTAGAGAGTATTTGGATGATCCAGAAGAGGATTGGGAGAATGTCATATGGTCAGATGAAACCAAAATATAACTTTTTGATGATAACTCAACTCGTCGTGTTTGGAGGAGAAAGAAAGGCTGTTTTTCTGCAAAGGGACCAGGACGACTGATCCGTGTAAAGGAAAGAATGAATAGGGCCATGTATCGTGAGATTTTGAGTGAAAACCTCCTTCCATCAGCAAGGGCATTGAAGATGAAACGTGGCTGGGTCTTTCAGCATGACAATGATCCCAAACACACCGCCCGGGCAATGAAGGAGTGGCTTCATAAGAAGCATTTCAAGGTCCTGGAGTAGCCTAGCCAGTCTCCAGATCTCAACCCCATAGAAAATCTTTGGAGGGAGTTGAAAGTCCGTGTTGCACAGCGAAAGCCCCGAAACATCACTGCTCTAGAGGAGATCTGCATGGAGGAATGGGCCAAAATACCAGCAACAGTGTGTGAAAACCTTGTGAAGACTTACAGAAAACGTTTGACCTCTGTCATTGCCAACAAAGGGTATATAACAAAGTATTGAGATAAACTTTTGGTATTGACCAAATACTTATTTTTCCACCATAATTTGCAAATAAATTCATTAAAAATCCTACAATGTAATTTTTTTTTTTTCTTCAAATTTTGTCTCTCATAGTTGAAGTGTACCTATGATGAAAATTACAGGCCTCTCTCATCTTTTTAAGTGGGAGAACTTGCACAATTGGTGGCTGACCAAATACTTTTTTGCCCCACTGTAAATGTGTTATTCACTGTAAAGCGACGTGACTGGCTGATGGTTTCCAAGCACAGCGCACAGATGCGACTAATCGATAATCAAATTTGTTGTCGATTATTTTCACTGTCGATGATAATCAATTCCATCAATTAGTTGTTTCAGCCCTAGTAGTTTGCATCATATGGCCATATTTTATGCATATAGCCCGTTTCATTTTTAACATTGTCAAAACATTAGTTATAAGAATATTGTTAAAGGGTTAGTTCACCCAGAAATGAAGATTCTGTCAGTAATTACTCTCCCTCATGTTGTTCCAACCCCGTAAGACTTTCGTTCATCTTCAGAACACAAATTAAGATATTTTTGATGAAATCTGAGAGCTGTCTCACTCCTCCATAGGCTCCTAGGTAATCGAGATCTGCCATCCCAGAAAAGTTAGTAAAGACATCATTAAAATAGTCCAAGTGACTAGTGGCACTGTAGTCACTATGACTATTTTAAACAATGTCTTTGCTAACTTTTCAGGGATGGCAGATATCAATTACATAGAAGCTGTTGGAGATTTTCCTTTGCCTCATGTAAAAGTCTGTATTGCTGTGTCTCAGACAGAAACCAGGTTAAATCAGGTCAAAGGGTCTGTGAGGATGGAAAAGTGCCTCACAAGCTCAGAGAGAAGATGTGTTTAGGTGGTTGATACAAGATGGCACTAAAAACATGTTAATTAAAAATGATGGATGGCACTGGACACTGCAGGTGCAGAGAATCATGTTACCTGGGATATTTTTTTTAAATGGGTGTGGCCAAAGATATTTCCACCAATAAGAGGATGTCTCCGGGAAAGATGATTCTAACGTAACAAGATCTTGAGGCGGAGCAAAAAAGAAAAAGATAGCTGATCGGCTAGTGATAAGAAAAGGGTATAAAACCTGAAGTCTGACCATTGCAAGTCAGATGTACAGATGGCCAGCTGGCATCTCACTTTGTTGCTTGTCAATAAAGTTAATTCTTCTGAGACCTGGAACTTCAACTCTGAGAAATTCTTTGTGACCCGATTTGAGGACTTTGAATTTGCCACATCAAAGCCTATGAAGGAGTGAGACAGCTCTCAGATTTCATCAAAAATATCTTAATTTGAGTTCTGAAGATGAATGAAAGTCTTACGGGGTTGGAACAACATGAGGGTGAGTAATTACTGACACAATTTACATTTTTGGGTGAACTAACCCTTTAAACCATAATGTTTAATACTGGCATCTAAACAAAATATTCGGCTGAGCGAATATGGGTAGAACTCTTTACTGCCCCTGTGCTTCAGAAATCCTTTTAAAGGTATACATGTGAATTAAATGGCCTTCATCATCACAGTATGCTAATGCCTATCTAGTGCAAGGGATTTCATCAATATGCTGATTGAGGACTGATGGGACACTCCAGGCACAGGACGAAGTTCTGGAAAAGGCTCCAGGAAAAGTTCGGTCCAACTCAAAGAAATTAGAAAGAAATTGCACAGTAAAATGTATTTTAAAATAATAATAATAATACAATCTATTAAAACGTTATTTTAAGGGAATATCACACAAAGTTTTTCAACAGTAAACTTGCCAAAACAATAGCACCATTTTAGTTTTTTTTAAAAAAACACCATTTCAAAAAGCAAATTTGTATTTGTATAATGTTTTTTATTTTTTATTTTATTTTTTTATTGTCAGCTGATAAAACCTGTGGTTCAGGGATACTCACTACAAAAAACTAGACTACACCACTGAACCAAAGAGAGAACAACAGAGTCAGGAGAGAAAATCATTAGGGTGAAAGAACAAATACTTACAAGGACGGACGACCAGACTCACTGTGGAAAATGAAAACATGAACCATCAATTAGAACATGATCATTATGAACATCTAACTAACTTTCCTGTAGCTCAGTGGTAAGAGCATTGCGTTAACAAGGTTGTGGGTTCGATCCCTGGGGATTGCACATACCTATGTATAAATGTATAGGATAACGCAATGTAAGTCGCTTTGGATAAAAGCGTCTGCCAAATGCATAAATGTAAATGTAAATGTAAACATGTAAGAGTCGATTCACATCCGGGTTACAATCCAGAACAAAAAAGAGAGAAAGACAGAAAACACTCTGAAGAATCTGAACAACTATCAGAAATATAAAGACTAACAACTGCTTTTACTGGACAAACTACAACTGACAGAAAGAGAAACACAGATAAACATCTGACGGCCTGTTAAAACAAGCTGAATTCAGAAGAAAATACTTCTTACAAGGATTCACATCTTGAGGGGATCAGTGTAAATACATGAATAAACTAGATTCAGAAAAACTTGTGAGTGGTGTGGCTAAGAAAAGGCTTTACAGTCCTTAATGAGTCAAGTGACGCCTCAACTCTCTCTGACATTTTGATCCAGAGATATTGATATTGTCAATGTTAAGTCTACGGGAATTTTTCACACAATTTGCACCCGATCACTTATAAAAGTCATAACACATCGTTCCTGAATAAACCACATGATTTCAGTCACGAGTATTAAAAGGTTAATACTTATGTAGATATATCATTATCATCACTGTTAGGGAAAGAGAAAATATTGAATCATCAAAACTATTTGCACAGTTTTTCCTGTAACTGTATTTAAATTCACAAACAAGCCTTTCTATGTACAGAATCAGATAGTTTGAGAGCGACTGACTATCATGAACATGTTCAGTGAGCTTCATGCTTCAAACTGACACACAGATCAGCGTTTAGGGCTTTTCACACTTGACTAGTTAACCCTGGGTCATTCTAAACCCCAGGTAAACAGAATCCTGGGTAATCTTGCTTCTTGTTTCACACTGCTCATCATTTATCCTGGGTACTTATAAGCTGATGTTAAACACTGTACATTTATAAACCCTGGGTTAATGTTCTTATTTGCATATTCATGGTGTCAGTGTCACTGATTGGACGAATACAGCACACAACTATAGTTTAGATAAAGCATAAATCCCTTTCTAAACTGCTAAATAACAGATCAGAGATAAAACATAATAAGTCAAGTTTATTTGTATAGCGCTTTTCACAATACAGATTGCATCAAAGCAGCTTCACAGTATTAAATTAAAATAATACAACAAAGTTTGTTTCAAGAGGAATTTATTGATTGATAAAATTAAATTAAATATCCCCAAAATATCAGATAATAGCAGATTTCTTTAGTTTTAAACACTAAAAACTGAGATGAAAAATGTAGTCCAGTAAGACATTTACTTTTGCTATGGTTAAATAAATGTTCAGTGATATCTTCCAAAGATTTTTTAATTTGAGCATTTTTTCTCTATATAGTGTTGATCTGGCAACTATTAAAAACACAAAGGGGCAGATTTACTAAACAGGGAAGAACAGACGCAGTCAGATCATTTCCATAATAATCATGACTTTATTGATTGTCATTGTTACTGAAGATTGTTTTAATTGCTATGCCTCTTATTAAAAAGAAATTAAAAACCCACATCAAATATCGTTCTGCTGTAAAATGTGCTCTTCTTTAGAAGAAAAATGCAATTGAATGATAAAATAATGACATATCTGTCATGATTCCTGTCTTGCGTTCCTCTGGTCTTGTGTGGACTTTTATGTTAGTTCCTGTTTTGTAGTCCTTTGTAGTTTTTCTTGTGAATCAGTTTCTGATTGTTCCCAGGTGTTGTTTGCAGATCACCCCTTCTGTATAAATGCCCCAGTGTTTCTCATGTTATTGGTCTGGTGTTGTCCTTAGTGGATCTATTGTGCAAGATTTTTTCAGTTCTGTTTTGACCCTCATTTGGATTCACTTTGCCTGTGTCTCCTGTTGCTTGGATGTTTTTTTGTTATTTTAGTTAGTTCAAAGCGAAAGTGTTAAAAAAAAAACATTAAAATGTCCATTAAAAATGTATTTTAATCCATTATTTAAAACAATATTATTACATCCTGTCCTCCAAACAATGTGTAAAAAAATAAATAAATGCCAATGGCCAAAATGTTCCTATGCAAACAAATATAGATAATATCTATGTCGGCTGTGCTGTACATTATGAGCAAAAAAAGGGTTAAAATACAAACATTACATTCTAAACCTAAAATCAACTGATTGCTTAATATTTTAAAGCCAAAATAAACAAGAATCAGCACACTGCCACTTCTGCTCCAAAGGATTTATTAAGATGAACAATGCTTCGACCCAAAGGGTCTTCGTCAGGAAAGCAACAATCATAGAAACGTACAATTAAAGCCGATTTAAAAAAAAAAATTCTTAACTATTTTAAAGCCGAATTTAAAGCTAAATGATAATGATAATAAACAAACACAAAAGCACAAAACGTTAACTTGTACGAGGTATAAAGAACATCCATTCACTCGTATGTTATATTTTATTAATGGTCTAATCCAACAATAGAGCCTTTACTGTTACTGCTCTCATAAATAAATCAACACCTACTTCTTCATCATTGCTTCTTTTCTACTCTACCAGTTACTACAGAACGACTGAGCTAGACATTGTCCCGGAGTCTAACCAGACGCGAGCCGTGTGCATCATTCGAGTTTGTGATGAGTCTGAAGGTGTAGAATGGAGCCCAGCCCACACTCCCACCACTAAGAGAGTTTCTGGCAACCACTATGAGCTTTTATTTAGATTTTGGAGAGGAGATCCTCTACCCACTTTAATCACGCCCAAGCCTGTCTGCTCTATTCTGGACTCGCTGGACCCGCCCAGCCTCCCTCTTCCACCTCTCCTCCATACATCTGCCCTGGATTTGTTGTGTTTTGCCAGCCCCTCTTTTCCTCCTCAGTTTTTCCTCCAGCCCTCAGTCACTCCTGCTACCCAGTCCTCACTGTCTCCCATCAGCCCCTCAGTTCCTCATCAACCCACTCTCAGTGGAGACGCTACACCTGGGGCCCGCTGTGAGCCAGCTTCTCCTGGACGTGGGGATCCCTTGGTCCCACTCCAGATCCCGTCATTCCACCTCGGCCCATCTCCCTAATTCCTCCTTCGCTCCTTCCTCAATGGACCATCAGTGACCATCAGGCTTTGGAATGGGAGATGAGACTCTGATTTGTTTATTGCACGTAAAGCCCAAGACTCACCCATTATTTATTAAGAGAATAGGGACAACCCTTTTAGACCATGCGTTGGGCGCGTTGACCATTTTTCCCGTCGTTAAACTAGCAAAAGTGGATTCGGACACGCCCAAACTGAACTTGCACCGTACTCTTTAGACCATGCGCTTAGATGGTTAAAATAGGGCCCAGAGTCGTTTGCATCTCCATTTGCTTCACAGGACATATGCTTTCAACTACAGACACTGTTTATTTACTAGTGTGTTCTAACATGTAACTATGCCATGTTTGGTCTCATCTGACAGCTTATAAACAACTGAATAGAGATATTAAAGTATCCTAATGTACAATCTAGGTTCTATTGTTTAAACATGCATTGAGGAGAATATAGTAACGTCCACCCATTTGCCTCATCTTTTGGTTTCCTGTCAGTCGGTTTGGTGTTGGTATTCCCCTCATGTTTAACAACGCTTTGCTCAGGGTGTAAGAAGGAAAGGTAACTGTTGATCTGGGAGAAAGGCTTTAACTCCGCCACTCCTGCACACCGGTGCGTAACCTCATACTATACTAGGCTTTTACGCCTCTTTGGCACAGCAGTGCATTATTTGTTACAGTTTTATATACAGTATGTTGTTTCATCTACTGTCTGTATATTTTAAACATGTAACTAATGAAATAATTTTGTTATAAATAAACCTGATTTAAAGGCTTTGAGAATCTTTCCTTTTATCATTGATGTAAAAAGCTAAAGTGATTATAACTTTCGTATCTGAACGTTCATGTTAAATCCTTCGTTTTCCAATCAGTTCGAAGAAAGACTTTTACCTTTAAAGAATAAGAGGTTAAAGATTAACAACAACTTTAATGGAGTCAGATTAATTATAATGGAGTCAGAATAATTATAATGATAATGTCAGATAAATTAATGAATTATACAAGTCATCCTTCAACTGCTTTTTGTTCCGATTATTGGTTCACAATAGCAGCGTAAGCTTCCAGCCTTACATTCCCAGAGTAAAGAAAAATCTTTGTAAATGTTCTCAATAATAAATAGGGAAAATCTTTCTACAATAATTTAACGTATTAGCAAAGCCAAAATAAATGCACTGTCTCTGGGTGCGGTTTACAAAAAGAACAAATTGCATCAATATCTCTTTTGAATTTCTTCAAGAAAGTATGAACAGGATAAACATGATGGATAATTCGACAGGAAACTTCTCTTATATTATTAGTAATTGAATATCTATTCAGAATCGGCCAAATCTTCTTCTAGACAATATCAGAAACAAAATCACTTTCATTAAGAAATTATAAACGTATCAACCTATTAGAAGAAGCCGATGAAAAGCAGTATTTTCCCACTGAAACAGACGGGTCTAGAGAAGGTCAAATATAGGGATAGGGACACAGTATGTGGAATAATAGTCTAATAACTCCTAATGGTACGGCATCAAAGACAAAAGCAAATTCTTTACATGACGAGCAAAATATCTGCCTCAAACAGCACTGAAAGAAAATAGATCAGTTTTAATACAGAATATCTCTGTTGTTCCAGATAAAATACTTGTGAGGAGTAAAGTTGCGTTTGTATAACAGAGATCGGGTGAGAAGACGTGCTTATGAAAATTAAAGAATTTAGTTTTGTTGTTTTTTCATTATAATTGCAAAGCAATACAAAATTAAGTCCACCAAATTTGGAAAAAATGTAACGCAGAATAAAGTTCCAGACAGAGGTCGGATTTTGGTGAAAGTATTTGGCCCAATTAATTTTAAGTGTATTATTAAACGTACAGAAATCTAGCATACTGAGACCATAGGTATTTGAAACAACTGAATTCTCGATATAATGTATGCCATTTTCTCATATGAAATTAAATGACATTTTGCCAATACTTTTGAGAGTGTTGTTATCAGCATGGAGAGATTGAGCAGTGAAAGTCTGGAAATATTCTTCTCCTCAGAGACAAATCTCTCTGCAGCCATGAGTTACATTTCTGTGTGTTTCCTCGATAATTGGGAAAAAGTTAAATAAACATCTATCTTTTAGATTTATACATACAGAAATACCTAAATAAGATATCTTATCTTTAATTGGAATATTATTCATTGTAGATATGTTGTATTCTTTAACTGAAATAAGTTAAAAAGATCAGAAGCTTCAGAAAAGTTCATCAGAGTTATTATTACCAAGCATTACTGTCTGAACCCCTGGTGGCCATGGTCATATCGCTTATTAGACCAGTACCATTCTCACTCCCAAGACATCTGATAAAGATCATGAATATCATGACCAAATAATATCATGTCATGATGACAAAATTGAACAGGCTGATAATTAATTGTGAACACAGGACATTTATCTGTCTTTGAGTGATCAACTCCTTCTCTCACAGAATAAAGCACATTTACACCAGAAGAGTCAGTCCTGCAGAGCTTGCTCATCATTACAAAACCTGAATAAAATGATCTCCAGAAAGACAAAACAAACTAAACATGAACATCATTATTATTATAAACATGTGATTCACATCTGAGTGACGAATCCAGAGCAAAAAACAGTAAATGAGTTTCCACACTCTTCTTCTGCTGGTATAAAATAACACACAAACTGTGACATTCAGAAGAAACTTCAGTGTTTCAATACATGAAGCTTTAAAGAGTCGAAACACAAGACTGAAGAATGAAGACTGATCTAATACTCATGTTTTCTTCAGATATCCTGATCTCTCGTCTGAGCAGCTGAGTGTGATTTAGTGGAGTAGGAACGTTCCTGATCATCATCATCATCATCATCATCATCATCCTCAGGATTGTAGGAACAGGGAAACGGGCTTCAGCAGTTCGTCTCAGGCTTCAACAACATTCTCATCAATGGATCATTTCATCTTCATTGATGTTCAGGATCAGGACCAGGATTCTCTCACAGGAATGATGATCCTCAAACACGTGTTACTCCACAAAATCACACCGAACGTCCTTCCAGCCACAAACACCAGGACTTACACACATTTATTTCTGCAGATCAAACTTTACACAGCAATAAATGCACTTTCTTGAACTCAATCTCAACAAAGTTTTGCCTGGTGTTGGTGGTTGCTGCTGCTTGACTGTCATTTCATTGAACTACTTTGAGTTTCATGTTTCAACCAAAGAGAGAACAACAGAGTCAGGGAAGAAAATCATTAAAGAACAAATACTTACTAGGACTGACGCAGACGCCGACTGTGGAAAATGAAAACATGAACCATCATTAGAACATGATTATTATTATCAACATGTAAGAGTCGATTCACATCCGGGTTACAATCCAGAGCAAAAAAGAGAGAAAGACAGAAAACACTCTGAAGAATCTGAACAACTATCAGAAATATAAAGACTAACAACTGCTTTTACTGGACAAACTACAACTGACAGAAAGAGAAACACAGACAAACATCTGACAGTCTGTTAAAACATGATCATGTGCTCATTTAGATCATTAACTCATAGTTATATGTTGATGCTTTACTACTAGTTAGTTTGTAAACTAAAAATGTATGTTTAATTCATAATCAGCAATAAATAAATACTAATAAAAGACTGTAGGAACTGACATTCATTTATTTTATATGTTTTAATAAACCTGGCAAGCAGATCAGCTTTATTCTGGAGAGCCGCTAAAAGACAGTTATTCACATCATGTTCTCTATTCAAATATAAATGAGTGTAAATGTCATCATCATAACTAAAAGTTAACTCTTTATTTAAAAAACTAATATTTCTATTAAGTTATTACTTCCTCAGAATGAAATTCTGGGTTGTTTTCCTCGTTTTTAATTCACTTTGAATAAAAGCGTCTGCTTTTAGTTTTAAATTAATGAATAAATGTAAATGTAATATATCTAAAGGACAGAAGCACATCAGGTCAGATAAAACTGATGTGATTCAGAAACGAGGAAATGAGAATAAAGCTCAACAGTGATGCTCACTTTTCAAGACGTCTTGGTTAAGTGTTTTGATTAGGCATCGGTTTACCTAATCACGTGTTTGTTAACGATATTGATTGTCAGCGGTTTGAGGTTTATGTGTGTTTCATGTCTTATTATAAAAACTTTACATTAAAAATCTTTATGTTGTAATATGGCATTTATATGGCAAGAAAACGGCATTATAAAGATGATCAATCATAATGTTAAATCAAAATATAAATGTTATGATTTTTTTCAATATTCATAAACAATGATTTGTAAACATTTGTATATCAACAAACAAGTTATTCATAAATAAATCATTCAACATTTAACTTTCAGTGTCTTTGTAAATGTAAGCAAAAGTGCATGTGCTAAAACCACAATTTACTTAAAAAAAAACATAAAATCCTCATGAGATCATGTTGTAATTCGGCTGAAGGAGCTTCACAAACCTCAACATCTGTTTTGATTTGATTTAGTTTTACAGTGTCAATCTAAACACTGTAGTCGTGAGGTGTTTGGTGAAAGAAGGGCTGAAACTAATGATTATATCGATTAATCTGTCGATTATTTTTTGATTAATCGAATGAAATAACGTGTCAGAGGCATTAAACAACACACACACACACACACACACACACACACACACACACACACACACACCCACCCACACACACACACCCACACACACACACCCACACACACACACACCCACACACACACACACACACACACACACACACACACACACACACACACACACACACACACACACACACACACACACACACACACACACACACACACACACACACACACACACCTGTCAAAGCACGACAGGGTAAGATGCTTATGCTTTTGTTTGAAGCGCTTATAAATATAAAGCATTCTCCTGTATCGGACAGCTTGGATCATGTGCCTGTCCTGCAGCAGCTCACTCCGTCTCCTCCGCTATTTTCCATATGCATTTTGTCCATATAAATGTGTTATTCACTGTAAAGCGACGTGATTGGCTGATGGTTTCTGAGCACAGCGCACAGACGCGACTAATCAATAATTGAATTCGTTGTCGATTATTTTCACTGTCGATGATAATCGATTCCATCAATTAGTTGTTTCAGCCCTAGTAGTTTGCATCATATGGCCATATTTTATGCATATAGCCCTTTTAATTTTTAACATTGCCAAAACATTAGTAATAAGAATATTGTTAAAGGGTTAGTTCACCCAGAAATGAAGATTCTGTCAGTAATTACTCTCCCTCATGTTGTTCCAACCCCGTAAGACTTTCGTTCATCTTCGGAACACAAATTAAGATATTTTTGATGAAGTCGGAGAGCTGTCTCACTCCTCCATAGGCTTCTAGGTAATCGAGATCTGCCATCCCAGAAAAGATAGTAAAGACATCGTTAAAATAGTCCAAGTGACTAGTGGCACTGTAGTCACTATGACTATTTTAATGATGTCTTTACTAACTTTTATGGGATGGCAGATATCAATTACATAGAAGCTGTTGGAGATTTTCCTTTGCCTCATGTAAAAGTCTGTATTGCTGTGTCTCAGACAGAAACCAGGTTAAATCAGGTCAAAGGGTCTGTGAGGATGGAAAAGCACCTCACAAGCTCAGAGAGAAGATGTGTTTAGGTGGTTGATACAAGATGGTACTAAAAACATGTTAATTAAAAATGATGGATGGCACTGGACACTGCAGGTGCAGAGAATCATGTTACCTGGGATATTTTTTTAAAATGGGTGTGGCCAAAGATATTTCCACCAATAAGAGGATGTCTCCGGGAAAGATGATTCTAACTTAACGAGATCTTGAGGCAGAGCAAAAAAGAAAAAGATAGCTGATCGGCTAGTGATAAGAAAAGGGTATAAAACCTGAAGTCTGACCATTGCAAGTCAGATGTACAGATGGCCAGCTGGCATCTCACTTTGTTGCTTGTCAATAAAGTTAATTCTTCTGAGACCTGGAACTTCAACTCTGAGAAATTCTTTGTGACCCGATTTGAGGACTTGAATTTTCCACATCAAAGCCTATGAAGGAGTGAGACAGCTCTCAGATTTCATCAAAAATATCTTAATTTGTGTTCTGAAGATGAATGAAAGTCTTACGGGGTTGGAACAACATGAGGGGGAGTAATTACTGACACAATTTACATTTTTGGGTGAACTAACCCTTTAAACCATAATGATTAATACTGGCATCTAAACAAAATATTCGGCTGAGCAAATATGGGTAGAACTCTTTACTGCCCTGTGCTTCAGAAATCCTTTTAAAGGTATACATGTGAATTAAACTTGACACAATGGCCTTCATCATCACAGTATGCTAATGCCTATCTAGTGCAAGGGATTTCATCAATATGCTGATTGAGGACTGATGGGACACTCCAGGCACAGGACGGTTCTGTCTGGAGAGATAGAGGGCCCTATCTTACACCCGGCGTAAAGTAGCGCCAAGTGCTGCTAGTTTTTGCTATTCAGTCCGACGCAGTTATCATTTTACGTCCTGTGCCACGTTATTTAAATAGCAAATGCATTTGCACCCATTTGTGCGCCCATGGGCTGCTGGTCTGAGAACGAGTGTGTGTTCTGGTGCATTGTTGCTATTTTGAGGCAACAGAAATAGACTGAGCCATTGACCAACTGAAACCTGCTCTAAAGTCAATTGCACAATATTTTTTTATTATTATTTAAAGGGCATATAGGCCGCATATAGGCGGGTACACTCTGCTTATTACACACACAGGGATGCGCAGCAGCACAAAAACATGCCAAATATTAAAATTAAAAGGATTACAATGTAAAAAATTATTATTGTGTACATAAAGATATGGTGGAATCCGGCTTGTCCCGTAGATATTCTGCTTGCGCTCTTTTACCTCACGCACGAGCAGATCCGTTTGCGTTCTGGAGACGGCTTCGGTCTTTCCACTATCAAATTCTGTCATGCAAAAAGCGAATCCACCATGGCGCAAACGCAACTGGCATTTAAAGGGAATGGGAGAAGAGACTCTGATTGGTTTATTGCACGTAAAGCCCAAGACTCACCCATTATTTATTAAAGGTGCTCTAAGTGATGTCACGCGTTTTTTAGGCCAAACATTTTTTGTCACATACAGCAAACATCTCCTCACTATCCGCTAGCTGCTTGTCCCCTGAACACACTGTAAAAAAACGCGGTCTCTCTAGACACCACAGGCTCCACAAACGGCAACAAAAACAAACTGGGCTCACCCGCACCACGAAACACAACAAACAGTGCTCCAGCCAATCACTGGCGAGAAGTATTTGAGGGGTGTGGTTTGCGCATACACATGAAGGGGGTGTGGAGGAGAGACGAGAGAGAAGCATGAAGAGGGAAGTTTGAATTATGGCCGACACACGACTAAAGAGACGACGTTCCGATGAACAAATTGTAAAGAAGAGGGACAAGGATAAGGAACGCGTAAAGTCCCGAATTTACATCGGAAAAACCCTCGAAATGTGGCGAGAACTCCGCCGGCAGAAGGGCTTCCAATCAGACATTCAGTTGCTCTGTTTTTGCTGAACAGGTAAATCCATTTTTCTTTCTAAATTGACGTTCATGTTCGCCAAACCAACACAAGGATGTAATTAGCTAGAACTATGCAGTCAGCGTTAGCTTTGGTGAATACAACATATATGTTTCAGCTAGCGATCAATCTCTATTGTAAATGGTCAAGCAAATTCACAGTAGGGCGTCAATTTGTGTGAATTATTGTTTTCACCCACTGTTTGTTATGGATTTGAATGTTCATTTATAGGCTATTGACAACTTTGACTAAATTTGTTTACGACGCCGCCGTTGTTTATGCTCACTGGGAAACGCGAAGCTAACATTATCTTGCTATTATTGCGTCCTTGTATGGGAGCTAACGTTATAGTTATAACCTCAGGTGGCGAAACAGGTTTCTCTTTTTCTGCATTCTGTTCTGCAATATATAAAAGCATTTATCTAACTTGGCGACATTACACATTGAATGAAGTATCAGTAAAACTTAACTTTGTTTTTAGTGACTACTTTGACTTTCCTTTATGCCGGAAGGGAGGGGAGGAGGGAGGAGACGGGATGAGGAGGAGGGAGGGTCTAGCTAGCCTCCGTTTTGTTTGACAACAATTCGAATGTCAACACTCCCGGCATCACTTAGAGCACCTTTAAGAGAATAGGGACAACCCTTTTAGACCATGCGTTGGGCGCGTTGACCATTTTTCCCGTCGTTAAACTAGCAAAAGTGGATTCGGACACGCCCAAACTGAACTTGCACCGTACTCTTTAGACCATGCGCTTAGATCGTTAAAATAGGGCCCAGAGTCGTTTGCATCTCCATTTGCTTCATATGCTTTCAACTACAGACACTGTTTATTTACTAGTGTGTTCTAACATGTAACTATGCCATGTTTGTTCTCATCTGACAGCTTATAAACAACTGAATAGAGATATTAAAGTATCCTAATGTACAATCTAGGTTCTATTGTTTAAACATGCATTGAGGAGAATATAGTAACGTCCACCCATTTGCCTCATCTTTTGGTTTCCTGTCGGTCGGTTTGGTGTTGGTATTCCCCTCATGTTTAACAACGCTTTGCTCAGGGTGTAAGAAGGAAAGGTACTGTTGATCTGGGAGAAAGGCTTTAACTCCGCCACTCCTGCACACCGGTGCGTAACCTCATACTATACTAGGCTTTTACGCCTCTTCGGCACAGCAGTGCATTATTTGTTACAACTAAGTTTTCTATACAGTATGTTGTTATGTATTTATATTTAAATATTTAAACATGTAACTAATGAAATAATTGTGTTATAAAGAAACCTGCTTTAAAGGCTTTGAGAATCTTTCCTTTTATCATTGATGATGTAAAAAGATAAAGTGATTATAATTTTTGTATCTGAACATTCATGTTAAATCCTACGTTTTCCTTTCAGTTCGAAGAAAGACTTTTACCTTTAAAGAATAAGAGGTTAAAGAATAACAACAACTTTAATGGAGTCAGATTTATTATAATGGAGTCAGATTAAATAAATGACTGAATTATGCAAGTCATCCTTCAACTGCTTTTTGTTCCGATTATTGGTTCACAATAGCAGCGTAAGCTTCCAGCCTTACATTCCCAGAGTAAAGAAAAATCTTTGTAAATGTTCTCAATAATAAATAGGGAAAATCTTTCTACAATAATTTAACGTATTAAATGGTGGTGGTGGCGCAATGGATAAGACACATGCCTTTGGTGTGAGAGACCCGGGTTCGAATCCACTGTGAGACACCAATGTGTCCCTGAGCAAGACACTTAACCCCTAGTTGCTCCAGAGGCGTGCGACCTCTGACATATATAGCAATTGTAAGTCGCTTCGGATAAAAGCGTCAGCTAAATGAATAAATGTAAAATGTAAATGTATTAGCAAAGCCAAAATAAATGCACTGTCTCTGGGTGCGGTTTACAAAAAGAACAAATTGCATCAATATCTCTTTTGAATTTCTTCAAGAAAGTATGAACAGGATATGCATGATAACTCGACAGGAAACTTCTCTTATATTATTAGTAATTGAATATCTATTCAGAATCGGCCAAACCTTCTTCTAGACAATATCAGAAACAAAATCACTTTCATTAAGAAATTATAAACATATCAACCTATTAGAAGAAGCCGATGAAAAGCAGTATTTTCCCACTGAAACAGACGGGTCTAGAGAAGGTCAAATATAGGGAAAGGGACACAGTATGTGGAATAATAGTCTAATAACTCTTAATGGTACAGCATCAAAAATAAAAGCAAATTCTTTACATTACAAGCAAAATATCTGCCTCAAACAGCACTGAAAGAAAAGAGACTAAAGTTTTAATACAGAATATCTCCGTTGTTCCAGATAAAATACTTGTGAGGAGAAAAGTTGTGCTTGTATAACAGAGATCGGGTGAGAAGACGCGCTTATGAAAATTAGAGAATTTAGCTCGTATAATTTTTTTTACATTATAATAGCAAAGAAATTCAAAATTAAGTCCACCAAATTTGGAGAAAATGTAACGAGACAATTTTTTAAAATATATATTTATACTAATTAAATACTATATTATACTAATATAATTCTGGTATATATATATATATATTATATAAGTATTTGGCCCAATTAATTTTAAGAGTATTATTAAACGTACAGAAATCTAGCATACTGAGACCATAGGTATTTAAAACAACTGAATTCTCGATATAATGTATGCCATTTTTTCATTTGAAATTAAATAACATTTTGTCATTACTTTTGAGAGTGTTGTTATCAGCATGGAGAGATTGAGCAGTGAAAGTCTGGAAATATTCTTCTCCTCAGAGACAAATCTCTCTGCAGCCATGAGTTACATTTCTGTGCGTTTCCTCGATAATTGGGGAAAAGTTATATATATTATATACATACAGAAATACCTAAATAAGATATCTTATCTTTAATTGGAATATTATTCATTGTAGATATGTTGCATTCTTTAACTGAAAGAAGTTAAAAAGATCAGAAGCTTCAGAAAGTTCATCAAAGTTATTATTACCAAGCATTACTGTCTGAACCCCTGGTGGCCATGGTCATATCGCTTATTAGACCAGTACCATTCTCACTCCCAAGGCATCTGATAAAGATCATGAATATCACGACCAAATAATATCATGTCATGATGACAAAATTGAACAGGCTGATAGTTAATAGTGAACACAGGACATTTATCTGTCTTTGAGTGATCAACTCCTTCTCTCACAGAATAAAGCACATTTACACAAGAAGAGTCAGTCCTGCAGAGCTTGCTCATCATCATCATCATCATCATCATCATCATCATCATCCATTTACTGTTCAAACAAAGAGTGAAGAACAGAGTCAGGGAAGAAAATCAATAGTATGAAATGGGAAACACTTACAGTGCCACACGGAAGGAATTGCTGGAAAAAAACAAACAAAAATCAATCATGAGTAAATGATAAATGATAAACGATAATAAAGTCAAACATGATCATCATTCAGAGTTTCAGTAGAAGCACCAACAGCTTAAAGTCAGAACATCAGAAACTAACAACAAAACCTGAATAAAATGATCTCCAGAAAGACAAAACATACTAAACATGAACATCATTATTATTATAAACATGTGATTCACATCTGAGTGACGAATCCAGAGCAAAAAACAGTAAATGAGTTTCCACACTCTTCTTCTGCTGGTATAAAATAACACACAAACTGTGACATTCAGAAGAAACTTCAGTGTTTCAATACATGAAGCTTTAAAGAGTCGAAACACAAGACTGAAGAATGAAGACTGATCTAATACTCATGTTTTCTTCAGATATCCTGATCTCTCGTCTGAGCAGCTGAGTGTGATTTAGTGGAGTAGGAACGTTCCTGATCATCATCATCATCATCATCATCCTCATCATCCTCATCCTCAGGATTGTAGGAACAGGGAAACGGGCTTCAGCGGTTCGTCTCAGGCTTCAACAACATTCTCATCAATGGATCATTTCATCTTCATTGATGCTCAGGATCAGGACCAGGATTATCTCACAGGAATGATGATCCTCAAACACGTGTTACTCCACAAAATCACACTGAACGTCCTTCCAGCCACAAACACCAGGACTTACACACATTTATTTCTGCAGATCAAACTTCACACAGCAATAAATGGACTTTCTTGAATTCAATCTCAACAAAGTTTTGCCTGGTGTTGGTGGTTGCTGCTGCTTGACTGTCATTTCATTGAACTACTTTGAGTTTCATGTTTCAACCAAAGAGAGAACAACAGAGTCAGGGAAGAAAATCATTAAAGAACAAATACTTACTGGAGCTGACGCTAGGGCTGGGATAAACGATTATTTTTTAAACGATTAATCTAGCGATTATTTTTTCGATGCATCGATTAATCTAATGATTAATTTTTCCAGACCGATTCGATTTCGATTCGATTATCTCCCCATTAATTGACTACTAACAATTTATACATGTTGATTTACATATCTGAATGAAAAAACATGAATTCCTTAACATTGCAATATGTTTATTGCTCTTAAAATGACAAAATAAAAGACTATACAAGTGCAAAGTAATGCATTCTTAGTCAGAGATAGCATTCAATAAAACCTTAAAGCCTTGAAAACACATAGCTTACTGAAACAAGCTTACTGAACACATAGGGCCTAGCTTACTGAAAAAAAGTTCTTTCAGATGAAAATAACAACAACTTGATGACTAGCATTCAATAAAAAAATTAAAAAGGTCACCCAAAATACTTGTTTAGAGCAACTGAAAGAATACAGTAACCAATGTAAACTTGAGGGCTTTAAGCTAATACAGAGAGTGCTTTTCCAACAAAAAAATTAATAAAAATTAATAGTGGGAGCCAGCAGCCTGTCATGGAGAAAAAAAAAATCTCCGAATGCTCCACGTGAAACTTTGGTGTTCCGCCCTTTTTCTATCGTGTCTAATGATTTTGGTTAATATGCACGAGGGAGAGAGAGAGCAAGACAGCGCTCGTGTAGTTTGAAGACTGTGAGTGCGCGAGCGCGCGTGAAACTTTGGTGTTTCGCCCTTTTTCTATCGTGTTTAATGATTTTGATTAATATGCACGAGGGAGAGAGAGAGCAAGCAGCGCTCGTGTTGTTTGAAGACTGTGAGTGCGCGCGCGCGGCCGGGGCTCTCTCTCGTACGCGCCCCAGCAGTCATTCTATTCTACATCACTCACCGATCAAATAAGGATTTGACAGCCGCCAAAAAAAAGATCAATGCAGAAAAACCCCTGGATTGGTTATATAACGTTGGACAGAATGTTGATCCGGCCATCGCGTATATTCAGCGCACATAAGGTAAACGTTTTTTAGAATCGATGCGCATATTTTGCGTCGACGTATTTTTTGCGTCGACGTCATCGATGACCTCGACGCGTTGTCCCAGCCCTAGCTGACGCTGACGCTCACTGTGGAAAATGAAAACATGAACCATCATTAGAACATGATTATTATCAACACGTAAAGAGTCGATTCACATCCGAGTTACAATCCAGAGCAAAAAAGAGAGAAACACAGAAAACACTCTGAAGAATCTGAACAACTATCAGAAATATAAAGACTAACAACTGCTTTTACTGGACAAACTACAACTGACAGAAAGAGAAACACAGACAAACATCTG
Organism: Leuciscus idus; assembly: GCA_021554675.1. Taxonomy (NCBI): domain Eukaryota; kingdom Metazoa; phylum Chordata; class Actinopteri; order Cypriniformes; family Leuciscidae; genus Leuciscus; species Leuciscus idus. Next base: position 35,069,087 of record CM038633.1, on the reverse strand, counting down.
ACAGCCTGTTAAAACATGATCATGTGCTCATTTAGATCATTAACTCATAGTTATATGTTGATGATTTACTACTGTTACAGAGCAGGCTTCCACTTCACCTCCTCTTCACCACTATAGGACAAAATTTGTAACTAGCAGATATCACTGTAAGGCGGTATATATATCTGTGTTGTCCACAAGGTGTCCCCATAACGCTATTGAATTAAAACAGATTCAAGTGCCTTTAGCGTTGTTTGGGCCTCGTCATGTACCGTAGCGTTGATACGGGAGCGTCATCTTTTCCTCAGTTCATGTTGTCAACGCTATAGGTAAGCCATCTTAATGGTAGTGGGGAAAATCAATGTAAAATATAGTTGTTGTTTTCGCACTAAAGATCAGTTAATTAAGATAGTTTGTGTTTTAAACTGTATAAGACCTAAATGCAGATTAATAGAGAGTTGAAATGGTTTGTTTTTCCTTTAAAATGTGATTAATGCATGGTGGCTAATGTATGATAAAACAAGCAGCATATGCATTGAAATATACTTTGCTGGTTTAAAACTTAAGCTGAGTTCATGTTGTCAATGCTATAGATGCCGTGCTGTGGAATAAACGGTCAAGCCACAATCCCGAACCACTCTGTGTCTGAGTCCCCGCTTTCTACCACCACCCACGAACATATAACACAACGCAGAGCAGCGGAGGTGCTAGAGTCCAGTGAGCGTGCGGAGAGAGAGAAAGAGGGTTACATCTTTGGTGCCGTGACCCGGATTGTGGCACTTCTAGACCGAAGAGGAAGAGAATCCCACAGCCAGTGGTTTGAATACTGAACTATATTAACAAACTGAAATTCATAACAGGACTGGTGATTTTGGGGTTACATATCTGCCCTCACAGCTATATCCTTTACAGTCTGCTGGGTAACTTAACTGTTATTTAACTGTTTTAAATATCAGCAATTTGCTGTGATGTAAAACTTATTTGATAGTTTTATTGAAAAGTGAGTTTTTTGTTTTGTTTTTTGTTTGTTTGTTTTTTATTTTATTTATTTTATTGAGATTTGTGAAACTATTTACTGAAAAAGGTTACTGTGCATCTGCTTAATACTCAGTGAGACTTTAGTTTAAACCGTTTAAGTTTAAACTTTTCATTTTAGTTGATGAGTCGTTAACTTTTTGGGATAAGCTGGTTACATTTTTCATTGGGCTGATCTCACTGGAACATATAGCTTATTTTAGAACGTTATTATTTCTACGATTGCATAATTTTACATAGATTCAGCACCTCCATAGACTCTAATTACACTGCCATTTAACCTGCTTGCACATAGTAGACACATTTGGATTTTAAGATGTCGCAGACCTACGCAAACCCCCCACAGGACATAGAGTGCTCCTCCACCGGTGCATCTAGTCTCCTAACGCCAGCGGAGCATGTCACCATTGGCCCACCAGCCCATACGAACTTGCCCTATGCTGACCAGTATGTGACGCCAGCCCATGCACGAAGGCTGCCAGGCCCTGGGGCCTCTGGGCAGGTACCGCCACTTTGCTTTGACAACAGCCCAGATGCAAGACCAGGTGGCCACATAGATAGGTCGGTTGATGCCTCTGTTCGCAAACGCAGTAGACATGGGCCCTCAGAAGCTGGGCCGTGGCAAAATTCTACACATCATGTTTTCGTTGAGATGCCAGTAGTGCAGCAGTCGCTCAAACCCTATCCAGTTGCCGCGCCACATCCAGCCCCGCCCATTAGGCCCGGCCCCCAGGTTTACTCTAGTTATTCGCATCCCCCTACTGTGCCCGCGCTGAGTCTTCAAAGCCCACCAGGGCCGAATACTACAGTTAAGCATGTAGCTGCTGAGCAGGCCTTTCAAGTGCATTCCCCCGAGGCCGCATTTCTCACCGCTCAAGTTTCAGGCTATGGTGGAGCCACTCCGTTACCCCCATTTGCTAATGCATGGGCTCCCAACATAACTCCACACAGCCCTCAGGTAGTGTTAGACCAGGCAGACGCTGATGCTCATCCTTCCCACCTCAGACCAGGCAGACGCTGATGCTCATCCTTCCCACCTCAACATGCATGTTGACACTCCCTCTCCAGTCCCTCCTCCGCCTGCATCTGCCAGCCAGTCTGCCCACCCACACATGACACCATTCAGGCCTCCTGCTCGTGCAGTTGCCAACCAGTGCCTTCCTATGTCAGCCTATGGAGGTTTCATGCAAACTCATCAAGTGAAAAATGTTCAAGTCTTCACGGGAAATCCAGACTGTAAGATACTGGTGGAAGACTGGATTCGCGACATGCAATATCTCTTGGAGGCAATAGAGCTCCCAATGCACCTTCGCTTCTCCACTGTTGTGCGACACCTGGGAGGTGAAGCCCGAAATCTCATCCTTAACCTACCTCCACATGATCAGACCCCTGAGAAAGCGTTGGAAGAACTGAGGGCCGAATACAGCGACACACGAGGCTCCCTAGACCCTCTGGCTGACTTCTATGAGCGGAGCCAGTATTCAGGGGAGTCTGCCTGTTCTTATGCTATAGCACTGGAGGCAAAGTTGAGAACAGTAGAGGAGAAGCAAAGAGGAGGTAAGCCATTCCTGGATCGAGATAGCAAACTAACACGGCAGTTCATGAGAGGCCTTTCTGACGAGGAGGTGTACACCAGAATCGCACCAATGGCGCCCAGGCTCCTGAGCTTCCGAGAGCTGCAGGCAGAGCTCCGAAGTCTAACTAGAGAAACTAGGAAGTTTCAGACACGGAGTACAGCAAAAAAAACGTATGCTCAGGTGCATGTAACATCAGGAGGGGGTGGAAACACCAAAATAGATAGGTCAAAACACACATCTGAAATATCAGAGCTGACAGAAATGGTTAAGAAGTTAGCTCTCATTCAAGAAGAACAAATGGCAAAACTGTCACAGCTAGAGTTGAGAATGACCTCTCCCCCCCTTTCCTCCCCAATAGCTGTCCAGCCAGCAAAGGGAAAAGCAAGCCAGAGTCCAAGCTTTGTCTGTTACCGTTGTGGAGAGCCAGGCCACACGGCCAGAGTGTGTCGAGCAGTGCTTCCGGATCCGAGCCTAGCTGAAGCCCAGCAGTCTAAGGTTCCTGCTGACGGACACATGCACTCCGCTCAACATTTAAACGCTTAGTACCCATGGCAGCTGGGGCATCCATGGGTACACAGCAAGGGCCCCACCCACCTATCAAGAGGATTTGCACTGAAGGAGAGGAAACACCCCTTGTGGGACCCAGGAACGAAGGTGATGTAGAAGTCAACGGAAAGGCATGCAGGGCTCTAATTGACTCTGGCTCACAGATCACCAGTATTACACACAACTACTGGCAGAACCACCCAGTGCTGCAGAAGAAGAAGCTACAGCCTTCTAAAATTCCAATAGAGGGTGCTGCAGGTCAGACCGTGCCCTATCATGGTGTCCTACACATCGACCTGAAGGTGCTGGGGAAAGAGCTCAGGGCTGTACCTACCTTTGTTGTTCCTGATTCCGACTATCGCTCTTCAGTCCCCCTGTTGGTGGGAACCAATGTCATTCGAGCCTCCCGAAGCCATCTTCAAGCAGTTTATGGCCCGCAGTTTCTGTACCAGGTCAAGGAGAAGCATCCAGAGTGGTACACAGCCTTACTGAGGGTGGGAAGCGCCGAGCAAAGTGAAATGCATGACGTTGTAGGCCCTGCTGTTTACACTGGCCGTACAATAAACATCCCTGGTGGAAAAGAGATGGATTTAATGTGTAGGATTAAAACTGGTCCCCAAAGGAAGATTTATACAGCCCTGATAGAAGGCCATCCCTCCTTGCCGCTCCCCCAGGACATCCTGGTGGCCAAAGTGCTTGCAAATGTGAAAAGAGGTTGTGCTCCAGTTAGAGTGATGAATCTTTCCCAGCGAGTCATTACAATCAAAAGACACACAAATCTGGCCAGCGCAGTTCTTGTGGACAAGGTGGTGGAGTTCTCAGGTAAAAAGCATGGCGAAGCTGGGAACAGAGGGGCATGTCTAAGTCTGGACCAAGTGGTGGCTAGCTGCAGGGTTGACCTAAGTGAAGCAGCAGTTGAAAGTGAGGACCAACGTGCTCTACTCAAGGATCTGCTGGACAAAAATGCAGATGTGTTCTCCCAGCATCCCATGGACTATGGGCACACCACAACTGTACAGCATGAGATTCCGCTGGTTGACCCGAGGCCTTTCCGACTGCCGTACCGCAAAATACCCCCCTCCCAGTGGCAAGATGTGAGGCGGTTATTGATGGACATGGAGACAGCAGGAGTCGTTCGCCCCAGTAAAAGTCCGTATGCATCCCCTGTGGTGGTGGTGACCAAGAAGGATGGATCACTTCGATTATGTATCGACTACCGGAAGCTCAACGCCTGCAGCACCCGAGACGCATTCCCTCTGCCAAGGATAGAGGAAGCTCTAGAGGCTTTAGGGCAAGCAAAGTACTTTTCCACCCTAGACCTTACATCGGGCTACTGGCAGGTAGAGGTCGCAGAACATGATAAGTACAAGACAGCATTCAGCACTCCCATGGGTCTGTTTGAGGCCAATAGAATGCCTTTTGGGCTACAAAACGCACCCTCCACCTTTCAAAGGCTGATGACATCCTGTTTTGGGGACTTAAATTTCACCCATCTACTTATCTACCTTGACGATATTATAATTTTCTCGAAGTCCTTTAATGAGCATCTAGAGAGGCTCCAGCTGGCGTTTGATAGACTTAGGGAGCATGGTTTAAAATTGAAACCCTCCAAGTGCCAGCTTGTAAGGAAGGAAGTGCAGTACTTGGGTCACTGGGTGTCAGCAGAGGGCATCAGGACAGACCCAGAGAAGATCAGTAAGGTCAAGGAATGGGTGAGGCCTACTAATCGTATGGAAGTGCTCCGGTTTTTGGGGTTTGCGGGGTACTATAGGAGGTATGTTAAGGGCTACTCTAACCTGGCTGCTCCATTATACCGCCTTACCTCCGGTGACCCTAGAAAGAAGAAAAGAGGGATCCAGAAAAGCCCAGGCCCTGACCTGCCATTTCTGTGGACTGCAGACTGTGAGGAGGCCTTTCAGTCTTTAAAAGATAAGCTGATAAATGCACCAGTGCTTGGCTATCCAGACTACAGTCAACCCTTTCTGCTGCAGACTGATGCCTCAGGAATGGGGCTTGGTGCTGTGCTAGCGCAGGTACAAGATGGAGTGGAAAGGGTCATTGCGTATGCGAGCAGAGGCCTAAGCCCACCTGAGACGAGGTATCCAGCACACAAGCTTGAGTTCCTCGCGCTCAAGTGGGCCGTGACAGATAAGTTCCATGACCACCTCTACGGGCGCAAGTTCTCTGTTCTGACCGACAATAACCCTCTGAAATATGTAATGACCTCAGCCAAGCTCGACGCCACAGGTCAGCGATGGGTTTCTCATCTCTCCATATTTGACTTTGACATCCAGTATCGGAGGGGACAGGACAACTCTAACGCTGACGCCCTCTCACGTATGTCCAATCAGGAAGTGGCGGAGACCCTGCAGTCATGCCCACAACAGGTGAGGGCGGGTGAACAGAGACATGAGGAGGCACATACCACCCAGGAGCCTGGGGAGGGCTCAGGAAAGGACATAGCAGTAGTCACAGAGGAGCCTGAAAGCGGTCAGTCACTGGAGCCCAGTGAGGCGTATGTGGATGTGGGGATGGAGGCTCTACCTACTATGACCACACAGGAGCTTCGAGTGGGACAGAAGGAAGACAGTTATCGGTCCCATCCTCCACTTTAAGAGCAAGAACCACAAACCAAGCCACAGCGAGAGGATGAAAGTGGGCACCACTGGGGGCCTCCTCTTAAAAGAGTGGAGGAGGTTAGTGGTAAAAAAAGGGATCCTGTATCTCAGCATCAGAGACTGCCATAAAGGGGTGGTGGAGCAACTAATACTGCCAGAGAGGCTGCGTGAAACTGTCAAAACAGCCCTTCACAATGACTCAGGGCATCTGGGATTTGAGAGGACACTACAGATGATAAGGGAAAGATTTTACTGGCCAAGAATGTTTCAGGAGATCAAGGCTTGGTGCGAACAGTGTGAGAGATGCTGTCTTAGGAAAACTCCCACGGTCAATGTCAGGGCTCCCCTTGTCAGTATCCATACCAGTGCCCCCATGGAACTGGTTTGTGTTGACTTCTTAAAGCTGGAGAAGTCCAAGGGTGGTATGGAGAATGTGCTCATTGTTACGGATCACTTTTCTCGTTACGCACAGGCCTACCCCACCAGGGACCAAAAGGCAGTCACAGTGGCCAGGGTCTTGTGGAGGAATTTCTTCTGCCGTTTCGGTTTCCCTGCTAAATTACACACAGATCAAGGCCGTAACTTTGAAAGTGCAATAGTGAAGGAGCTATGCCAGTGTATTGGGACCACTAAAACCCACACCACACCCTACCACCCCCAGGGCAACGGGACCACCGAAAGATTCAACCGTACCCTAATGAACATGCTGGGAACACTGGATCTGCATCTAAAGCCCCGGTGGCATGAGCATGTAGATTCAATGACACATGCATATAACTGCTCGCAACATGACTCCACTGGATATAGCCCATACTACCTTATGTTTGGTAGACACCCCAGGCTCCCAGTGGACCTCATCTTCGGGTCCACCACAACAACCCCGCCATGTGAATACAGCGAGTATGTCCAGGCCCTGCATGACACCCTGTCGCAGGCCTATGCCCTGGCTAATCAGACCTCTCTGCTGGCAAAAGGACAGCAGAAAAAGTATTATGACAAAAAGGCCAAGAGTGAAGACTTTCGTTCTGGGGATAGGGTCTTAGTCAAGGTCTGTCATGTGGAGGGGATGCAGAAGCTCGGAGATCGATGGGAGAGACAGCCATATGTTGTGGTAAAGAAGCAACCTGGTTTGCCTGTGTACGTGGTGCGACGAGAGGATGGGGGAACGGAGAGAGTGGTTCATAGGAACCTTTTGACGCAGTGTATGTTTCTCCCAGTGGAACGAGAGGAAGGAGTGATCATAGAAGGGAGCGAGTCAGATGGTGGGACATGTGGGGCAGGCATGGAATCAGAGGGTGAAGAGGAAACAAGGAGTGACGATTCAGAGGAGATGCTGGACAGAGCCCTAATTGGAACCCAAGATAAAGAGGAAGAGCAAATGGGCAAAGAGGAGGCTGACTTGTGGACAGAGGAATCAAGTAATGGAGAAGGAGTGCTTGTGACTGGTAGTGATGCCGCCCCCACTCAAGGGCCCAACCCCCCAAGAAGAAACCCGAGAAGGAACCGGCATCCCCCAACTAAACTCTCACTTGAGACCCAAGTGGTGAAATTGGAGAGTGACCACCAAAAGATAGAAAGAGGGAGAAAGTTGTGGTTGAAGGCCAGAAGTAAGAGGAGCAGCAGAGAACACGTAGAACCATACTGCATGCACCCTGATAACAGTTAGCTACCCACGCCTATCACACACATCAGGTGCTATTCATTCATTCACAACATGTTTTTTTCTTTATTATTGTTGTCATAGATTACACCACACTGGAGTTTTGGTTAATTAGATGGCTGGGACGCCATCAATTAAAGAAGGGGTGGATGTAAGGCGGTATATATACAGATGGTGGACAACCAGAATGAGACTTTTACCGCCGCCGTTCCCGCGGCGGCAAAATTGGGATGTGTATTTGCTGCCTTTTACCGCTGAGTGGCGCTGTAATCACAGACTTTGAAAAGTGTCAGTTTATTCTCTTTATGACATAATCTGCCGCGGCAGTAATCTGAGCTGAGAGGCCACAGATAAATTCAAGATAAATATTGTGGTTAAACGAATTCAAATTCATTAAATTTAAACAAAGTAGACACGTTAAAAGTGTGTGCCCAGTTTTTCTATAATTTAGAAAGGCTATGTCAATAGGTTACTTGTCATTTACTTACATAAAATTAAAACATTTTCAGGACTTGCAGTTACTAACCGATGTTAGTCGGTTTAAGCATTCTTTGTTATATTCAGAATTAAATAGGCTTACATGTTGTTATGATTATCAATTGAATTATTTAATAAATAATCAACCACAATGCCTATTACTGCCGCAGCAAAAATAAACCAGTCGAATTTCAAAGTCGAAGCGAAATGACTAGGCTATACCGGGTGCCGCAAGTGACAGGGCAAAACAGCAGCAACTGCGGCATTTTAAAAGGTAAGTTTCCTATCTGTTTATTTTAAAAAAAAATTGGAAAAAAAAATAAACATGGCGCAAGATCTTGTAAAAAAATAAATAAAAAAAAAATCATTATTTGAACAAAAATGAGACTGATTGATATGTAAAAATATAAACAAACAAAGTAGAGAATAAAACAAACTTTTAGGGAAAAAATATAGGCCTATTATGCTACAACAGAATTGGTTAACATTAACGAAAGCAAAATATGTAAAAATACATTTAAAACAAAATAAAACAAAACAAATTCGTGGCCGAATTCAAATCGGTTCAAATACCGAACAAACAGTAGTAGACCTAGGCTATTCAGACCATAGCTCTGTGGTCAAATGCATTAACAATAGCCTCTCGGAGCTTCAAACGATCTGAGATCGAATCTCAGTGTAGCCGACAGTGTTTATGTTTTTCCGTTCTTGATGCGTAAAAATGCATCTGTTTATTAAAGTCAACCATCTTGTTTAATTATCAATTGTACATTACAACATAAATTTGCAACATTCCAGTTGAGCCGCTGCAAAGACGACACATCTGATGAAGGAAGACTGTCAGCCGATTGCACCAGAAAATGAAGATGATGAAGCTCGTCTTTAATCTGCTAAATTATTTTTTTTGTGTGTGTGAATCATTCACGAGATTGAGATGACTGACAGTGATACCCGGCCATAGCAACGGAAGACATTTTTCAAAACAGATCGAACAAATCAGAAAAATACTTTCAATACAGTATTACTTTCAATTAAAAAATAAACTGAAAATGTAAAAGAAAAAGAAAATAAATTAAGTTTGAAAACCCATCGCACATTTCAAGGTATGAATAAAGTGTCGGGACAGTTTATTTATTTAAACAGGGTTGCATCGATAGAGTTTATTCCCTTTGTGATGCAAAATAAGAAACACAGAATCTTATTCTTGCAACATTTTAAATTTCTATTGTCAAAGAAATTGCAGCTAAATTAAAAAATCAAAACGGTACAAAACGAAAAAAGTTCAAAGCAACATAAATTAAGAACAGGCGTTTTTCTTTGCCTCTCTCGCGCTGGATATTTTTTTACTAAGTTTGGTCTCCCTCACTGCGCGCGGCGGGTCTTTCTCGAAATTAAGCATTAATAATACAGCTGATAATACTGTATATGTCGCTGTGTGTCATCCACACAAATCACGAAAGAAAAAATCGAAAAAATGTGTTAATTTAATTTGTAGAGGATTTTTTTTAACTCAAACATTAACACTGAAATAAATGAAACTAAATTATTGTAATTTTTTTGGCACACCACGACGAGTGGCGCTATGCATTGTTCTAAAGCCAGGTTTTATTCTGGCATGTTGAATTAGTGTTGGACAAACGCGGCGGCGCGTTCATTTGAATGAAGAGCGTTTGAGCGAACACACACTGGAACGTTAGGCCATGTCTCAACGAGTGAATCGTGGCCGAGTGGTTGAACTTACGTTACGATCATATAGATGACACGGGTTCGAATCCCGAACTAACTTGGACTACTGATATTTTTATATTAGCCTATTAATGCGTTTAAACGACAAACAATAAAATCAGAACCAGTATTCTGTTGCGTTCATGGTTTCAGTGGCAGTAACAAATAGCTTTTGTTCCTTCAAAGATACAACATGCCTTGCTGAATTCACCTTACAATAAAACGAGGTGGGTCGCGAATTAAAGAGCTCTGTATCTGCTAAATTGAAATTGTGTGTGGAAAACCTTTAAATACAATCAATAAAACTACAATATATAATTTAATAAGATATAGGGCCTACTGTACATAGGCTATGGACTTTTGGAGATTTTGAGATTAATCCTTAAAAGAATTTAGCCTTTGCCTGCTCATCAGGCTGGCTCCGACTCTCCATATGAAAGACGGAACATTAACACCTCTGTCCTGCACCCCCACGATAAAGCAACTATTGCCTTCTCCAAACCCCCCACAGGCTAGCTGAGTTTGCAAAACAAAACAAAGAGTTTGCCACTCGTTGTGGTGTGCCAAAACACTTAATTATAAACTTAAATATTTCATTCAAAACAATCTCAAAACGCTTTGTGACATTTTGAAAAGCCGTGGATGCATTACTGCCACTGGAACCATGAACGCAACAGAATACTGGTTCTGATTTTATTGTTTGTTGTTTAAACGCATTAATGCATTAATAGGCTAATATAAAAATATCAATAGTCCAAGTTAGTTCGGGATTCGAACCCGTGTCATCTAAATGATCGTAACGTAAGTTCAACCACTCGGCCACGATTCACTCGTTGAGACATGGCCTAACGTTCCAGTGTGTGTTCGCTCAAACGCTCTTCATTCAAATGAACGCGCCGCCGCGTTTGTCCAACACTAATTCAACATGCTAGAATAAAACCTGGCTTTAGAACAATGCATAGCGCCACTCGTCGTGGTGTGCCAAAAAAATTACAATAATTTAGTTTCATTTATTTCAGTGTTAATGTTTGAGTTAAAAAAAATCCTCTACAAATTAAATTAACACAAAGTCGGCTATAAGAATCCTTTATAGGCTACGTAAAAAAGCAAAGGGCTTACAGTCTTAACATTTAGGCTACTTTGCTTAAATTCGATACATTTATTTTCAGTAGGGCCTAATAAATTTGTAGGGATGTAATTTCAGTATGCTTTACCAACGCTATGTATTCAATTAAAGTTCCAAGAGGTCTGGTCTCTATATTTCCTTCCCAGCTGACACTAATATGCAAGTGCACAGCAAAATTCTATTCTAAAAAAAAAAAGTCTATAGGCCTACTATACTGTTGTAGCCATTAAATAATCTCATTTAGTATCATATTTGTTAAAATATTCTAATGTTATTTTTTTCCATCTATGTTGAATATGAAAAGTGAACAGCACGAGTAAGATAGGATGCATTATATCGAGAGATGGATATGGAGTGGGTCAGACATGATTTTGACCACTTCATTACGTTTTGTTTAGTAGAAAACCTTTCTTTAAAGTGAATTTCGTTTTCTATAAATTGTATCTTAATTTTAATCAATTTTTCATCAACCAATTGCCTGTATTTAAATAAGTAAGAGAAGCAAATATAACAGACACTAATCATGGAGGCGCCCGCGCGGTCACTTGCATTGCACGTCAGCTGGAGCGCATCTCATCCTCCTAACTTAACGAAACTCAGCGTATGCCTCACACAGACATGATAAATACATCAAATACACAAAGCTTGAAATGTCTTCAAACGAAATAATTCAAAACGAAAAGAAAAAGGCTACTCTCTGATTATGTCTTTATGTGCATTTCTCTCTAGGTGCGTTCACTACAAATATGGCGATCGTCAACTTCATCTTTGTAGTCGACACTGTCAGAAAACACTAGTTTATTGATAAAAATCAATGCACGCATCACCGGATTTACAAATACACATCTTGCTTGTTGCACGCACACATTATGTCGAAAAAACGAAATATTATGTTGAAATAACATTATTATTAATAATACATCTTTTAGAATATTTGATTAAATGCTGATTGTTGCGCTTGTTCAATTTAATAAAATTAAAACTTTAATTGTGATAATTAAAATAATTGAAAATTAAATATTTAGTGGCCAAGTTTTGCTAATTTATTATATAGGCTATTATATGCCTATATTAAGTAGGTCATATTAAGACAAGGCATATATTAGTTATTTTAGCTGTTATGATAAAAATAAATCTAACGAAATCTAAAATCTAAATCTAATAAATCAATATATATATATATATATATATAACGCCAATTCAACATGCCAGAATAAAACCTGATTTTTGAACAATGCGTAACGTCACTCGGCCTGGTGTGCCAAAACACTACATTTTAAACTTCAATGTTTAATTCAAAACAATCTCAAAACGCGTTGTGACATTTTTTTAAAGCAGTAGCCTAGCCTATATACATTAAGGGCATTGAAACCAGGATCTTAACTAAAACGCGTTCCGAGTAATCTCTCAAAAATTATGCCACACTACTCCATGTATTTTTTTTTTAAGGACTGCTTTTGAAATCACTATAAATTACTATGCAATTGTATCGCTCACGAGAGCTCTTCATTTATCTAATTCCTCAATAGAATAGTACAAATATTCAGCGTCATTGCTCCTAATATCGTCTCTATTTTTAACTTTTGATTCTATTTTTTCAGTTCTAAAATTTATTCTATATTTGGTTCTATTCTGTTGTAGCCTAATAGGCCTATTTATATATATGAAAAATATGCCTATTAGGCTTAGGGTTTTATATTTAACCCACTTACATTTTAAAATGCGGCAATTGCTGCTGTTTTGCACAATGTCCCTTTGCGCCACCTGGCGGTCATTTCGGGAACGACTTTGAAATGCGGCTGGTTTATTTTCGCCGCGGTGATTTCGCCGCGGCAGCTGGCGCGGCGGTAATAGGCATTTTGGTTGTCCACCATCTGTATCTGTGTTGTCCACAAGGTGTCCCCATAACGCTATTGAATTAAAACAGATTCAAGTGCCTTTAGCGTTGTTTGGGCCTCGTCATGTACCGTAGCGTTGATACGGGAGTATTGCGTCATCTTTTCCTCAGTTCATGTTGTCAACGCTATAGGTAAGCCATGTTAATGATAGTGGGGAAAATCAATGTAAAATATAGTTGTTGTTTTCGCACTAAAGATCAGTTAATTAAGATAGTTTGTGTTTTAAACTGTATAAGACCTAAATGCAGATTAATAGAGAGTTGAAATGGTTTGTTTTTCCTTTAAAATGTGATTAATGCATGGTGGCTAATGTATGATAAAACAAGCAGCATATGCATTGAAATATACTTTGCTGGTTTAAAACTTAAGCTGAGTTCATGTTGTCAATGCTATAGATGCCGTGCTGTGGAATAAACGGTCAAGCCACAATCCCGAACCACTCTGTGTCTGAGTCCCCGCTTTCTACCACCACCCACGAACATATAACACAACGCAGAGCAGCGGAGGTGCTAGAGTCCAGTGAGCGTGCGGAGAGAGAGAAAGAGGGTTACATCACCATGAAACTTTCCCAGTTGATTACCTACATTAAGATGAGAAAAAAAATGTATTTCAAGGTTTCTGTAATTTAATGTTTAAATATGCAAATGAGGCAATATCTAATTAAATATGTGCTAATTTGCATATATTTAAAAAAAATCTGAGTATTGGATAAAGCCAGGTTAAAAATGATTTTTTCATTGGGTTCACATATTAGATGGGAAAAAAAATACAGAGGGATTTATGGATATCTACTTTTGTTATCCTGTAAATCAGAATATACTGTCAATAGCCTTAAAAAATTATTTTCGCCATGTTTTTTGGAATAAAATGTTATATAAATCAGGCTAGGAATAATATATTTACAAATCCCTTTATAAATGTCTTCATACTATAACTCTCTTCTTCTGCTGGTATAAAATAACACACAAACTGTGACTTTTTTTTATTCAATCTCAACAAAGTTTTGCCTGGTGTTGGTGGTTGCTGCTGCTTGACTGTCATTTCATTGAACTACTTTGAGTTTCATGTTTCAACCAAAGAGAGAACAACAGAGTCAGGGAAGAAAATCATTAAAGAACAAATACTTACAGGGACGGACGCTCAATGTCACTGTGGAAAATGAAAACATGAACCATCATTAGAACATGATTATTATGAACATGTAAGAGTCGATTCACATCCGAGTTACAATCCAGAGCAAAAAAGAGAGAAAGACAGAAAACACTCTGAAGAATCTGAACAACTATCAGAAATATAAAGACTAACAACTGCTTTTACTGGACAAACTACAACTGACAGAAAGAGAAACACCTGGCATAAATAAAACCTGGCACACAGACTCAGCGTTTAGGCCTTTTCACACTTGACTAGTTACCTCTGGGTCATTCTAAACCCCAGGTAAACAGAATCCTGGGTAATCTTGCTTCTTGTTTCACACTGCTCATCATTTATCCTGGGTACTTATTAGCTGATGTTAAACACTGTACATTTATAAACCCTAGGTTAATGTTCTTATTTGCATATTCATGGTGTCAGTGTCACTGATTGGACGAATACAGCACACAACTAGTTTAGATAAAGCATAAATCACTTTCTAAATTGTTAAATAACAGATCAGAGATAAAACATAATAGCAGATTTGTCTAGTTTTAAACAATAAACACGAGATGAAAATGTAGTCCAGTGAGATATTGGTCCCTATCTTGCACCCAGCGCAATTGACTTTGTACACCAACGCATGTATCATTCCTATTTTGCACCCGCGCACAGCGGACTTTTCCCTCCACAGAAGCACGTCGGTAAACTAGGAAATGCATTTGCGCTCCCGGGGGCGGTTCAGCGAAAAGAGGAGGCGTGTTCCGGCGCAAACGTTCCCTGGTGCTATTTTGCAGTTTCAGAAAACAATTCCACCACTGACCAGGAAAAGCCTAGTCTAAAGTCAGTGGCGCGTTGCGCATGTTATTCATATCGTCGCTGCCCGATGAAACTCACGTATGTCCAAAACGGTTACTTTTCAGGAAGTGAAAAAAACACCGTAATTTCAAAAGCAGTTGAACGTAGCATTGTCATACTTGGTACGGCATCTTTAAATGTAACCATATTCTTGCCAGTGTAATGATATAATCCACATTTGACCAAAATCGAGTTTAAATGGACATACGTGCATATTTTACAGTAACGGTGGTCGATACGCGTTCTTCCGATCATTAATTAGAATGGCCAAGTCGCGTTTCATATTGACAGATGAATAGGCTACGCTCAGTTTATTAAATAGCCTACGTCTCAGTTTACTAAATGTCTCTTGCAAACTATGAAGGGACAATGAATCAACACTCATTGCTGGGCCGGCGCGTCCATATAGGCGAACTAGGCAATTGCCTAGAGCGGCACTTTTGTAAGGGCAGCAAAATGTGTGCCAACCGGGAATGAACAATTCACAAAATAGGCTAGGCTATATGATCATATAATCATACATAATCAGAGAGCCTTTTTCTTTTCGTTTTGAATTATTTCGTTTAAAGACTTTTCAAGCTTTGTGTATTTGATGTATTTCTCATGTCTGTGTGAGGCATACACTGAGTTTCGTTAAGTTAGGATGAGATGCGCTCCAGTTAACGTGCAATGCAAGTGACCGCGCGGGCGCCTCCATGATTATATTGTCTGCTATATATTTGCTTCTTATTTATTAAATCCACTCCAGGCAATTGGTTGATGAAAAATTTATTAAAATTAAGATACAATTTATACAAAACGAAATTCACTTTAAAGAAAGGTTTTCTACAAAACCAAACTTATTGAAGTGGTCAAAATCATGTTTGACCCGTCTCAAATTGTGCATCCTATTACTCGTGCTGTTCACTTTTCATACTTTTAACAGTATAGTAGACCTACAGACTCTATTTGTACAAATTGCTGCACATTCATTTAATTCTGCATTTTGCACACACAAGTTGAAAGGCTTCAAATCAAGTTCACGGATAATTGTGCGTGCATTTATTAATCATTATGATACTAAAATCATAACAAAGTAGGCTATGCTATGTACAAAAAAATACAGCCATTTCTGTTTTTTTCTTTAAAACAAAAAAACAAGCTGCACCCTTTTTTTTACATTTCATCTTTCATTCCGAAATAGAATAATGAATGAACGAAAAAGTACACGGACCCAACATGTAGGCTATTAGCCTTTTTACCCATTATCAATCTAAATTAATCTCGTTTTTAATTTAACTTAATTTAGTTTTTCTTTATTTAAATTTAGTTTTTCTTTATTTAAATTTCGGGTTTTTCTTTATTTAATTTTCGTTTTTTCTTTATTTAAATGTCATTTTTCTTTATTTAAATTTTGTTTTTTCTTTATTTAAATTTCATTTTTCGTTTTTTAAATTTCGTTTTTTTCTTTATTTAAATTTAGTTTTTCTTTATTTAAAATTCGTTATTCTTTATTTAAATCTACCCTTTACTGTGTCAGTAATTTACTACCTTAAAAGTATTGCTTAAGTTAACAGACCCGTGCGTGAACATCTCCACAATAAAAAGTGACAATTACTTCGTCTAGACCATTTACCGGTAAATAACAGTTGTGAATATATTGCGAATATATAATAAACTTGAACAGTTGTCAAAAACAAACGTTTGCTGATACTTTACCTCACAGAGTTATTCGGCTATCCAATGCTGAGCTTCCAGAGACGCTTAGACCGGCGAGATGCCTCCACAGGGCGGGAGATACGCGGCGTGATTGACAGCTTTGACACCAAATGGATATACGTGAAAATCAGATGACATGATTTCACAACTTTTCATTGGTCATTTAGATATGTGAAGCATACTGTATACGGAAATGAACCTGGACATTCTATCCGTCGAAAAATCTCAAAATCGGCAAAATGGACATACGCGGTTTTCATCGGACAGCGACGATATGCTATTTTAAGGGCACATTCTTGGCCATAATCAACGTAGCGTGTGCACAACGTCATACACTTTGCTTATCTCATCTACACACAGACGCAGCAGTTCTCATTTTTGCAAACCATACATTATTACAAGGAAAAATATTAACACACGAGGGAAATCATTGTTGTGTCCATGAAGATGTGAAAAAATAGGCATAAATCTAGCTTACACATTTATCCAAATTATTATACGCCTGTTTAACCGAAGTTAATTTGGGTGTGTTTCTCTCGTCCCCATACAATGTCACTTTTCTGTCTTTTACGGCCCTGACGAGAACGTCGGTCTCCTCGGCTGTGAACCGCTCCTGTCGTGTGTCTGGCAAATCCGCTGTTATAATAGCAATCCGCCATGGAACAAGCGCTCCTGCTCTTAAAGGGAATGTGAGATGACGCTCTGATTGGTTTATTTCACGTTACGCCCAAACCACACCTATGATATAATGAAGCTACTTCAGACCAACCCATTTTAGATTTGCGTCGGGCGCAAGAGTCATTTATCAATTTACCAAGACCCGCCCACAAAGTTACTTGCGTTTCGCGTTTGATACTTGCGTTTCAGATCGTTAAAATAGGGCCCATTTACTTTTGCTGTGGTTAAATAAAAGATTTTTTAATTTGAGCGTTTTTTTCTCTATATAGTGTTGATATGGCAACTATTAAAAACACAAAGGGGCAGATTTACTAAACAGGGAAGAACAGACGCAGTCAGATCATTTTCATAATAATCATGACTTTATTGATTGTCAATGTTACTGAAGATTGTTTTAATTGCTATGCCTCTTATTAAAATAAATTAAAAACCCCTCATCAAATATCGTTCTGCTGTAAAATGTGCTCTTCTTTAGAAGAAAAATGCATTTGAATGATAAAATAATAACATATCTGTCTTGTGTGGACTTTTATGTTATTTCCTGTTTTGTAGTTCTTTGTAGTTTTTCTTGTGAATCAATTTCTGATTGTTTCACAGGTGTTGTTTGCAGATCACCCCTTGTGTATAAATGCCCCAGTGTTTTTTTGGTCTGGTGTTGTCCTTTGTGGATCTATTGTGTGAGATTTTCTCAGTTCTGTTTTGACCCTCGTTTGGATTCACTTTGCCTGTGTCTCCTGTTGCTTGGTTTTATATATATATATTTTTTTTTTAGTTAGTTCAAAGCGAAAGGCTTCAAATCCATTCAAATGTCCATTAAAAATGTATTTTAATCCATTATTTTAAACAATATTATTACATCCTGTCCTCCAAACAATGTGTAAAATAAAATAAAATGCCAATGGCCAAAATGTTCCTATGTACACAAATATAGATAATATCTATGTCGGCTATGCTGTACATTATGAGCAAAAAAAGGGTTAAAATACAAACATTACATTCTAAACCTAAAATCAACTGATTGCTTAATATTTTAAAGCCAAAATAAACAAGAATCAGCACACTGCCACTTCTGCTCCAAAGGATTTATTAAAATGAACAACGCTTCGATCCAAAGGGTCTTCGTCAGGAAAGCAACAATCATAGAAACGTACAATTAAAGCCGATTTTTTTATATTTTATTTACTATTTTAAAGCCGAATTTAAAGCTAAATGATAATGATAATAAACAAACACAAAAGCACAAAACGTTAACTTGTACGAGGTATAAAGAACATACATTCACTCGTATAAGCATAGAAATTATATTTGATTAATGGTGGTTAATATTATATACAGAAAGCGAGCAAAGAACGTCCTCTTTATAATCACTGAAGCTGTCAATCACACAGTGAGTTCTGCACTTTCATCAAAACTCCTTTTATAATCAGTGAAACTGTCTACCCTGCAGCACAATCAATCATGTATCTACATCATGTCTTAACTGTGTTAGTTATGATGAAATCATTTGTGAGAGTGCAGACATTGAGTTGCAGTGGCGAGATCATTGCATTCGTGCTCAACAGACGTGACTATGATTAGCAGCAATGCTCAGCGATGCAAACTTTGATTCAATGGTATGGAGCAGATCTAAATAAAATGCTATTATCACAATTTTTCATGATTGGTTAATCTCGACAGCTGTACAAATGTAGTAAAAGTAAAAACGTAGTAAAAGATTTCCAGAGTTCCACATGTAATACTTATTTCATATTCAAAGATGTTAGCCAATCATAGCAGTGGGTGTTTACAATAAAATATTCAAATAGACACGCCCCTTTAAAGGGAGTGTTTAAATATGAGGCCTAAAATCAGGACAGTCAGAAAATGTCGTTTTAATTCTATAAGACTATTTTTGGTGTAAAATTCTACTAATAAGAGCACCTCAGGAAACAATATAAAAAATGAAATAACAATGCAATTCATGACCCCTTTAAACTATAATTATTAATACTACCCAAGTTATAAAAAATGTATTTAATTGTCTCTAAATTATGTACTAACGCATCAGAAAACACATTCTGAATCTTCTTCCTCTCACAGATCACTTGACAATAATTTTTCTGTTCTAAACTATTTGCATTTAAAAAAGTTCACAAGATAAAAAAACACTAATATGTAAAGCAGAACAGCATCAAATATTGTATATACAACTGAACCCATTATAATATTCACATTCTAATTAAAAATAAAAAAATAATATTTTCAAAAAATAATGATTAACACTTACAAGAGTTTCTTTTCAGGGGCGTCACCGTAAATAAATAAATAAACTAGATTCTGATAAAAATGTGAGTGTTGTGACTAAGAACATGCTAAAGGTACTAAATGACCGGCTGCTTTCTAGTCAAATGAAGCCTCAACTCTCTATGATATTCTGATTCAGAGATACAATCTCACCAATAGTCAATATCTTTAAAGGTGCTCTAAGCGATGCCACGCGTTTTTTAGGCCAAAACATTTTTTGTCACATACAGCAAACATCTCCTCACTATCCGCTAGCTGCTTGTCCCCTGAACACACTGTAAAAAAACGCGGTCTCTCTAGACACCACAGGCTCTACAAACGGCAACAAAAACAAACTGAGCTCACCCGCACCACGAAACACAACAAACAGTGCTCCAGCCAATCACTGGCGAGAAGTATTTGAGGGTGGGGTTTGGGGGGTTAGTGCGCGTACACATGAAGGGGGTGTGGAGGAGAGAGAAGCATGAAGAGGGAAGTTTGAATTATGGCCGACACACGACCAAAGAGACGACGTTCCGATGAACAAATTGCAAAGAAGAGGGACAAGGATAAGGAACGTGCGAAATACAGAATTTACATCGGAAAAACCTTTTAAAGGTGGCGAGAACTCCGCCGGCAGAAGGGCTTCCAATCCGTCATTCATTTGCTCTGTTTTTGCTGAACAGGTAAATCCATCTTTCTTTCTAAACTGACGTTCATGTTCGCCAAACCAACACAAGGATGTAATTAGCTAGAACTATGCAGTCAGCGTTAAAGGGACACTTTACCTCTGGAAAGATGAATGTGTATTTAAAATAGGTCATTTATGTAGTAGAAATGTGAAATTATTTTTGAATTTGGAGCTTTCTAGACTAAGAAAAGCCAGAAAATTTATTTTTGGCTCATGTGGATGAAAGACAACAACTCCCAGAATGCACTTGCTTCGCTGCCCTAGGAGGCCACTCCCAAGCCACGCCTACCGGTTAGAGAGCGCAGTTGAAAACAACAAGGTTAAGCTACTAGTGAGACTCCGTGACGAGTTTGCCCTGGATTTCGAGATCGCCCAAAATGTCCGGGATTCGGCTTTTGCGTTCTACAGTCGCCATTCATCATGTTTACTGTGGTGAGCAGGACGAGGCTGAGGGCCGCGGGAGAACGGCGCGAGGCCGATGGCGTCATTACTGAGACGCACCGGTCTCCTATCTCTCACGGAGGAGCGGGAATTTTCTTAGCAATGTTAAAACGCACATCAACCGATCACTTTTCAGATTCACCAATCGGAATGAATTCAGTGTAACGGAAGGCAGGTCGCCCGGCCTGCGTGTTGATTAAATTACTGAAATTACCCCGTGATCAAACCCCCTCTAGTCTCGAGGGATTTAATTAAATTACTGGAATCCTCATTTACAAATCCCTCTATTATCTTAGACCCCGACGTTCAGACCGTTTGGTGCCTACCATGTGTGTAAATCATTGATTTCTGATCGGAGAACACAGAACTGTTGTTTCTGGGTAAATAAAGAGCATCCTGTTTTACCACTATACTAAGACACATGACCAGGAAGACGCCACTCTGGCGGACACCCCGCTGACATTTTCCCCTATCGCTCGACGCCTCAAAGCAAGACAACATTGTTAACAGATGTTCGACTATGTACCCTGGTGTTAATTTCATCAATTCAAGAAAAACGCACACACATAGTAACTCCCCTGAGGGGGGGGGGGAGGACAAAAGTTCACCACGCGGTCGAACTGCGTATGAACTCAATGCACACACAAACACAGAGACACTCTCATCCCTGGACTTTGTGGTCAAAAATCAACCTTTTGCCAATGTATTTTTGAAATGTATTTGTGTTGGGTCTCATGGGCCCCATACGGCGGACCGATATAACTAAGTTTTATTGTATAATCAAAAGTGAAATGCTTATTATTATAAAGAATCAGGTAACTCCTTGTTATTAACTGTCAGAATCACGATCCGTGGTACCGTTGTGTTCAAGAAAAACCAACGGTGTTGAATCTTTAACACAAAATATCAGAGGATGCATTCTTTCATTAATACCAGTTTTATAAATGTTCATGAACGAGTTTATTCCGTCAGTACATAGTCAGAAGAGGCGTGTACCTTTGCAAAACGTAAGGAGGTGGCCACAATCGTCCTTCCAGACGATTGGGTCACGCACGTGAGAAGGCGTGACTTTAGCGCCTTCAAAACACGGCGCCATATCTCTCGATCCTTGCAGTTCACCAGAGAGAGAGAGAGACCCGCCTCCTTCCTTCTTCCAAGAAACCTTCGTTTGCTTTTTATTTCGTTTTTATTCTAAGTCTTTCTTTTCTTGATAGTTTACCTCAGTTTGATAAATTTCTTACAAACCAACGAAAACCAACTTAAGGCTAAATCATCTTTGGCTAAGTTAACGAACGCTCTGAGTTACCATCGCAACAAACTCCGCCTTGACGACGCATCAGACCACGTGTTCCAGGCTCCTTTTGTCCACAACAGACGCACAAACAAGGGCCAATAGGCAAAACAAGTAAAGTAAAGTTACCTTCTTAAATTCGCAATCCGAAAGAAATGCTGTTTAAGTTGTCTAAGAATTACTAGGAACTGTTGGGGTCTCGGTGTGAAGGAATGTTGTAAACTGTCTTTGCCTTTCTCTAATTCTCTCACTCATTCTTTACGCACACACTTACACTCACACACACACCCGCACGCTCACACACACACACACACACACACACACATACACACGCACATGCTCCCAAACCCACACATCCCCTTTCACACTACCATCTGACACACACACCAAAAACTCTCTCTTTTTCTCTCTCTCATTTTCTCTTCCCCTCTCATAATATTTTATTTTATTTTTATTTCTTATTGCGATCGTTTATATTGTTTGTTGGTTATGCATATTTACTCCTGCGTGATTGAAATAGTACATGTAATCTTTAGCTTTTGTGATTAAAATTCCATAATCTTTTTGAATTGAATTTGTCTTTTTGTATCATTACTGAAGTCCCTGACGGTGCGGTCTAAAGTTACAGCTCTACCTTGATTTTACTATTAAACAATCTAAGTTGTCTAAAACACGAAAATAATCATTCCTCGTGGCCACAGGAAAATTATTTGTCGGTGTTGGAGACGATAGGTTTCTGTTCAGAAATTGTCCATACTATCTGCCGGACGGATAGTTTGCATGATAAATGAGAATTAACCTCTACCTAAATTTCCCCTAATTAAAATATAATTCTATCTACTTATATCAGTATTTACCACGAGTAATCGGGTTAATTATTGATATAAGCTGAGGTTTGACCTATTCCCTATTTGGAATAATTTGATTTGTGTAAACGGCATATGCATATTCATATCTTATGAATATTACCTCTCATTTGAGCTAATAAATTCCCTAAACTAGAGGCATTGTCGCTACATCAGTCAGATTGAAACAAAAGGTGTGCATGTAAACAATGAATGGCGACCGCAGAAAGCAAAAGCCGAATCCCGGACATTTTGGACGATCTCGACGGCTGGACATGTCCGGGAAAAAGAGGATGGCATTGGAAATCAAACGCACTGGCACTGATCTGTGATAGGTCTGTTAGCGCATTAGGTCCAACCCCCTATGGGCGGATTTGAAAGGGTGGGAACTAGTGCTTGTAGTCTCAACAGAAATCCCCCCCTCTTACACTTCCTCCGACAATGACGCAAAATGACGATTTTTGCGTCATTGTGGGAGGAAGTGTTAAGAGGTAAATACGGATTTCTCCCGTCTCAGGGGAAAATGAGAGACTGTTGCACGACCATTCAATAGTATGACTGGGTTTCTAACAATGCAAAGCTTAATGCAAATGGGTGGAGTGTTCCTTTAACTTTGGTGAATACAACATATAACGTTATGTTTCTAGCAGCTAGCGATCAATCTCTATTGTAAATGATTAAGCAAATTCACAGTAGGGCGACAATTTGTGTGAATGATTGTTTTCATCCACTGTTTGTTATGAATTTGAATGTTCATTTATAGGCTGTTGACAACTTCAGAGGTGTGGACTCGAGTCATGTGACTTGGACTCGAGTCAGACTCGAGTCATGAATTTGATGACTTCAGACTCGACTCGACAAAATGTACAAAGACTTGCAACTCGACTTGGACTTTAACATCAATGACTCGTGACTTCACTTGGACTTGCGCCTTTTGACTCGAGAAGACTTGCTACTTCCCATGAAAACAGGGGAAAAAAATGTCCACACGGCCGCGCCGCTCTCAGTTCTCTTACGAGAGGTACTCTCGTACTGCGTAAATCTTACGCTAGGGGAAAATCTCTTTTCCGCGAGATACTGAAGCCAAAAATTATCCTTAATTTGAAATAATGTAAAACGCGTTGCGGCAGCATGCAGACACAGGCGAGACGGCTTGTGCGCCTATTGGCTGCCCTGCGGCAACTGCAGCAGCCTATCGATAAGGCCCACTCGTGACGTCAGCTCCAATGGGGGCGCTTCGCGCCCAATACGTCACGTTCCACCAGAATGGGCGTGGTCTAGGGCTATAAACATAGCTTCGAGAGGCTAGCTCACTGATTTTTCATCTCTTCAGCGAAGCTCTCGCATCGCTGGATCCGGAGAGAAGCCGCGCCGTTTGAAGAAGCCTTTCAGCGGGACGAGTCGACACTCTGAAGCCGCTGGCCGCGCCGCCTTCAGTCGCCTTCCTGCTGCGCTATCCGGCGTTATATCCTTTCTCTGCTACTGTGTTTTGTGTATGTGTGTGTGCTCGCCGCCGCGACACACACTCTCATTGCACTAAAAGAGCCGGGCGTCTTTTTCAAGACGCCCCTTTCCTGAGGATCACGCAGCTCTCGCGCTCGCGCTCGCTGACGGCGACCGCCCTCACTGCGAGCCAGTTACTGCCTATGGTGACTCTGAGGACTCACCTGGCATCCTTCTCCGAGACTGCTCCTCCGCCCCCCCCCAACCCGCAAAGCTCGCCGGTGCGCCCGCTTGCCTTGCCTGCTTGGGGGATGATACCTGCTCTCCCTCTGTTCGAGCCGCGCAAACCGCGCCGTTCACAGGGGATGTCAGGAGCGGACGGTCACGGGGCTAGCTTTCTCTCTCCCTCTGTTCGAGCCGCGCAAACTGCGCCGTTCACAAGGGAGGCTGGAAGCGGACGATCGGGGTTAGTTTTTCTTTACGTTACAAGAAAGCTACCCTGCCCTTGCGCCCCATTCACGCGTCACTCACCGGCGAAAAGAGAACTCAGTTCCCTGATTAGGCGACTGGAAATATCAATATTGCAGCAAACGAGCCTGTTGTAACACGCACGCTTGCAAGCAAATGCCGAAGAAAACATGTTGACGCTCTCTTATATGCTCATGCATCTACACACCTTTGTGTTCCCCCCTGTGGCTCAGTGGTGGAATCTTAGGTTTTTCGCACGAGAGACCGGGGTTCGAATCCCGGTCTAACGGCAGATATATTATGCCGCCAATGCTTCGCTCTGTCAGTTCCCTGAAAGGCGACTGCAGATGTGCATTTTGCAGCCAACGAGCGCGCTGTACAACCCGCTCGCCTGCACCCAAACACCGTTTCTATGGTTCCCGTGCGTCACTGGCGAAAGGAGAAAAGGGTGTTTTTAGCCCCGCTGCGGCCGGGCCGACCTCCACTCCTGACACATTTCTCATTCCCCTGTTAAGTTCAGGTGACTGGAAATGTCAATATTGCAGTGAGCGAGCCTGTTGTTTTGCACGCACGCCTGCAAACAAACGCCAGCATGTTGACGCTCTTTGATAATACTCGCGCTACTGAATGTCTATGTGTCTTCCTCTGTGGTCCAGTGGTAGATCATCAGATTTTCGCGCGAGAGACCCGCGATCGAATCCCGGGTCTACCGGCAAAACACATTTTTGCCGTCAATTCTCGCTCTGGCAGTTCCCTGAAAAGGCGACTGCAGATGTGTATTTTGCAGCCAACGAGCGCGTGGTACAACCCGCTCGCCTGCACCCAAACTCTGTTTCTATGGTTTCCGCCTCTGAAGTTCAGACGACTGGAAATGTCAATATTGCAGTGAACAAGCCTGCTGTAATACACGCACGCCTGCAAACAAACGCCAGCATGTTGACGCTCTCTGTTTCTATGGCAACTTCTCGCTCGTTCAGTTCCAGTAAATGCGACTGTTCCAGTGTATTCTGCAGTAAACAAGTCGGCGAAGCAGCCCGCTTGCCTGCACACAAACGCCGCTTTTACGGCTACCCAGATAAATCCCATAAGAGTGTATTTTCTGGTGTCCCGGCCACGGCCGATGGTGTTACGAATGTAGACGAAATGCCCACTGCCCAGTGCTCATTCCTACACACAAACACAGCCCGTCACACAGGGCTCGCGCACATGAAATCGACCCAGGTCGATTGCGCATTAAACGTGGTAAATGTGCCCAGTGCCCAGTGCCCACAAACACTACGTTCCGCATATCTCAAGGTTTCTGTAAAAACAAAACCAACGTGCATTCGCTCTGCTCAGGCGGACAATGCTCTCAGTGTTGTAAATGTGCCCGCTATCCCGCGCCCACATTCACACATAGACATGACAGGTCCTACGGGACTCGCCCAGCCCTCCCCTCTCGGTTGACCACCGCATAGGAGTCGAGCGCGGGCAATCTGCCCGCTGTTATCAGCGCGCCCCCTGCCTCGAAGCGCGACGCTTATGTTACAGCACACCGAAGCCCCTCTGTCGCTGAGCGACCAGAGCGCGCTCCGCATTCAGCCCCTAGCCATTCGTGCAGATGCATGGGCAAGGCTACCCGGGGGTTTTGAAGTGGGTGCTAGACATTATAGAAAGAGGCTATTCGCTACAGTTTCGCCGACGCCCTCGCCGCTATGTGACGCGCGTCGAAGCTACGGTAAAAACAGAAGTAGCACCACCTACTTCGAGCCGAAATTTTGAAACTGTTGAGCAAAGGGGCCATAGAGCCTTTATCTCAAGCTCAGAGTGAAGGAGGGCTATACAGCAGATACTTCCTGGTACTGAAAAAAGACGGGGGTCTCAGACCCATACTAGATCTAAGGCAACTGAACAGAGTGCTTGCGAAGCAACAGTTCAGAATGCTCACGACCAGAAAAACCCTCACGCAGATTCGCCGAGGAGATTGGTTTGTGTCAATAGATCTGAAAGACGCATATTTTCAAATACAAATAGCGTCACGTCACAGGCGACGTTTGAGATTCGCCTTCGAGGGCCAGGCATATCAGTGCTCAGTCCTACCGTTCGGCTTGTCTCTAGCCGCTCGCACCCCTCAGACTACGGGGCATGCGAGTATTGAACTACTTGGACGATTGGCTGATTCTAGCTCAATCTCACTCGGTGCTCATAGAGCACAGGACCATTTTGCTCGATCACCTCGAGAATCTGGGTCAATTGGGCGAAGAGTTCTCTGTCTCCCAGACAGATAATATCTTTTCTGGGCACAGAACTGGACTCGCTGTCTATGATAGCGCGACTGTCACCAGAGCGCGTACTAGACATTCAGCGCGCAGCGAGCTCTTTCCGCTGCGGCGCATCTATCCCGCTCAAGAAATTTCAGAGGATGCTAGGCCTCATGGCCTCAGCATCATCAGTACTTCAGCTGGGCTTGCTTCGCATGCGCCCGCTACAGTTCTGGCTGAAAGCGCGAGTACCACGCCGAGCGTGGGCTTCCGGTCTGCTTCGTCTCAAGGTCAATCAGAAATGCATCGCAGCTCTGAAACCTTGGAAAGCAAACGACTTGTACCAATCAGGTGTTAGCCTGGGGACTTCCTCGAGTGTGAAGGTAGTGTCTACGGACGCCTCCACCTTGGGATGGGGAGCACTGCTCAAGGGCAGACCGTTCTTCGGCCAATGGTCAGAACGGGAGAAGCTTCTACACATAAACTGCCTCGAAATGTTGGCAGTAGACAACGCACTGACGCGTTTTTGTCCCTAAATACGAGGACACCACGTCCTGGTCCGCTTGGACAACATGTCAGTGGTGTCCTACATAAATCGCCAGGGCGGCCTCAGGTCCCGAAACCTGCACAGGCTGACAGAACGCCTCCTGGTGTGGGCTCAGCGCAACCTGCTCTCGCCGAGAGCAGCGCATGTGCCAGGGCTCCTGAACGTAGGACCGAACAGACTGTCCAGGAACAATGTTCCGACAGGCGAATGGCCTCTACACCCACAGACAGTCCAGCTGCTGTGGAAGAAATTCGGCAGAGCGGAAGTAGACCTGTTCGCGTCTCAAGAAAACGCTCACTGTCTGGAATTTTTCTCCAAGAGCAGGGACGCGCTGGCTCACGTATGGCCCCGCCACCTGCTCTATGCCTTTCCTCCCGTCTCTCTCCTGCCTCAGGTGATAGAACGGATCAGAGAAGGATGCTCAGTGCTACTCGTAGCGCCGTTCTGGAAAAACCAACCCTGGTTCCCAGTTCTGATGCAGCTAGCAAGCACTGCCCCATGGCCAGTGCCAGTGAGGAGGGACCTCCTCTCTCAGGCCAAGGGCTCGTTTTGGCATCCGCGCCCAGAGCTGTGGTCCCTTCATGTTTGGGCCATCAACGGGTACCCGCTGACCTCCCCAAGCGGAGTGTTAAACACGATCACGCAGGCTAGAGCTCCGTCTATGCGACGTCTCTATTCCTCGAAATGGTCAGTGTTCTCCAGCTGGTGCACAGCTCGTGGCGTGTTGCCCCTAGACTGTGGGGTGACGGAGGTTCTCTCCTTCCTACAAGAGCTGTTGGACAAGGGCAGGACCCCTTCCACGCTCAAAGTGTATGTGGCGGCCATAGCAGCGTTCTCAAAAACAACGCTGGGTCAGTCAGTAGGAAGGAACGATTTAGTCATCGTCTTCCTTAGAGGAGCTAAGAGACTGAATCCTCCCAGACCTCCCTCAGTCCCTGTATGGAACCTTTCTACAGTGCTGGAAGCCATGAAAGGTGACCCATTCGAGCCTTTACAGACGATTGATCTTAAACACCTGTCTTTCAAGACAGTGTTTCTTCTGGCTCTCGCTTCAGTGAAGCGCACAGGGGACTTACACGTGCTCTCAGTAAGCGCGACGTGTATGGAGTTTGGGCCTAATGACTCAAGAGTTATACTCAAA
The DNA here is from genome assembly GCA_021554675.1 of Leuciscus idus. Classification (NCBI taxonomy): domain Eukaryota; kingdom Metazoa; phylum Chordata; class Actinopteri; order Cypriniformes; family Leuciscidae; genus Leuciscus; species Leuciscus idus. The sequence goes on along the minus strand of CM038633.1, from coordinate 35,040,709 downwards.
CCTAAGCACGGTTATGTTCCAAAATCCCTCAACACACCGTTTAGGGCGCAGGTCATTCCCTGTCAGCCCTACCGGTCTCTGACGAGGAAGGAGACGCAAGCTTCCTTTGCCCAGTCAGAGCATTAAGAGCTTATGTGTCTCGCACGTCTGTTTTCAGACAGACAGAGCAGCTCTTTGTTTTCACTCTACGGACGTTCTAAGGGACTTGCCGTGTCGAAACAGAGCCTATCCAGTTGGATAGTTGATGCTATAGCGCTGGCTTATACCTCTAAGGGCTTACAGTGCCCATTTGGAGTCAGAGCACACTCCACGAGAGGCGTGGCCTCGTCGTGGGCTTGGTCTAGTGGGATTGCCTTGCAAGATATCTGTATGGCGGCAGGCTGGGCCTCCCCGTCTACATTTATAAGGTTTTATAACCTAGAGGTTCCCGCCTTGCAGGCTAAGCTGCTTTCGGTCTAAAATCGGTACTGTCTGCCCTGATGTGTTCGGGCCAGAATACTGAAACTGCTTGAGCAAATGCTCGCTGTTGGATCGCGCAGCTCTATGGGCAGTGTGTAAGACCCACTATATTCGTCAGTCCAGGCCGGGGGTCGCCCTGACTGTACGACACATCATCAGTATAACTGCTCCTTATAAGATGTTATATTATTACAGGAATGATGCTATTCTAGCCACTCTTTCCTGGGCTCTCTGTGAGTCCCTTATGATCATGTACTATATGAGCCCGGGCACTTGCCCTTGGGACTTTGGTGCTGGATCTTAGCATGCACGGCGTTTTACACTGTTTCCCCTAGCGTAAGATTTACGCAGTACGAGAGTACCTCTCGTAAGAGAACGTACTCGGTTACTAACGTAACCTCGGTTCTCTCTAGAGAGGAAACGAGTACTGCGTATCTTGCCGTGCCTGCACACGCTCTGGTTCGCTTCGGCGATGAAAAACCAGTGAGCTAGCCTCTCGAAGCTATGTTTATAGCCCTAGACCACGCCCATTCTGGCGGGACGAGACGTATTGGGCGCGAAGCGCCCCCATTGGAGCTGACGTCACGAGTGGGCCTTATCGATAGGCTGCTGCAGTTGCCGCAGGGCAGCCAATAGGCGCACAAGCCGTCTCGCCTGTGTCTGCATGCTGCCGCAACGCGTTTTACATTATTTCAAATTAAGGATAATTTTTGGCTTCAGTATCTCGCGGAAAAGAGATTTTCCCCTAGCGTAAGATTTACGCAGTACTCGTTTCCTCTCTAGAGAGAACCGAGGTTACGTTAGTAACCGAGTACGTTTATCTGCATCTGTGAAAAAAAGCTGTATGCATGCAGCGAGCGCGCGTGCTGCCTGCACGACATCCAATCACTGTAGTCCCACGTTGTTTTGATTCGACAGCATCTAACGCCCGTTTCACACAAACTCCGTTTGCAGTGCGTATGCGCCAGCGGTGCGTATTTTTTTCCGTACCCATGTTAACAGGTTAGAGCTTTCACATTGCACGCGGTTGCAGTCCGTCGATCCGTTCCAGGTGCGGTGCGTATACAGCAGTGCTGCGATCGTTTCCGCACCGAGTCTATTTCTGCTGTGCTGCACATGTGCTGCACGCGCTGAATTAAAGTGACAGCGCATGTTTCGTGGTCAAAATGAACACAGATTGACCTAAAAATTGAGTAATTTCACCATAAACGCGATTAATTAAATAAAATGTAGTAATCTCACCATAAATGTATTTAATTAAATACTATTTTCACTTTAAGACCAGGGTAAAGCAAGGAAAACTACAATTTACCTCAACAAGGCGACATAATGAACGACACTCGTCTCATTCGTGGAGGTGGAAAAACATGTTCCTTATTGTGACATGCGAGATTTATTGTATTAATTTAAATATAAAATAAAAGACATGAGAGTCGGCTGTTTTTTTATACAAGTAGCCTACATGGTTAAATATTTGACCACTTGCTTTATAAGTAGAAGTAATGCATTGAATAGGCCTATACGTTGTTTAAATTGTGTTTAAACGTGCATACTTCTAGAGAATCGCAATGCTGAGACGTTAAGACCGGGGTAGCCTAAATCAAGGGAAAATACATATTTCAACAAGGCAACATAACACTCGTCTCATTCGTGGAGGTGGAAAAACAAGTTCTTTGTGACATGCGAGATTTATTGTATAAAGATTTAAATTATGCAAAAGAAAGAGTATGAGTCTGCTGTTTTTGTCAATTTTAAGTTTTAATTTAAAATGTAGGCTATGCGATTTTAATATAAGTACATGGTTAAATATTTTACCACTTGCTTGAGCAACTTAATATATAATTATATAAGAGTAATGCATTAAATAATACGTTGTTTAAATTGTATTTAAACGTGAATACGTCTATTAAAGAGTGTATACGTGTGTACAAAGAGAATCGCAATGCTGACACATTTTTTTTTTTTTTAATAAAAGATGCTAATAACTTCTGGATTTGAAATATAATAGTGAGTATGTATTTGTGGTACAGCCGCGGATCACGCACTGCAAACGCAGCATATGTGAAAGCTATGGAAGTAAAATAATGTCAAATGTTTTTGAAATAAAAAGCCTGTTGAATTGCACTACTTGAAAAAAAATAGGCATTGCATTAACCATGCATGCATTTTAATGCATTGTATTTTTAGTGCTTACATTTTTATGGGCTGAAATTCAACATGGTTGAATATTTAAGCTGTGAATATTTCAATTAAAACATTTCAAACACCTTTTCATTATTAAAAATTCAATAATCCATATTCACCTTTCATATTTCACTTCCAAAATATTCAAACTGTTTAAAAATACAACCAATAATATTCAACAGGCAATTTTCGGTCCATTTTATTTCGCTTTGCAAATTCGCTTCCACAAATTCAGTGGTTCAAATTCGACAGTAAATTCAACATTGATGTCCAGGAACTGCAGGAAAAGCAGTAGATTGCCGAGCATACTCTCCATCTGCTGTTAGTCTACCTCACCATCAGATGGTGCAAAAGCGCTTGTTGAAGACCAGCAACAGTTAGAACAAGTCATTCATTCATAAAACTCATTTACAGCAATGTAAGTGTATTTGTGATTATTATGACGGCTGTTATATGTTAAATTCAGTGTCTTCACGGTTACTTTTCCTGTGTAGCCTACATGCATCTTTCTCTACCGTGAACGAGATTATAATGTTATTCCCCGATGCGGATATACAGATCCAATGTTACATTTTTGAGGTTGACATTTCTCTCTTGGTTGTTTAGTTGCCTTAACTTTATATTGTGGCGATGTGCTGCATGCAGGCTATTAGGGTTTCCCCCAATACTTCAGGATTCCCCTGCTGGACATATACAACGCTTAACGTAGCTTAATGGACTACAGTGATGTAAAAGACCAAACGCGCAGGCAAGCAGATGGACTCAGAATAACGCGTAAAGCTTAATGCTGAGCGTTTCCCGTGATAGACTGGCATACAGATGGCTTGATGTTGGACATTCGCACATTTAGGGACCGTCTCTAAAGTGTATACGACTTTGGTATACACGTTTCTAACTCCGATAGCATTTGAATAGAACGACTTACAGTCATACAACCAACTGTAAAGTGTTCATTTAGTGTCAGGCATAATGCACACCCTTTGGTTTTTGATATTTATTCAAATAAATTTAAGTTTGCTATTGAAGTTAGAAACGTGTATGCCAATGTTGTATGCAACTTTAGAGACGGTCCCTAAATGTGCGAATGTCCAATGTCAAGCCAATTTTTACATTTAGTCATTTAGCAGACGCTTTTATCCAAAGCGATTTACAGTTAAACTAACAATAGGAGGACAATATGCAAGTGCTGTGACAGTTTAAGCTAATGCAATACACGTATGCATACTATATATATATATATATATATATATATGTATGTATGTGTTGATTTTATGCCAGTATATCACGAACGCTCAGCATGAAACTTTGCGCGTTAAGTTCATATTCTGAGTCCATCTTCTTGCCTGTAGCCTATATAATAGCCTACAGCCTACTTCCCTAATGGTGCAAGATTGGTCTTTCATATCACTATCAACGGAAGGGAAATCCTTGAGTATGAGGTATTGAGGGAAACCGATTATAATCCTGTTCATGGTAGAGAAAGCTGATGACATGTAGAATACACAGGGAAAGTAACAGTGAAGTTATTGAATGAAACATAAACACAGCTTATTGCGTGTTTATCATCTTTTACGCATATACTGACACAGATAATCATTTTCATTTTATGAATGAATGTCTTCGTCAGCAACAAGCGCTTTTGCACCATCTGATGGTGAGGTCGACTAACAGCAGATGGAGAGTATGCTCGGCAATCTACTGCTTTTCCTGCAGTTCCTGGACGTCAATGTTGAATTTACTGTCGAATTTGAACCACTGAATTTGTGGAAGCGAATTTGCAAAGCGAAATAAAATGGACCGAAAATTGCCTGTTGAATATTATTGGTTGTATTTTTAAACAGTTTGAATATTTAGGAAGTGAAATATGAAAGGTGAATATGGATTATTGAATTTTTTATAATGAAAAGGTGTTTGAAATGTTTTTAATTGAAATATTCACAGCTTAAATATTCAACCATGTTGAATTTCAGCCCATAAAAATGTAAGCACTAAAAATACAATGCATTAAAATGCAAGCATGTTTAATGCAATGCCTATTTTTTTTCAAGTAGTGCAATTCAACAGGCTTTTTATTTCAAAAACATTTGACATTATTCTACTTCCATAGAAAGCACTATTGCGCGTGCTGGTCTTGCACCGCATACGTACTGCAACACGCATTCCAATTATATTATCAGGTTGGTCCAGTTTTTCAGAAGTGATAATTTTGAGGAGTGAGGATTTTATTGATGACATGTTTAAAAAGGTTTAGGCTAAAACGACCCATGTCTATTTGAAAGTTAAACTGTTTTGCAATATGAGGTTAATACAATACAGGACTGAAGCTGCATGCTGTGCATTGTTCTAGTGCAATATGCTGTTGAAATACAAGCATTTTTTGTGAAAATTTAATTTTCTGTTTTTTACTGTATTTGATTAATGTCATTGTATAAAAAGAGGTTTAAATAAATACAAATCTTACAGACGTACATGATTTGTATACATTTTATTTCTGTGGTAAGAGGACTTGAAATGACTCGAAACTAAAATGGTAGGACTTTGGACTCGACTTGAGACTTGTTGGCTTTGACTTTTGACTCGACTCGGGACTTGCCTCATCTTTGACTCGACTTGACTCGGGACTCGAGGGCAAAGACTTGAGACTTACTTGTGACTTGCATAACAATGACTTTGTCCCACCTCTGGACAACTTTGACTGAATTTGTTGACGCCGCTGCCGTTGTTTATGCTCACTGGGAAACGCGAAGCTAACGTTATCTTGCTATTATTGCGTCCTTGTATGGGAGCTATAGCAGTTATAACCTCAGGTGGCGAAATGATTTTAAGATAATGTTTCTCTTTTTCTGCATTCTGTTCTGCAAAATATAAAACCCTTTATCTAACTTGGCGACATTACATATTGAATGAAGTATCAGTAAAACTTAACTTTGTTTGTGACTACTTTGACTATCCTTTATGCCGGAAGGGAGGGGAGGAGGGAGGAGACGGGATGAGGAGGAGGGAGGGTCTAGCTAGCCTCCGTTTTGTTTGACAACAATTCGAACGTCAACAAGAAGTTACGACTCCCAGCATCGCTTAGAGCACCTTTAAGAATTTTTCACATGATTTGCACCCGATCATAAAAGTGGAAGCACATCTCTCCTGATTAAACCACATTATTTCAGTCATGAGTATTAAAGACTCAATACTTACGAGGGTGGCTTCTCATTTTCACTGTTGAGGAAAGAGAAAAAGTAATCATTAAAACTTTTCCTGCCACTGTATTTAGACTCAAACAAGCTTTTCTATGTTTAAATAGTTTGAGAGTGACTGACTATCATGAACATGTTCAGTGAGCTTCATACTTCAAACTGAACTAGTTAACCCTGGATCATTCATTTTTGAACCGATCATGATACCGATCTATTTGAAGCCTTCTTTTTATCATGTAGAATTATTTATAGAAATGCTCCAGTTTTTACAGGCATTAATTCAGGCCTGAATTTCATTTTGGAAAATGGGGGGAATTCCCCCTTATAGGCGACTCTTTTCTTACAATTATCTCACCTAAACGTTTGATCACGCAGGGCATATCTGTTTTCACACTGGGGCAATTGTGTTGCACAATATCTTACACACATCACAAGCCTGATTTTAAATGCTGAACTGAATTCATAAAAAGACAATGTACATTCAGTAATAAAATAAGAACAAATAAACAATTTACAAGCAATAGCACAAATAAAAATCAAATATCATAAAGATACAAATGAAATGTTTTCATGTTTTTTTGTATGGGATGATGATAGACTCAAAATGATTAACAAATGCATGCACAATTATCCATGAGTTTGATAAATGTTGCAGATATGTTTTACTATCCACAACCAAATGTCTTTCCACTCGTGTGTGCAAAACAAATTGCAGCAATTTGAACAAAAAGAGACATTTTTGTGAATACAAATATTTTCTTTTTTATTAGTGTATCATAATTTGCGCATGCAACAAAGATGATTAATTTGTGGATCAGGAGACACACGTGCATTCATTGACGTTTGATTTGATTCATTTGAATTTAGAATTTCGTTTCACAACTAACACACAAACAACTACCAATGAATAAGTCTGGTGCGTATTATTAATATTATTAATGTGTGCACAATTACAACAATTAACAATTGTAACAATTACAACTTGTGTCTGCAAAATCCAGTTACATGAACGTTTTGTACAAATAGAGACATAGTTGTAAATACAAAACTTCGATATTGAAATAATGTAGGTCAGAATTTGTGCATGCAACAAGATAGATGTGCATTTGTGGATCCAGTGACACGCGTGCATTCATGTACTCGTTTCTGAGTCGATCCTATTTGAATCATTTGGATTTGAACCAAATTCAGTACACACCTTATTAATAAAACATAAACAAGCAGAAAAATATGTACTCAAAACACTCAAAGTTTTACATTGAATGTTTTTAATATCACCGTCTTACTGCATGAAGCCACATTAAGCGTTTTCTTTATAATAGGCTCTATGGGAGGAAAAGCTTAATATGTACAGACGTTTTTTCTCATTTCAAGAGACAAGAGCCTAATATGAACATGACGCACAAAGTTTCACGTTTTTTTCTCATTTCTCACGTTAAAGCCTGTTAAAAAGAAAACGCTTTCATCGATTAGTTGGTAGCCTCGTAGTTTGCATCTTATGGCCATATTTTATGCATTTACAATGTTTCATTTTTAACATTGCCAAAACATAGCAATAAGAATATTCTTAAACCATAATGATTAATACTTACTTGGTTTTCTCAGCCTGAGCACGGCTGTAAGGAAAAAAACAAGTAAATGAGTTTCCACACACTAGTATAAAATAACACACAAACTGTGACATTCAGAAGAAACTTCAGTGTTTCAATACATGAAGCTTTAAAGAGTTGAAACACAAGACTGAAGAATGAAGACTGATCTAATACTCGTGTTTTCTTCAGATATCCTGATCTCTCGTCTGAGCAGCTGAGTGTGATTTAGTGGAGTAGGAACGTTCCTGATCATCATCATCCTCATCATCCTCATCATCATCATCATCATCATCCTCATCATCCTCATCATCATCATCATCATCATCATCATCCTCAGGATTGTAGGAACAGGGAAACGGGCTTCAGCGGTTCGTCTCAGGCTTCAACAACATTCTCATCAATGGATCATTTCATCTTCATTGATGTTCAGGATCAGGACCAGGATTCTCTCACAGGAATGATGATCCTCAAACACGTGTTACTCCACAAAATCACACCGAACGTCCTTCCAGCCACAAACACCAGGACTTACACACATTTATTTCTGCAGATCAAACTTCACACAGCAATAAATGGACTTTCTTGAATTCAATCTCAACAAAGTTTTGCCTGGTGTTGGTGGTTGCTGCTGCTTGACTGTCATTTCATTGAACTACTTTGAGTTTCATGTTTCAACCAAAGAGAGAACAACAGAGTCAGGGAAGAAAATCATTAGTATGAAAGAACAAATACTTACAGGGACAGATGCTCAAAGTTTCTGTGGAAAATGAAAACATGAACCATCATTAGAACATGATTATTATGAACATGTAAGAGTCGATTCACATCCGAGTTACAATCCAGAGCAAAAAAAGAGAGAAAGACAGAAAACACTCTGAAGAATCTGAACAACTATCAGAAATATAAAGACTAACAACTGCTTTTACTGGACAAACTACAACTGACAGAAAGAGAAACACAGACAAACATCTGACAGCCTGTTAAAACATGATCATGTGCTCATTTAGATCATTAACTCATAGTTATATGTTGATGCTTTACTACTAGTTAGTTTGTAAACTAAAAATGAATGTAAAATTAATAATCAGCAATAAATGAATATTAATAAAAGACTGTAGGAACTGACATTCATTTATTTTTATGTTTTTTTAATAAACCTGGCAAGTAGATCAGCTTTATTCTGGAGAGCCGCTAAAAGACAGTTTTTCACATCATATTCTCTCTATTCAAATATAAATGAGTGTAAATGTCATCATCATAACTAAAAGTTAACTCTTTATTTAAAAAACTAATATTTCTATTAAGTTATTGCCTCCTCAGAATGAAATGCTGGGTTCTGTTCCTCGTTTTTAATTCACTTTGAATAAAAGCATTCCTTCAAAAGGAGTTCCTAAACCAAAAAACAGGTACTTCCGCCAATAGATCTAGGAAATATGAAAAGGTTCCTCTGGTGGGAAAGCCCCTACAGAGGGTGGTCATAAGTTAGTGGGTAGTTAGAATTATAAAGTAATGCTTTTATATTTGTAGTTCAATTCATAGTTCAAAATGGGGCTCTAACATCAATCTTCACAATACATTTTTAGTCTAGTTCATTAAGTTATTCACTGACCAGTAAACAAATGCAAGGATTTTGTATGCAATACATAGCCTAGTACCAAAGTCCCTTTAAGGCAAGTCATTTCACTTGGCAGCCATCTTTGAACCTTTCAGTCATGCTCAGTGCAGCTTCTATCTTTTTGAATGGGGAAACAAAAAATTCTACGAAACTGTTCGCCAAGCTTACCATTAAATTTCATATTTGAAATCACAAATGAAATCTGACAACAACTGTCTCATAAATTTTGTTTCCAAACGCTCGAATCATGACAGAAAACAAAAAATGTTCAGGCTGGATCAAGCTAATGCGCATGCGCAGTGACTTTACCAGTCTCGAGTCCATTGGCTCTTATTTAGAAGGCGGGACTTATTCCGTCATATTGTCACTTTTCCCCATTCAAAACAATACAAGGCACGCGTTTTGTGTAAATCTATAGTCTTTGATAGTACTCACCGCACTTCCAGGATATCCATTGTAAAATTACTGTAAAACAAATCAATAATAAAAGTGAATTTTATTTTCATAGATAACTGCTGTTCACATTCCTTCTTACTATATAACAAAGCAACAAGATGTCACATGTTTCCAAATGACATATTTTTACGTTTTGAGATAAAAATTCTGAAATATGAACTTAGTAATCATATTCATCTAATATTATAAATAATAAACTGTGTTTTTTCTTTTGGCTGGGAGTCTATGGCAGCACATCTGATATGTTAACCCTCAAGTGCAATCATCAGGTAAAATATTTACTTTTGTCTGCTTTTGACTCATTTGGACTAAAAATACAGTATATATTTTTTGATATTCTGTTTCTGAATCTGATTAACAGGCTCATACTAAATTCAATGAACCAACTCAGTCCAATTCCCACCAAGCACAGTGCTGACATTACAGTAGGCGTAACAGCACTTTGATGATGATCAGTACATATACTATTGCATGTTAAATGTATATTTTAAAGGGATGTTTCACAAAGAAATTAGAATTATGTCCTTTTCTCCCCCTCATTTTGTTCCAAACCTGTATGTTTTTATTTCTTCATGGAAGACAAAAGGAGATGTTTACTTGATTGTCTAAGATGCTGTTTTCCATACAATGAAAAAAAAAAACTGGAGCTGTCAAGGTCCAAAAACAAAACGAATAAACCATAAGTGTTTCGACTTGTGCACTATAAGTAATTAGTGAAATCAACATTCTGAATCATTAATAAAAATGAATCAGTGATTCTAGAATTTTTATCAAACTAGATCAATGAGGCTTTGTTGTATCATAATACACGTAAACCTTTTAAAATGTTTGTGGTTTGACACTGGTTGATCCCAAAGTGTAACTGTGAGCCTTTGCGATCTCATAATCGCGATAATCCAAATCGGTTTAAGTGTGATTTCTTGTAAATGGCAATTAATCGTGCAGCCCTAATTTATAGCAAGAACATTTAGTAGTATTATTAATGCAACTTAGTTAAGTTCAGTACAAGTCATATTTTTAGGAAAATGCAGTGGATGTTTTTGATGTCAATGAAAGAACCTGATGGTCCATCCATATTGTCTGCTGAGAATAAAAGGTATACTTTCATAAAAAAATTAAAAATAAAACATTTCTGGAGTAAAAAAATGACAATAAATTTTTCTACAGTGCAAAAGGTAAAGGTTAGGCTGGTTAGCATGAGCAGTTGGCTCAAAATATAAATTGCAAATATTTAATTAATATTACAGTAGATTTTTTTCTCACTGCGTAGTTTAGGATTTTGTATGACTTCAGAAGATATGGAATACTTTATGGTAATTTTTGGCAATTGACATTTCCCATCTACATGTTGTTGATGTAGGAAAAAGAGAATCCTGGACATTCTGCTAAACATCTACTTTTGTGCTTCACAAAGAAAGAAAAACATACTGTTAGAGTTTGGAACAACATTATGGTTAGTACATGACAAAATGTTTATTTTTTTCAGTAAGTATTCCTACAAAATGTAAATTTAACATCCAACAACAAATAGAATTTTGATCAAAATGACAGCATTCCTGTTCCATATGGAAAATTCCATATTCATATATAGAATATAAGAGCAAACTGCAAGTCCTATAAATGTTCTGACGATCACCTCTAAACTGAAGAACACAATCTTTGAAAGCACCTGACACTGTGATCTGGCCACATGCAACTTTTGAAGCATCTGATATAAACCACTCTAACGTTTTGAACAGCTTTGTTCATTTTAGGACACTTTTTCAATAAAGCTTGCTGTCATCTTAGCTACATTGCTTCTTTTTTTTTTCCATCACCACGTGGCACAGCCAATAAATCAAACTAATTAATAATGACATCTGCTGCACTTACAGACTGTTTAAAAAAAAAAAGCTAAATCTAAATGCAAAATAAATCATGTCCCTTCACATTCAACAATACTGGTAATACAATAGCTACTTACATTGTTAAAATTAAACAGATGTTCCTTTGAATCAAATCTCTTCAACTTGCGTGATATCCCTTTAGAGGCAAAACAAAATAGGTGAATGTACATCATTTACGGAAAATAAACATTTGTCTCATCTACGTTACTTCATGTTTATGTGTCATTTTGTGTATCTGCTTTATTATCGTTACAACATAAATGTAAAAAAATTAAATAAAAATAATTTAGCTTATTCGGTAAAAGTCGCTAAACCATACAAGAATGCATACCATGAGCACATTTATCTAGCTGACCGTTCACTATGTAGACTAAGACATTGAACAGTCAGACACACTGTGATTCATCTTCTAGAAACCCACCATGTCAAAAAATACCACAGCTCTGGATCCATCTAGCCTGCGTTTTGGTTCACGTCATTATTATGCCCCAATAAAAAAATAGGCTAGTTCATAATGCATGTATAATTTGAAAACATACGCAATAAGATATACTTGTGAATCAGATGGCGGAACAATTTTAACTTAAGTAAGAAATTTACTTTTGCTATGGTTTAATAAATCTCTATGGATATCTTCCAAAAAAATGTAAAAAATTTGGCGGAAATTTTTTTTTCCTCTATATAGTGTTGATATGACAACTAGTAAATACACAAAGTTTCGTCATCCAAGCATCTGCGGAAGTATTTAAAACAAGCGTGTTACAACTAGCCCCGCGTTAAGGCCCTTTCACACCGTCCAGTGTGAAAGGGCCTTTAGTTTGTGCCCCGCGCTCCCCTACATAACCATTTTACAATTAATAAATATAACGTTACACATTATACAGCCCAGATTTGTTGCCTGTTGGCAACAAATAAGTGTACAATTCAACGATATCCTACCCTGACTTAAATGTGAAACGCTTTCATATCTAAAATGTCCTTATCGTTCAGGTAAAAATGAAAGCCAAAGTAAAGTAAATACATTCTGAAGAAAAAAATTCTGAAATGCCAGTTAAACTACATGATTTTACATTACATCAGTTCTTCAAAGTGGCAGACTAACAAACCAACGAAATATAACAGAAAATATACAATTTATTATATAAGGAAGTCCTTTCAGAACTTATAAAAACAAATGACGCAATAAATATTTCTTGCTTCTCATCCAGAATAACTTTATATACGCAGAATAAACGCAGCGAGACTTTACACGCTCGGATCCAACGACATTAAAACTGCAAATAAAGCCAAATTAAGTATTCTTACCTGTCCAATGTTTTTCAGGTGTTGTCGTCAATCTTCTTCTTCTTCCTGTGATGTATGTGGTGCATTACCGCCACCTGTGCGTGGAACAGCAATGCGGAAGGACTAGCCTACTCTTGCTTAAAAACCAAAAACAACAACAACAAAAACAGAACAAATAATAATAATAATAAAAATAAATAAATAACAAAAAAATTATTAGTGAGTTACTTAATTATATTCTGAAATATAATCCTGTTGCTTATAGCCTATATTGCCACACCTCTTTCATACCTTTTTTTCTTTTTTTGACACTTTTTAATGACATATCTTGGATTCCTTTTTCCTGTAATTTTATAAGCAACATTCGTCTTTCATTTTCATACAATGTACAATATAACATGTCCAACTGTCTCTTCTACATTACAGTGCTCAACCCATTATGATGCTTTTTTATTTTATATAGATTCCCATTAAGTCCATTCGTAATCTTGTTAAATCGATTCTTCTTTTCTTCTTAGTGTTGTTGTGAATCCTCTTCCTATACCAACATTTTCTTGAATACTGTAAAAATGTCTTCCCTTTTTTCCTCTATCCCACTGCCAAATAAAATTTGTAGCTTTTCTAATAATTACCTTGGTTTTAGATTTGCTCATGAGAATTGTGATATCAACATTATTTTAATGTTTTTTGCTAGTTTATCCACTGTCTCATATCCTTTTATTCCTACATGAGCAGAAATCCCAAGAAAGTTAATGTTAATTCCTTGATTATACATTCACTATAGTTGCAATATATCATATTATATCCTGTCTACAGAATGACCATATTTCAGGCTTTTTAGAGCTGGTAAAGAGTCAGAGCATTTGACCTTGTCTAGCCTTGTTTCTTCCACACACTGTAGAGCCAGATATACAAGCTCAGCTGTAAACACTATCACTATCTGAATTTCTCTTTTTAATAGCAACTTCAAAATAGCTATTTCAGAACATATACTGCGGTTCCTACTTTTCCAGATTCTGGATCTTTTGATCCATCTGTAAAAATTTCTAAAAAGTTACTGTATTTTTGTTTTATGTATTGGTTCAGTAAATGTTCAACTGTTGTGTCCTTATTATCTTTAATTAGTTCTTGCACGTATGTATCTGTACAAGGCATAGGAAACAACATGGAGGCACTTCAGGTAATGGCACACTTTGAGTGTATTTCAGCTGATCTATACCCATGCTCTTGATGTTACCTTGGGTATGTTCCCAACTTTAAAGAAAACACAGACTTAATCCATATGTCCTTTTAATGATATAATAATTCATATGTGTTGCCTTCTCACTTCTAGTGGCATTCACCCATTTCAACTTTCACAGCATTCACAGGAGAAATACTAAAAGCCCCACAACACATTCTCAGAGCCTGCATCTGCATCACATCTATTTTCTTTAGTTGTGTATCCCTTGCGGTTTCATAAACCATACAGCCATAATCAATTGCTGATCTTTGAGCAATATATTACACTTTTAAAGTAACTTGGATTAAACACTTCTTAAAATGTCCCTCATCAATCTGGAATTATTTCCCAAATTATATATTCTCCCAGCTGGATGGCTTAAAATTTATATTATCAATTATAAAACTTAAAAACTACCTAGCTTCCATAAACAAATGCCTCTTGGTCTCTTATTTATAAACACAAAATAATTCTCCACACTCTTATTTGATATGGAACAATCCACTTTATACATTTCTTTTTTCAAATCTGTGTCACACTTTGAGTGTGTGTATGACAAGGAGACTAAGATGAAGAAGATAAAAGTAAACAGACTTTATTGACCAAAAGAGTATAAGCCCGACTTACACAATTGCCCCTAGGTTTTAGGATACTGATCAGGGTTGTATATTGAGCCAGTGTTTTGTGTTGAGTAATGTTTGTTGAGTGTTTATTGAGTAATTTTTAGACATAAACAGCACTTTGGCCAACTTGTGTTGTTTTTAAATGTGCTAAACAAATAAATGTTGTTTGATTGATTGACTCAATCGGCCCAATGGAGAAAACCGATCAGCGGGTGAAGGTCTCTGATTAAATTAAAATAATTGTTTTCATATGCATTACCTCGTTATTTCATCTGACTCCATAAATGAAAGGGTTTTAATGATATCTGTGCATCATTAAATGTGAGCGAATGTATCTATAATGTAGATAGATAGTGCGAATATATAAAATATATAATGCGAATGTATTCTATAAACATTTCTGGTCCATTTTATCTCCATTATTCATCAGAGCAATAACGGAAATAAAAGAAAATTCAAGATTACCAGTGCACATGAATACAGCCACTATTTCACTTATTCCTAAACCTAATAAAGATCCAACCCTTCCGTCAAACTACCGTCCTATATCTCTCATTAACGTAGACATTAAAATAATCAGTAAAGTTCTTGCACATAGAATTGAAAAAATTATCCCGCTCATAATCCACCCGGATCAGACTGGTTTTATTAAAGGTAGGCAGGCATCCAACAACACACGCAGATTATACGATTTAATCCATTATTCATCACTACAACAGGAAAATACCATTATAGTTACTTTAGATGCAGAAAAAGCTTTTGACAGAGTCAATTGGAATTTTTTATTCACCACATTACAAAAATTTGGCTTTGGTGAGTCGTTTATTAATTGGATTAAAATTCTATACACAGCACCTTCTGCCACAGTCACAACCAATGGACTAACATCACAAAGCTTCACACTGCACAGGGGGACTAGGCAAGGATGCCCACTCTCTCCTTCTTTATTCACCATCTTCATTGAACCCTTAGCAGCAGCCATCCGTCAGAACCCACTCATCAGAGGAATCCACACACCCCAAACACAACACAAGATTAGTTTATATGCTGATGACATTTTACTCTTTTTGCAAAATCCTCAATCATCCATGCAAGAAATAACTAAAACCATTGATTTATACTCTACAATATCAGATTATGCAATAAATTAGAATAAATCTTCAATTCTTCCGCTACATCAAACTAAATGGGATGTTGCAGCCCAGGTATCACCTATTCCTTTATGCACAGACCACATCACTTATTTAGGCGTTAAGGTTTCCTCCAGGCTGTCAGAGCTGACTGGACTCAACTTCACTCCTCTACTTAAAACATTAGAAGACGACCTGGGGGCAGTCATGGCCTAGTGGTTAGGGAGTTGAACTGGTAACCCAAAGGTTGCTGGTTCGATTCCAGAACCGGTGGGAAATGACTGAGGTGCCCTTGAGCAAGGCACCTAACCCCTTATCGCTCCCCGGGCGCCACACAAAGGCTGCCCGCTGCTCTGGGTGTGTGTATACACGTTTGCAGTGTGTGTGTGTTAACTACTCACTACTCTGCTCCTAATGTGTGTGCATTAACTTGGATGGGTTAAATGCAGAGGTCAAATTCCAAGTATGGGTTACCATACTTGGCCGTCACTTTCACTTTCACTTTCACTTTCACCGCTGGCACAAGTTACCACTCTCCATCCAGGGCAGAATAGCTATAATCAAAATGACAGTACTTCCAAAAATAAATTATTTTTTCTCAATGATCCCAACCCAACCTTCTCTCAATTGGTTCAAATCTTTAGACTCCATCATTACCCGATTCTACTGGAAAAATAAACCACCACGTATAAAATTAAGCACTTTACAAAAACCCAAATCCTTAGGAGGATTAGAAGCACCGCATTTTTACCATTACTCACTAGCAAACCAACTTCAATACATATATAAATGGACTCACCCCACTCAGTCAGACATGGCCACATGGCTAGACATAGAACAATCACTCTGCGAAAAATTGCACATATCAGACATCCCATTTCTTAGTCAGTCCATTAAACGCCACCCATGTTTCAAATCATTGACAATAGCCTCTGCTCTGACAGCCTGGTGGAAATATCATCACATCACAAACTCCAATCAGGCCCCATCTGAACTCACCCCACTCTGGAATAACCCTGATTTCACAAGCAACAAAAAAACACTCAATTTCCATAAATGGGCACAAAAGGGCATCTCACATTTAAAGCACATTTTTCAGTCTAACAACTTTGTTTCATTTTCTTACTTAGTCCAGGAGTACGGTATCGGGAGCAATCAATTCTTGAATTATCTGCAACTCAAATCAGCTGTATTATCCAAAATCAACAATAGAACTATCAACATTCACCTTCCTACCGCATTAGCAGATTTAATTAATATATCCTCCCCGAAAAAATTACTTTCCAAAATATACAAAATTATAGCTAATTCAAATAAAACCATATCTTTACCAACAATCAAATGGAAAGAAGACCTTTCCATTGCTCCTGATACCGACTTCTGGACTCAAATTTGTAAAAATATTTATTCCATGACTAAAAACGACAACCTTCAGCTCATACAGTATAAGACTCTTCATAGAACACACTACACTGGGGAAAGGCTGGCTAAAATGGGATTCACATCAGGAATTTGCTCACACTGCTCACAAAACTGCCTGGACACATATATCCATGCCACATGGCACTGCCCACCCATTAAACACTTTTGGAAAGACGTCACTGAATCCCTGTCCCGCCTCCTGGGCTGCCACATCCCATTATCCCCCTTACTCTGTCTACTAGGTGATCTATCAACTCTCAATCAGGAAATAACAAATAAAAGGATACTCCTTGTAGCCCTAGCCATCGCCAAGAAAACCATCTTCTTGAACTGGAAATCCCGAAGCACTATTCACATAACACACTGGAAAAATTTGCTCATAGACTACATCTCCCTGGAATATTTTACACCTCATTACAACTGTATATCGGAACCTCAACACTCCAGATCAGACCTCATCCAACTATTACAAATCTAACACACTCATCCTGATTAATTATGTATTCATTTATTATTATACATTTATACAAGGTTTTAGTAATATTGTGAGTATTTTTATTATTATAATTTTTATTGACAGTATGGTTATTAATATTTTCAATATCATAGAAACATTTAACAGTGATGGAATGATGGCGATGTGATGATAATTTGCTTGATATAGGGACGATAATGGTATAATGTATATATTAAATGTTTAAAATAAATAAATGAATAAATAAATAGATAAATGAAATGATGATGATAATAGTGATATAAATATATAAAATATAAAAGTATAAACAATACAAGTCAACACCTAACACATGACACAGATGATTTTAATGCACCAAATGCTGATCTTAATGCACTTCACCTTCTTTTAATGCACCACCTTAGTTTAGGCATACATACAAATAGTAACTGTACAGTGAATGAGAAGAAAGGGAAAGAAAAAGAAAAAAAAAAAAAAAAAATGGGAGGGGGAAAAACATGCACACAGAAACTAGGAGAGGTGTGGTATGTGTTGGGTGTGTGTATTGTTATTATTATTGTTATTATTATTGTTATTATTGTTATTATTATTATTATCATCATTATTACTGCTATTATTATTATTGATATCACTGTCGCCGTCATCGCAAAGTATTATCATCGTCGCCATCTTTAGCATTACTATTATTAGATGAAATAAAATAAAAATAAAAAAACTTTATTATTACTATTGTTGTTATTATTATTATTATTATTATTACTATTGTTGTTGTTGTTGTTATATTATTATTGATATAACTATTGATATTTAGTATTACTATTATTACTGTTATTACTGTTATTATTATTGATATACATGTTGTTATTATTATTGTTATTACTGATTTTATCAATATCAATAGTATCTCCTTTTTTTTGTGTGTTAGTATGAGTACCAATACTGTTTTTTTTTTATTATTTTTTTTTTATCATTATCAATGTTATATATTATTATTATTGATATTACTATTGCCGTCAACACAACTTATCACCATCCTTATTATCATTATTGTATTATTACTGTCATTGCTATCACTGATATTACTGTTACCGTCACCACAAAATATTATTATTATCATTATTATTATACATGCTATTACTATTTAAATACTATTTAATACTTCTAAATATTACTATTATTATTTGTCGTTGCTGTTTTTTTTATTTTTTATTATTACTGTTATTATTACTGCTGTTTTATTGTTGTTTTTGTGTTCTGTTGTTGTGTTCTGTGTTTACCTTATGTACTGTATAATAAAAAAAAATAATAAAAAATAAAAAAATAAAAAATGTGAGCGAATGTTTGACTATTCTTTTTAACTCTTTACTGAAAATAATGTCAGAGTCGATTAGAATAAAATCAAATGTTTACAATGTATTATGTCAGGTAAATGTATCATGCCAGTTTCATAATCAGTTCAAAGATAATAGAAAAAATCAAATGCTCTGGAATAAAGAGAGAAGATGCAATACCTTGACATTATAAAATACATGATGCAAAGTGTTTTGCTTGCACTTCACAGGCTAGTCTGGGTTACAGAATCGCGCTGAGCCTCTTGTTGCATTTCATTATATAGACAGAAACTTCTTTTCACACGAAAACATGAGTTCACAGTGGGAATTTACATTAATCACCATCCCAGACTAACTGGGAGCAGAAGTTGATTTACATGGAAACATTTCCTAATTATGAGAATTTGCATTCAGAGGTTACACCTTTTGAGAGCAGGAGGACATCTGCAGAAGACACACCCTCCTCTGTGTGCGAGTCTTAAATACCTTATTACCTTTTGGTTTACTTCTTTGGGAATGAGACCTTTGTACCAGTCGCACTGAGATATTTCAAATGATATCAAACATGTGTAATACTGTATGATAATTATTCACATTAAACCATATAGATTTTTGGGTGAATTTCAGGTGATCTCAGCATGAAAGAGAGATAGTGGGGGAAGTGGAAAAGACATGTAGATTTGGATGATTCTGAGGTGAGACTTGCGTCTCGAATGGTGATACTAGCTTCACAAGAGTGAGCTCAAATGTTAAATTCCTTTGTTCTCTCAGAGAGTATAGCCCTCTCTTTCAGTTCTTCCTGTTTTTCCAGTCTTACAAGAGTACTACACCAAACCGAACACGAGCATTAACGAGAACCAACAAATGAGAACTAAAACACAGGCATATACAAACAAAGATGTTTGGATTAACACAGGTGATACAAACAAGGAAACTGATGAGTAACCAGAAACAAACTAGAATGCAATAACCTGGGAGACAAACAAGTGGTGGGAAACTGAGAACAAATGAGACGTGTGACTGAAGGATACAAACTAAAAGTCCATGAAACTAAGAATAATCATGACAATCTGGTATAATAATAATAAAATAATCTTTGTAATGGAGATGGTTTTCTATTTACATATGAGGAGTTTTTACAGAAATGTAAATTTCCTGTTACTTCTAAATAATTTGCCATTGTTTAGTTTTTAATGTTGTTCCCTCAGGAGTTACAGTAATACATTATTTAAAGGTCTTGAAAGAACCCTCTTCACATCTCTTTGTGATCCAATCCAAACAACCATTGGTAAGGCTTGTCTAGTTCCACATTCAAGTAATAAAAGATAGATTTTGTAATCACCAAACCGTAAATGTCTATTGGAGTAACTTAATATTGTAAACTGGAAAAATGTTTTGGCTTGCCACATAAATACCTTATTGTGAACAAAGTTAGAGAAGTATATTTCAAATTAAAATTCTACCCATGAAACATTAGGCTACCTAAAGACGTTTAAATCTGACATTGATACAAAGTGTGACTTTTGTGATGTGCAAGATGAAACTATTGTACATTTAATTTTGGTACTGTAATTACACAAAAGTGTTTTTGGAAAGTTTTTGCAGGTATTTTATTGACTTACTTTCAATTTTCTTTATTTTGGAAAGATGCATTGTTGGTTTTGTAAATTCAGACAAAATTTTCTGAAAAATAATTTTATCTTACACATTTATTTCTGCTCTTGGCTAAGTATCATATTCACAAGTGCAAATTCTCCAATCATAAGCCACATTTCTCAGTGAGTTGCACCAATATTTTGAAATGCTCTCTGTATCAAAAAAATGCCAAAGTGAGAAAAACACTTTCATGTTGTTCTTTTTTCAAGATTCCCAATTAGTTTATTTTTCTCTTTTTATTATTATTATTTCATTTCTATTTTGACTAATGAATCATTTAGGGATCCATGTAACAAACAAAACAAGCCCTGAAAATTGATATCAGAACACAAATTATACACCCACTTAATATTTAATCGTATTAGATGATTAATTTATTGCATTTTATAGATTTGACTGTCAATGAAACATTTGCAATGTGCTTGTAAAAGGTGTTCTCTTTCATAGGTTCACTCAACGCTGCGGATAGCGCAGTGGGATATTCTCCGAATGTGCCGATTGTCTGAAGCCCTATAGAATCACGCCAATTCATTGGCTGATGGCGCCCGCGCAGTCTGGCTCCGCCCCGACGCTCTTACGTCGCATCATTACATATTCGCGTGCGCCATCTGCTCCTCAGATTTCTCTGCCTTCAGAACGAAGCGGTCACGTTTGCCCTTCGCTCGTGATTTTTCTGAGCTCAAAAAAAAAAAAAAAAAAAAAAAACGACTTCTGGATTATTCTCGGCGCTTCTGCGACTGTTCAAGCGGAACTCTGTTTCTCCTTACGGTGAAGTTGCCATGGAATACCGACGCTGTACTCCGCCATGTGCTCGTTACATCGCTGACGACGACCCACACAGTAAGTGTGTTAAATGTTTGGGTTTTTCACATGCGCGCGAGGCAGTCATAGGATCGTCTAAATGCAAATTCTGTGAAAATTTGTTGCTCAGAACCCTCAAATCGCGGCTCGCGGTTTTTGAGAGGGAATCATTCGTCTCCCCCTGTCGCGCTCCCGAGGCCGCTCGAGGATCCGCGACTTGGGGTTCGGATGTAGACGAGCCCCGCTCTTTCTCTCCCTCCCTCCCCTCGGCACGCGCGAGGCATGCCAGTCGAATTTTCGCACGATTATTTGCGCCCCAGCCCGGGAGCACGCGACGCGGTTTCTTTCGGGCTGGAGGATGTACTTTTTACCGAGGCTTCCGACTCCGAGGATTTCGGGCCTCCTCTCACCGACGAGGTTATCCCGCCGAGCGGCCAGGAAGCGCGGCCTACTGCGGCCTACGCGGAGCTCGTTGACGTACTTTCGCGCGCTACGGAGAAGCTCGCTATTGATTGACCCGACGAGCCCCGCGAATCTCAGTCGTCGAAACTCGACGAGAGACTTCTCAGTGGCCCTAATTCTAGGCCTCAACGGAGAAAGCTGCCATTTTTCAGTGATCTGCATCACGAGATTTCCAGATCCTGGAAGCAGCCTTTCTCTGCGCGCCTCACTAATGCGGCAGCTGCTGATTTCACCAACCTAGTAGGTTCTGTGGAACAGGGCTATTCCGCCATTCCGGCGATTGAGGAGACTTTAGCCGACCATCTTGCTCCGTCGTCTGCGCCGTCCTGGAAGTCGCGCCCCCTCCTCCCCTCTAAAGCATGTAGGACTACTTCCTCTCTCATTGGGAAATCCTACATGGCGGCTGGGCAGGCAGGCATGACCCTGCACACTATGGCCATTCTTCAGGCCTACCAAGCGGACGTCCTGAAGGAAATGGACGAGGGCGACGGCGTGACCCCCGAAGCAGTCAAGGAGCTTCGTAAGGCTACGGATTTAGCCTTAAGAGCCACCAAACATACTGCACGCGCCATAGGTCGCTCTATGGCTGGTTCCGTTGCGGTGGAACGCCACTTGTGGCTTAATCTCACGGAGATCCGTGACAAGGAGAAGGTTTTCCTCTTGGACGCCCCCATTTCTCAAACGGGGTTGTTTGGTGAGGCGGTCAACACAGTGGTTGAGAAATTCCGCTCCTCCAAATCCCAATCGGCCGCGTTCAGACAGTTCATGCCCAGGAGGGTTAGGGAACCTTCTGCTCCCTCCCCTGTTCGACCCAGAGAACGTCCCTCTTATAGACCGGAGTTCTCTTCCAGGAGGAGCGAACCGGTGCATCCCCCACCTACACAGGTTTGGGGAGCCCGCGGTCGCCCATTTCCCCGTCAACGGCCTCACAAGCGCCTCCAGTTGAAGCGGTCCGACAAACCGACCGCTCCGGCGGCCCAGAGCCGTTCCTGACCCTCCGGTCGGAAAAAGGAGAGCTCCTCTGCTTCCTCAAGGTTGGGACAGACCGCGCAAGCGTTTCTGCCCACCTCCCAGCTCTCCTTTCCTTGCCCTGTCACCTTCGCCACTCAGAGTGTCTCGAAGTGCAGGCCATTTTTCACCATCTCTACTCAGCCCGGCGCGGGAGGAAGGAGACGCTTTTTGCTTTCTCCCCTCACCCCCGACACTCTCTATAACTGCCGGTCGCATCCTCGGAGGCACTTTTTGTTCTCCTCCGGAGCAGGCAGACCTGGTCACCATGACCCCAGCATCGATGCCTCCCATCACGTGCCAGGACGCCAAGGGCTCTCCTGCACAGTCAACTTCTCTACCCCACGAACGTCAACACGGCACCCTCACTCAGGTATGTCGTCTGCATTACAACATCCCTCTTCCTCTTTCACATTTCTTTCAAGAATGGGAGCGCTTACCAGGGGTATCGTCTTGGGTTCTCCGCACAGTTCGGTTCGGCTACACTCTTCAGTTTTGCCGCAATCCCCCCTGTTTCAACGGGGTCTTTCCTACTGTAGTGGACAGCGCCACTCAGGCTTCTGTACTTCAGCAGGAAATTTCATCCCTCCTTCTCAAAGGAGCAATAGAGGAGGTTCCTTCAGGAGAAACCGAACGGGGCTTTTACAGCCGTTATTTCCTGGTCCCGAAGAAGGGCGGCGGTTTGCGTCCCATCCTGGACCTCCGCCGACTGAACTTCGCCCTTTACAAAGGGAAATTCAAGATGTTGACGCTGAAAGCTATCATATCTCAGATTCGGCCAGGGGATTGGTTCGTGACAGTAGACCTAAAGGATGCTTACTTTCACATCCAGGTTGTACGGCGACACAGGCAGTTCCTCAGGTTCGCCTTTGGAGAAAGAGCGTTCCAGTACAGGGTCCTTCCCTTCGGCCTCGCTCTGGCCCCGAGGACATTCACGAAGTGTATGGATGCAGCTCTGGCCCCATTGCGGCTCCAGGGCATCCGTATTCTAAATTACCTGGACGATTGGCTCATTTTAGCCCAGTCCAGGGAACTAGTGACCCACCACAGCGACATCGTCCTGAGTCATATCCAGTCTCTCGGTTTGAGGTTGAACTCGGAGAAGAGTGTTCTTGCTCCGGCTCAAAGCACCATTTTCTTGGGGGTGAACATGGATTCCGTTCTCATGCAGGCCCGCTTGGCTCCTGCACGGATTTCCAGTCTGACGACATGCTTGGCCCGTTTTTCGCTAGGCCATCATGTGTCTGTGGGCACTTGCCGCAGGATGCTGGGCCTAATGGCTGTGGCCTCCTCTGTGCTACCGCTGGGCCTGCTCCACATGAGACCCTTCATGTGGTGGATGAAGCTCTCAGGGGTTCGGCCCTCCGGGCCAACCCTTCGTCTACTGAAGGTATCGCGCAGTTGCTTTCGAGCCCTGTCAGTTTGGCGGGACCCTCTTTTTCTTCGGAAAGGGGTCAGCATGGGTACGGTATTTCGTCGTCAAATGATTACGACGGATGCCTCTCTCACCGGCTGGGGAGCGGTTTTCGAGGGCAGACCAGCGTGTGGGGTCTGGACTGGCGAGACTCTCTCTTGGCACATAAACTGCCTGGAGTTAAGAGCCGTTTTTCTGGCTCTGCATCATTTTCTCCCTCTTCTGGAAGGACACCATGTAATTGTCAGAACAGACAACATGGCAGTGGTGTCTCATGTGAACCGGCAGGGGGGTTCTCGGTCGCGCACCCTAGACAGGCATGCGCGTCACCTTCTCCTGTGGTCTCAGAGCAGATTCCTATCTCTGAGAGCAGTTCATGTCCCAGGGGTTCTGAACCTCGCAGCAGATTTTCTATCGAGGCAGAAACTCAGATCGGGAGAATGGATGTTGAACCGCCAGACGGTGGCCCTGATATGGGAGGTTTTCGGAGAAGCGGAAGTGGACCTCTTTGCATGTCAAGAGTCGTCCCAATGCCCGCTTTGGTTCTCCCTGAGTCCCCCGGCTCCATTAGGGATAGATGCGTTTGCTCACCCTTGGCCAACGCAGAAACTCTATGCCTTCCCGCCCATCAAACTGATCCAGGCGGTCTTGGCCAGAGTGAGAGAGAGCGGAGTCCGCCTCCTCCTGGTAGCTCCGTTCTGGCCGTCTCAGCCATGGTTTTCGGAGCTAATTCCTCTGCTGGAATCTTCCCCCTGGAAGATCCCGGTCAGGGAAGACCTGCTGTCCCAACTGCAGGGCAGGATATGGCATCCTCGCCCAGACATATGGAAGCTGTATGTTTGGCCGATCAGAGGCCGTTAGCATTAAGTTCTGATCTCCCAACTGACGTTCAGGAGACCATTGCGAGTGCTAGAGCCCCTTCTACAAGGAGGCTATATTCTTCCAAATGGAAGGTTTTTGAGACATGGTGCTTAGCACATGATAGGAGCCCGGTTAACTGCCCTGTTGGTTCAGTACTGGAATTCCTGCAGGAGAAGTTTGCTTCTGGAGCAGCTGCTACCACTCTCAGAGTTTATGTCGCAGCTATTGCAGCACATAGGGAATCGGACGAGATTCCCCTGGGGAAACTAAGGTTAGTTTCGGCCTTCATGCGTGGGGTTAAGCGCCTGAAACCGGCTCGCTCCCCTAGAGTTCCCTCATGGGACCTTTCTATTGTCCTAGAGGGTTTGACGAAGGCCCCCTTTGAGCCCTTGGAGTCAGCTCCGGAGCGGATTCTGACTCTCAAGGTTTCTCTTTTGTTGGCCTTGTCCTCATTAAAGCGGGTAGGAGACTTACAAGCTCTTTCTGTTAGCAAGTCTTGCTTGGACTTTGCTCCTGGCTTGGTCAAGGTTTCCTTGAGGCCGAGACCAGGGTATGTCCCCAAAGTTCTTTCCACAACTTTCCGCTCGCAGGTGGTTAACCTTAACGCTTTCCACCCTCCTCCATTTTCTTCTGAGGAAGATAGGAAGCTTAACTTGCTCTGCCCAGTTCGTTCTCTTAAGATATATGTAGACCGCTCAGGCGGTTGGAGGAAATCTAACCAGCTTCTGGTTTGCTTCGGTGCTGGCCGCCGTGGGCTTGCTGCATCAAAGCAGAGGATTTCTCACTGGGTCACAGAAGCTATCTCGTTGGCTTACGAGGTGCGTGGCTTGCCTTCACCTCTTAGCATTAGAGCACATTCCACCAGAAGTGTGGCATCTTCTCAAGCTCTTTTTAGAGGAGCACTTTTGGAGGACATTTGTGTTGCGGCAGGCTGGTCCTCTCCGCACACTTTTGTAAGGTTCTATAATTTGGATCTTGACATGACCCCGGGTTCCCAGGTTCTTTCTGTTTGAACTCATCTTGGTCGTTGTCTCATTTATGTACCAGTCATGGAAAGCGCTCTAGCTTGGCGAGTTTGGTAGTCCGTTCCCACTGCGCTATCCGCAGCGTTGAGTGAACCTATGAAAGAGAACGTCTCTGGTTACTTACGTAACCTATGTTCTCTGAATAGGGAACGAGACGCTGCGTTAGCTGCCAAGCTCCTCGCGCTGCTGACAGTTTTCTTTTCGGCAGAGAAATCTGAGGAGCAGATGGCGCACGCGAATATGTAATGATGCGACGTAAGAGCGTCGGGGCGGAGCCAGACTGCGCGGGCGCCATCAGCCAATGAATTGGCGTGATTCTATAGGGCTTCAGACAATCGGCACATTCGGAGAATATCCCACTGCGCTATCCGCAGCGTCTCGTTCCCTATTCAGAGAACATAGGTTACGTAAGTAACCAGAGACGTTTTTATGCTTGTTTGGGCATGAGTTTGTTGCATTTGTCTGTTCTGACCAGCAGGGGTCACCAGCGTCGAACACCTGATCGAAGCTTTGAAAAGCTTCGTTTCTCCCACTGACTATGTCTGTAGACATAATAGACCGTAAAAAAGTAGGCCTATATTGTAATGCTTTTGAAAGTAATTAGCCTATAGCCTATCGTATATAATTTGCAGGCATCAGGGAGCCGCTTCAATATGCGTGCTCGGTTTTTACTTTCTTCAAGGATCTTCAAAACTGCCATTTTCTGTCTTAAAGGTTTAAAGTAGCTAGCCTAGCCTATGTGGAGAAAAAAAATCAAGGCTACTTAAAGGGTTAGAACAAGTTTAGAGCTTGACAGAAAGCTTCTAAAGCTTCATAATATACCGTATTATAGTAACTGTTGCTTTGGTGGAGAATGTTATAGGTTTTTTACAGTCGCTAGGACACATTTCTCAATACTTAGGTCACTTTTTCAAACCTCTTCACACAGTGAGCACAGCAGAAGTATATGTGGGCTAAACTGTGGATCATTTATCATTGCTGTGGCACAAAATGCATTCAATGACTACATCTTTCAAATCACATTAATTATTTTCTCACTTCCAACCGCCAAAACTCTGTGTACCTACAGGCCAATTTGCACATGCTTACATACCGTTTTCAAAACTGTTACAGTTTTTTCCACTTGCTAACACACTAAAATGACACACATAGAGCAAAACCTCTTCTCAAGTCTCCACACATTTGGCATGAGTGAGAAACCTCTTCTCCACAGTCTAAAGACATTTTCTGCTTTACACACATTTTGCAATTCAGAATGGTACTTTTTAAACACACTGAACACAGTTCTCTGTGTAACACACAACAATCTGACATAAAGTCACATGTTTGCCATTTCAAAACACACAAAACAGCTCCATGAGCTGATTGGCCGATACATGTGTCACCTGACCAAACACCTCAATGCTTCATTGTTAACACTTCAATCTTTTTCAGTTTACTGTTTTTTTGTGAGTATATTTTTGTTCAGTCCAGTGTAAATATTTCTGCCCTGCATATGTTGCACGGACTTGAACCTGCTCTTTAAGACCAAGGAAACACACACATCAGGTTCAGATTATTCACATAATCACAGATCTCTGCCCACTATCACAGGTACAACACACACACACACACACACACACACACACACACACACACACACACACACACACACACACACACACACACACACACACACACACACACACACACACACACACACACACACACACACACACACACACACACACACACACACACACACACACACAGATTCTTCACATTCACTTCTGCTGTTCTAATCTGAACTCTGAACTTTTTTTTTGTTATTGTTATGGAGACATTTTCCCACACTTCTCATTGCACTCGTCCTGTCCTCGGGTCTGTCTCTGTCAGTAGCCAATGGGAGTGAGGAGGCGGAGTCAGCGCAGTCCAAGCGTGACAGTAAGGCTTTTCTGGCCTTTTATCCGTTGATACAGCATTGTGTGTGTGTTTGTGTGTTTGTGTGTTTATGTGTGCGTGTGTGTTTGTGTGTGTGTTTTTCAGCATAGCTCCAAAGCTGAAGAAGCAAAACCCTCTTCTGAGGCGTCTCATGATGCGTCCGCTCATCGTTTTTGAGTCATTAGTCTCCCAATGTTCTTTACATTTTTGCTTCTGTTTCTCCTGGTTTAACTATGAAGACAGACGCTTCATTAAGCTAATAAAGTTACTGAGGGTTTCCTCCGGTTTCATCTTAAACTGTAATAAAAATCAGCTCTGATTTCATTGAATGTG
Source organism: Leuciscus idus (assembly GCA_021554675.1). Taxonomy (NCBI): domain Eukaryota; kingdom Metazoa; phylum Chordata; class Actinopteri; order Cypriniformes; family Leuciscidae; genus Leuciscus; species Leuciscus idus. Next base: position 35,012,359 of record CM038633.1, on the reverse strand, counting down.
TTTGAAACAAACTTTAATGAAATTAAGTCATGATTTATGCCTTATATTGAACTTCTATAAATGTGCCTTAAAAGTTCTGCTGTGCTGTCAGCAATAAACTTATTTTGGAATCATATCCTGAATATATTTCATTATTAACCCTCGTGGACTGTTCGATTTCTGTGTACACCCTTTATGGAGCGACAAATTGACCCAAATTGGATTCAATAAAATTCCTCAAAAATCACACTATGAAAAACAACAAAGATTCAGGTACAAACTGTAAACTTTTAATATCAACATTTGTCAAACATTACAAAAACATATATATATATGTTTTTTAACCATTTTTTAAAACCGTTTTGACAAAATTTGTAAAATAATTTAAAATACTGACTTTTTTGGCATATACATTTTTTTAACGGTTTCATTTTTTTTTTTTTTTTACATTTTATGCTTAGAAAATCCACCTGCTTGCACTGACTCAACCAAAGCTGTAATTTGCAATTAATTCTGAACACCGTGATTTATCTTTTTCAAGTGTGTTTGGTTAGGGTTAGATCACTTGACATTGTGTTGAAGTTGAAGTTGAGTTGACGCGCCCTGACATTAATCAAATAAATGTTTTTATTTTGTGTCTGTACAGTTGCTTTTGAATACCTGCCTATGAGGGTCAAATTGACCTGTGAACATCACGAGCGTAATTGTAATATTGTTAGTATATGTCAAAACACATCAGTATGTTGAAACTTTGCATGCATGTTCATGATGATAAATGAGAAAAAGCCACAAAATATCAAGAAAAAACAAAACAAAACAAAAGGTTTAATATTATTTCAGGTAGTTTGAAAAAATAAATGATAGCTCATTTTTACCATCTGTGGCTGACAAAATATTTTTCTGTATTGAAATAAGTGTGGAAAAGCTCATTTTTAGTTCATACGGTAGTATAAAAAAACAAGATAGAACCAAGAAATGTTATTATTTTGGGTCGGTACAGTTGCCATAGAGCGTTAAAATATGTGGGTCAAATTGACCCGTGAAACTCCACTGTACTGTGGGTTTTGGAAAGCCTTCAGCCTCACAAATCAGGACCATGTTCACGCTTCAGGCACCACGATTCTTTCTGGATCACTGGAGAACCTTGAACTATTAATTCAAATGTTCGTGTCTTCTTGAGGCCAGCCATGGAAACAACACACTCATACACGCCAGAGTTGGAGAACTTCAACTTGTCAAACTTGGGCGGGCTATTCAGCTTGATATTGCCCTTTCTCCAAGATATTTGTGGTGTTCCTGAAGCCTCAACTTCTACGGTCATCTCAAAACGCTCGCCGAGTCCCTTGAAAATTTGACCAGCGGTGCTAAGAACCACATCAAGATATTCAACTGTGATGGGTACAGAAGCCGCCGACATATCCTCACTGTCCACCAGAGAACATTTGTATTCTCCAGTGCTTTCCCGGGTGACTTTGGTCAAGGTGTATGTGTTGGAGTTCTCCACTGTCCTTTTCTCTCCCTTCATGTAAAAGATGAAGCTAGAAGGTGGAGGGTTTCCATCCGCAGTGCATTTGAGGGTCACGTCGTCCCCTTCCTTAAAAGGACCCTGGGACACCACTTGAAGACTGAGCTTCTCGGTAGGGTAGTTCACAGTGAAGATAAGAGGGGAGGAAACCATGTTAGCACACCGGATGTGTTGAATCTGACAGGTGAAACTGGCACCAATGTCTCCCTTCACTGCTGTATACTCAAGCTCAGATTTGTTTGAAGACAGTCCCGTCGCTTTATCAACATCCACAGTTGTACTGATTTTAATGGCTGCTCCATCAGACAAAAGTGGAGTTTTGTTCTTGAACCATGTGATGTCGGCAGCAGGATTGGCACTTTCAGTGCGACACTGCGCTAACTTAGTTAGTTTGCCAACTGCAATCGCAGTCGTTTGGTTTGTAATCTGAGGTCGTGATGGAAGCTTGTAAATAACCAGTTGAACAGGGTACTCAAAAATGTCATCTTTCCCCACCACCATGCAGGTGAAGGTTCTCTGATCTGCCATGGTCACTTCTCTGATGACGAGGCCAAAATCTTGTTTGATACCGACTCTGTTTTTGTAGTTCGCATCGTTTAAAAAAGAGGCATTCTGACCCACATGTTTCACCAGAATGTTGCTATCGACGTCGTATTTCCATTTAACAAACCCTTCCATGACACGGCCATTGTTGCATGGGATTTCAACATTGTCTCCATACTTTCCAGTGACAGTTTCCAAGCCACTCACTTGATTTATCAGGCATACGGTGAGCAGAGACGTTAAAGAGGCGGTACAGTGCATCTTTCGGCAGTCTGGGACTGTGTTGCACTTAATCTTGAGAAATAATATCCTTAGAGCGTCCTTGCTGGATAAAGATGTGGAAACTACAGTGCGTCAATAAAATTAAAACGTTGAGGTTGTTCCCCACGTGTCTCATCTCAAGACGAACAAGCCACCTTCTTTATGTGGACAGATGTGACGTGATGATGCAAAGACATGCTCGAATTTCCAGCGGAAATCCACCAGTACCACTGGAATTAAAAACATTATTACAAGCTTACCGTTTTGTATCGAGCTACGGCAAGCAGAGAGTTTTGAACACTGAGTGGTTATGTACTTGCTCAAAAATTGATTTTGGATAATTTTTAACCCAAAAAAGTTACGGACTGCAGCTTTAATTTAAAACTTACATTTTTACTTAAAAAAATCTAGATGATCTGGACAAGTTTTTACAATCAATTAATGTTAAATGTGTGATTTAAAAAAAGGTAGTGTGAAATTAAATGTAAAAACTGTAATTTGAAAATAGTAAAATCTTACGTAGTCTTTCTCTCTTCAGGGATGAACTTCGTTTTCTTTTAGATGCTCTACCTGGAGGATTCGGAAGATAATGAAGATAATTCTAACATAAATCAAACTGAATGGCAGATTAATCAGAATAAGGTTTTATTTTATATGGTTTATATGGGGTTTTTTTTCAGTCAAAGTGTTGTCAGTTCCATCTTCACAAATAAGAGATCAACAGCTCCTTATCTTATTTAAAACATTGTATTTAACTTATTAATAACATGTACGTTGCAATCTCTAGAATTCAGATGTTATCTTACCAAATAACAGAAAAATTGAAAAAAATTAAAGGGTTTCAGCATTTTGAAAATCCATAGCATATGATATTTATTTATTTTGTGGAACTGAACATGGAAGGACATCACATGACTGTCAAATTCACAACTACTGTTTATGTTAGTGCTTCAATCAACAGATCGTTACAGGAGGAAACAATGAATAGCTATTTAGCTCAATTTGAACAGTTAAATGTCAAATGTTACACGCAAACAAATTGGAATCAATAAATTGTATAAAATTAAAACATATAAAAAGCATGTGACATCTTGACCCAGTTTAACATTTATACTAAGAACAACTTTTTATTATCCAGAATATATCACCCAATATGATTGTGGAATTTTACATTGTATTCACAAAAGCTATCCTTATTAGGAAAGTTTTCAAACTATTGGACAAGCAAGCATTTTCATATTTGGGCCATTACTAAAATATAGACCCTAATGAGAATGACTCTCGCTCTCCCCAAGTGAGAATATTGCTTTTCATGAACTGGCAGATTTGACGAGTGTAAAATAAAAAATACACTGGTAACACTAAAATAAGCTCTCATTTGTTATCATTAGTTCATGCATTATAACTAACATAAAGTAACAATGAGCAATATAGCATTTATCAAACTATTCACTGTAGTTCATACAAATGTCAGTTCATTTTAGTTCACAAGTTAATTAACTAATGTTAACACAGATACTGTTACTTTTGATGATGAGATTAACATTTGAGATTAATAAATGTTGTATTCTTTATTCTTAGTTCATGTTAACTGATGTAAACTAATGTAAACAAATGAAACCTTATTGTAAATAGTTACAAACTACATGAAACTTTGACATACCTGAATAGACTTGTGATCGCAGGAGAGAATCAAACAGCAAATGAAGGATGTCAAATTACCAATAAAGTTGGTGTCTAAAAACCACTTCCTCAAAACATTTACAGAAAGTGTTCAGCATACATGTGCCAACTTGACACTTTTCAGTTTTGGCCTGCATGACAGGACGATGTTGATGTTGTCATGTTGTGTTTTGGCCTGAAGCGCCACCCTCCACCTATCTACCAATCACAAAGTCAGTAGTGTTTCGGCATCCGGGTTGCCAGCTCAGCTCTAGTTACCACAGCTGCAGATACAAACGTTCGTGCTGGATCCTGCAGCCTATCTGGCAACCTCGAGTCAGGGGGAGGGGGAGGGGATACACCACTCTACAGTAATTTGAAAGTGATTGCAGTACCAGTTTTGGCCACAATCTTAGCCTCATAGCATAATTGCCTAAGTCATATTTCAATGTCTTTGGAAAACAAGGAGAAACAAAAAATGACTTAGGCAATTATGCTATGAGGCTAACGATATGGCTCCTTTAAAGCAATGTAAAAACATATGTTGTCATAACTTATTGATCGTATCATTTTTTTTACAGTGTTAAATGAATGTGGATTAAATAATGCAGTTCTAAGCTAAGGAGACACAACTGTTAATACCATTATAAAGAGTATAAAATCAGAATTCAAACTCTTGAGTAATACAACTGTCAGAAACAAGTACAGTAACTAAATATGCTTCTTAGAAGATATGCAGAGCTCAAGGCTCGAACTCCCAATAAAAATTAGGAAGGTCAACACACCCTGTCGTGGACCCAAAAATAAAAATAAACGCCTCTCCGTTTCGCAAATTCACAATATAAGGGGCATATTAAATATAGTAAACAGAAATTCTCTTCCCGTTTATGAAGGCAACGGGCCCATTAAACCCAGCTTTCTTTCTTTCCCTTCTTGCCTTTTCAACGAGTTGCCAAAGTTTGTTTCTCGCCTCTTTGTCTTCCTGCGTCAGATCTTCCAAGATCCGAATTTTCTTCTGTTTCAAAAGTTCGGATCGTTTGGCCTCTGCCCATATTGCATCTCGACAAGTGCGGGATAAAAACTAAACGATGATCCGTCGCGGATTGGTGTTTCCATGACTTGGGGCCAAGCCGATGCACAATGTCGACCATGTCCTGCAGTTTCTCTGCGGTGTGTGGAGAGAGGTTCCTGAACAGCTCGATAACGACCATTTTGTAGCTGTCCAAACCGCTGCATTTCTCATTGAGAGCTTTATTTTCCTTTTCCAACTTCACAACTTTTGTTTGCAGAGAAAGCACCTTATCCGTCACGTCCTCCACCTGCTTGTTGATAGCTTCAAGCGAGCAGGTGAGGTTACAGATTGAAGCAGTGTTTTCCTTCACCGATGCCTCGACGGAATGCAGTTTTACCAATGACTCTTCTTGTAACTTGCTAACCTTTTCGATTGCCGCTAGCAGCACAGAATTAGAGACCGAGCAGGGGACTTACTAGGAGTGTCAGGAGAGCCCCCAAATGCATCTTCTAGACGTCTTGTGTAGTTATGTGCTTTTAGATTTTCGTTGTTTGCAGAAGCCTCGACAGAGGCTGTATCCATATTTTCGTCCATGGTTGTATCAACAGAGCTACTTCACTCAGGCGTAGAAACTAACTAAAATAAACGAAAGAGGGTCCCAAAAAAGGTCTTAAAAGGATATGTTGAGATTCCACTAAAAGTTATATAAAAAATTGAGCATAGAAATTCAAGCCTTAAGCACAGCACATAGCAATGGATTAGAGCGTAATAAAGTTGGTGTTAACACGGCGCCATCTTGACCCGAACTCCCTACGGAGAGCCTTGGCACTTCCTATTAGTCCCATTGTATTGATCTTGGTTGCAGTTCCATTAGAGTTCCACTGGAGGTGATCGCGGGCGAGCGCAGACTGAATGGGAGTCTATGAGGCTAGACGGCTAAATTTGTCTCTTTCACCCGATTGCCATTGAGAAATCTCAGATTTGATTGTAGGTTTTGCAAGTTCAACATGGGTTATAGGTCGAAAATTGTCCTTTCGATTTCTTACAGGTTGAGTTGTTGTTGCCCATAACACGCTAGCATTCTGCTAATGAACGCTGATTGGTCAGTGAAAGACTGATTACGACCAGAGATACCACTTGATGGCATCGTGGCATCCGAAGCGGGACCAGAAACAAACAAAACAAAAACTCTACCTGTGTCAGCTGTGTTGTGTGTTTACCTGTGTCAGCTGTGTTGTGTATTTACCTGTGTCAGCTGTGTTGTGTTGTTACCTGTGTCAGCTGTGTTGTGTGTTTACCTGTGTCAGCTGTGTTGTGTATTTACCTGTGTCAGCTGTGTTGTGTGTTTACCTGTGTCAGCTGTGTTGTGTGTTTACCTGTGTCAGCTGTGTTGTGTGTTTACCTGTGTCAGCTGTGTTGTGTATTTACCTGTGTCAGCTGTGTTGTGTGTTTACCTGTGTCAGCTGTGTTGTGTATTTACCTGTGTCAGCTGTGTTGTGTATTTACCTGTGTCAGCTGTGTTGTGTATTTACCTGTCAGCTGTGTTGTGTATTTACCTGTCAGCTGTGTTGTGTATTTACCTGTGTCAGCTGTGTTGTGTGTTTACCTGTGTCAGCTGTGTTGTGTATTTACCTGTGTCAGCTGTGTTGTGTGTTTACCTGTCAGCTGTGTTGTGTGTTTACCTGTGTCAGCTGTGTTGTGTATTTACCTGTGTCAGCTGTGTTGTGTGTTTACCTGTGTCAGCTGTGTTGTGTATTTACCTGTGTCAGCTGTGTTGTGTATTTACCTGTGTCAGCTGTGTTGTGTGTTTACCTGTGTCAGCTGTGTTGTGTTGTTACCTGTGTCAGCTGTGTTGTGTGTTTACCTGTATCAGCTGTGTTGTGTAGTTACCTGTGTCAGCTGTGTTGTGTATTTACCTGTGTCAGCTGTGTTGTGTGTTTACCTGTCAGCTGTGTTGTGTGTTTACCTGTGTCAGCTGTGTTGTGTATTTACCTGTGTCAGCTGTGTTGTGTAGTTACCTGTGTCAGTTGTGTTGTGTATTTACCTGTGTCAGCTGTGTTGTGTATTTACCTGTGTCAGCTGTGTTGTGTATTTACCTGTCAGCTGTGTTGTGTATTTACCTGTGTCAGCTGTGTTGTGTATTTACCTGTGTCAGCTGTTTTGTGTATTTACCTGTCAGCTGTGTTGTGTATTTACCTGTCAGCTGTGTTGTGTGTTTACCTGTGTCAGCTGTGTTGTGTGTTTACCTGTGTCAGCTGTGTTGTGTTTACCTGTGTCAGCTGTGCTGTGTGTTTACCTGTGTCAGCTGTGTTGTGTGTTTACCTGTGTCAGCTGTGTTGTGTGTTTACCTGTGTCAGCTGTGTTGTGTGTTTACCTGTGTCAGCTGTGTTGTGTATTTACCTGTGTCAGCTGTGTTGTGTATTTACCTGTCAGCTGTGTTGTGTGTTTACCTGTGTCAGCTGTGTTGTGTATTTACCTGTCAGCTGTGTTGTGTATTTACCTGTCAGCTGTGTTGTGTATTTACCTGTGTCAGCTGTGTTGTGTATTTACCTGTGTCAGCTGTGTTGTGTGTTTACCTGTGTCAGCTGTGTTGTGTTGTTACCTGTGTCAGCTGTGTTGTGTGTTTACCTGTATCAGCTGTGTTGTGTAGTTACCTGTGTCAGCTGTGTTGTGTATTTACCTGTGTCAGCTGTGTTGTGTGTTTACTTGTGTCAGCTGTGTTGTGTGTTTACCTGTGTCAGCTGTGTTGTGTGTTTACCTGTATCAGCTGTGTTGTGTAGTTACCTGTGTCAGCTGTGTTGTGTATTTACCTGTGTCAGCTGTGTTGTGTGTTTACCTGTGTCAGCTGTGTTGTGTATTTACCTGTGTCAGCTGTGTTGTGTAGTTACCTGTGTCAGCTGTGTTGTGTGTTTACCTGTGTCAGCTGTGTTGTGTGTTTACCTGTGTCAGCTGTGTTGTCGATGCCTCGAGAGAAAAGAAAGTGCAGAGCGCGAAAGCACCAAAGTGACTGAAGGATTGCCGTAAAGCAGTATCTCTGGTCGTATGATGTGTATGACGTCATTGACATTTTAAAAGACTTTTTGAAGCAAATAAGTGACTCTAAAAAATCTAACACCCAGCAATGTGTAATTTCTTTGCATCTCCTTTCGAATACAACATTCAAATTACTAGACAACAAATTATATCCTGAGAAAAGTGGATTTTGAGGGGTATAGCGTCATAGACCTCCATTCATTCTGCACTCGTCTGCGAGCGCCCCCGCATGGACAGAGACGTGTTACTGCAGCCAGTCCAGAAACCAGAAGTAACCAGAGAGTGCCAATTCTCTTCCTATTAGACATTCTCTGATATAGTTCAGTTCAGTTCAGTAACAATAACACGTAATATCCTGCAGAGGGCAGTGATGATCTATTTCAGATCAACACACGATATTACCCAACTTTATTTTCTTCAAGTAACCGGCTGTTTCAATATCTGTGTGTAGTTTTTTTCCTTCTTCATGAAGTTGATTTTCTTTAAGAATATTGGCAGTCCTCATTGACATTTCCATTCATGTCATAATCATTTAGATATTTTGAAAGCAGTCAAGCTCTACTCAATAAAACTAACCATAATTTCAAGCACAGAGAGACGATTATGTTTTTTAGTTTATGTACATGTACACTCAAAAAAAGTGTCTGCTAGATGACTAAATGTTAATGACTAATCTAGATGTGTGTGTGTGTGTGTCCTGTTCTGTTCTGTTCAGTGTGGTCTGTGTATTAATCTAATGAGCTCTAATCAGCATTATCTTACTGGCTCTAATTAGACACACACATTTTTTACATCAATGCGTTTGCATATGAATGCATTTACTATCAGATGCATATTTGTTTATCTATTTTTCTGTGCAGACTTTAGACTGCTTTTGTTTAATATTTGAGATAATATTTCTATAACCCTTTAACCCCAAACCTGCTTTTTCATCCATTGAAATGTATTTCATGTCATTTTATTTTATTGTATAATATGCATTTCTACATTTTATTAAGCCGTTTTCCTTAATTGGCTGATTTCAGGTTTTACCTTCATTCTGGGTTCATTAGTTCCTCACAGTTTAGTCAAACCCTGAATCACACACACACAGTTGTTTGTCAGTCTGATCATTGTTTGCTAATGTTGGACTGTCTGGTGTTTCTCTGCAATTAGATTCTGTCAGACACACACACACGCACACACACAACCACACACACACACACACACACACACACACACACACACACACACACACACACACACACACACACACACACACACACACACACACACACACACACACACACACACACACACACACACACACACACACACACACACACACACACACACACACACTCTCACTGTGTGTTTTAAAGCTTTGCATGGACAAGCTCCTGGTTATGTTTCTGATCTTATTAGTTTCCATCGTGCAAATGAACTTACAGTTGAATGCGAATTGATGATGACAATGCAGAATTTAAATGCGCACCTCAACTCTTCTGTTTCCACTGAAACTGGATCAGGAGCTCAACAATATTCAATAGTAGATATTGATGGTTGGCCTGCTGCAATAGCCAATGCCAAACATTGATTTCAGTGGTACCAACAGTGCAAATATTGGGCATTGGTCAATGTGAAACATGTATAATTCTCTGATGAGTCCACCTTCAGTGTCTTTCTCACATCTGTGAGAGTTACGGTCTGGAGAAGAACCAAAGTGGCTCAACACTCGACTGTTTCTGTCCAGAGTGAAGCACAGCAGTGGATCAGGGACGGTGTGGGCTGAATATCATGGCATTACTGTGATTGATGGACACGTCTCTGCCAAGAACTACTGAACCGTTCTGGAGGATCATGAGCACCTGATGCTTCAAACGTACCCTGAAGATGGGGCCGAGAATCCACATGATAACACACCAATACACACAGCAAGACTGAGAGGTTTGATTAACATGAAAGTAAAGTTGAACATCAAGATCTGAATATTATTGAGCCTCTTTGGAGTGTTTTTGGAGAAGCGAGTCAGAAAACGTTTCCTCCACCAGCATCATATAGTGACCCGGACAGTGTTCTGGAAGAGGAATGGATTAAAATCCCTCTGGTCGCTGTGAAGGACTTTTATCTGTCATTCCCAAGATGATTTAATGCTGTATTGGCAGCAAAAGGAGACCCTACAACATACTAATAAATGTTTGTGATCTAAAACCAGGTGTTTCACTCGCTCTCCCACATGTTGGGTCTCTTCTCCTTCCCGGCAATCTTGGAATAAACGATGCGTTTCTTAATGTGTTGCATTAAATAAAGTAACGAGTGGTACATTACATTAGAAATGATTGGAGTAAAAGTAGCCACCTTTAAATATGCACTTAAATGTACATATTTTCCAAAAAGTGACTTAAGTTACTGTATCAGAGGTTCTGGATCATCATTCCTGGTCCTGATCCTGAGCATCAATGAAGATGAAATGACCCATTGATGAGAATGTTGTTGAAGCCTGAGACGTTTCCCTGTTCCTACAATCCTGAGGATGATGATGATGATGATGATCAGGAACGTTCCTACTCCACAAAATCACACTCAGCTGCTCAACGAGAGATCAGGATAGAAGAAAACTTGAGTATTAGATCAGTCTTCATTCTTCAGTCTTGTGTTTCAGCTTTTTCAAGCCTCATATATTTAAACACTATTAAACTGAAGCAGCTTCTGTTTTCACAGTTTTATTTACTCATTTCTACTTCTTTTTTCTGTGACAGGGCTTCATACAAGACATGCCAGTAAGTATTAATCATTATGGTTTTATTCGTTTTGTTCACCATTAAAACAATGTGAAAATGTAAAATATGGCAGCATGGTACAAACTACAGTTCTCTTGTACCACAAATATTCAGCCAGCGTCACACTTTGTGAGCAACACACTTGTCATTATTGATCATTTTAATGCAGTTTTCCTGTAAAGGAGAGGACATTTAACAGCATGAGTTGTTGTGATAGGACACACAACACCAGTTTGAGTCAGACAACATCTGGGATTTATGGTGTGAGCCGCTACTAACAATGAGCGAGATGGACTCAAAACAAACTCCCAGAACTTACTGCCAGATTCTGTAAGATAATGTGATTGATTCTTCAAACAGTGGTACTGAAGTGGTGCTGAGTCACTCTCAACCTATCGCTATCACTATAAAACCTTTGGAAAGTCAGTCTTCATGTACTTCATGACACTTCAGCTTGTGATTCTTATTAAGTGGGGTCATGTTTCAGGATTCTTGAAGTCTCTGAGAACCTTCCACCTGACACCTTGTAGTTCTGGAGCACGAGAGTCCAAAGTCCGGCCGTCCAAAGTCCGGCCCGCAGCTCGTCTATTAAAGGTGCTCTAAGCGATGTCACGCGCTTTTTAGGCCGAAACCTTTTTTGTCACATACAGCAAACATCTCCTCAGTATCCGCTAGCTGCCTGTCCCCTGAACACACTGTAAAAAAACGTGGTCTCTGTAGACAGCCCAGGCTCCACAAACGGCAACAAAAACAAACTGGCCCAGGCTGGACCACGAAACATAACAAACAGTGTTCCAGCCAATAACCGACAAGAATGATTTGGGGGTGGGGGTTGGGGGGTTAGTACGTGTGCACATGAAGGGGGGGTGTGGGGAGTGGAGAAGAGAGAAGCATGAAGAGGGAAGTTAGCTAGAGGAGAGATGTCCTAGACAATGACAACGACTAACGTTAGAATTATATTCTCTTGAATTTTGATACGGCCGTCACACGACAACGTTCCGATGAACAAATAGCAAAGAAGAGGGAAAAAGGAAAAGGAATGCGAAGTACCGAATTTACATCGGAAAAGCTTTCAAAAGGTGGGAGAACTCCGCCGGCAGAAGGGCTTCCAGTCCGACATTCAGGAGGCTCTGTTCTTGCTGGACAGGGTAAATCCAGTTTGTTTTTTCTAAATGGTTCATGACTGTTTCAGGAAGCACGGGAGGGAGGGGGAGGGGACGGGATGAGGAGGAGGGAGGGTCGAGCTAGCCTCCATTTTGTTTGACAATAATTCGAACGTCAGTGACGGCACCCAGCATCGCTTAGAGCAGCTTTAATATGCATTACATGCGGCCCGCCACGTAAGGAAAGTTTATTTATATAGCGCATTTCATACACTATGGTAATTCAAAGTGCTTTACACAGAAAGGAATGAAAATAATCACAAAATAAAAGCAAGGAAAATTGATATATGATACATAGTATCATTTACAAATCATGCAGTTTCACAATGTCAACACAAGGAGACAGCGCTAGATTTTGTTGGCTAATGTCAACTCAAGCTAAATGTGCATTTCCAAGAGACGAAACATGAAGGCTAATATTATTGATATCCAAGTATCCAGCTTGGAGACTGACGGGTTCCTGATGGTTTCACATCTAATTCTTCATATTTTCTTAAAGTCTTTTGCAGTTAATATCTTTTCTTTTCGCCCCAATGAGCATTTCTTGTCCACTGGTCACGCCTTAATTTAAAAAAAATTTTTAAAGTATTGCATCCTTCTCATGGGCGTTCAATAATATTTGACTTTTCAGTGTGAGTTAAATCTCTTTTTGGTCCATTTTACCTGTAAAAGAAAACCTGCTTAATAATTATGCACATTTGAATATAAGGCCTTTTTCAGTTCCAGCCCTCGTTAACAATTATATCACTTATAAATTGTAAAAGTAGTTATTAAGATTAATGTAGTTTGGGGAAAAAAAACTAAGAAAAAAAGGATTACCTGCAGGGGTGACAGTCACGATTAATATCGATGATATTCTGACCACTATTTCTTCATAACAAAAGTTATATGGCAAGTCAACTGATTGTCTATAGAGAAATAAAGAAATAATCTCAAGACATAAGCATCTCTGTGCATTAACATAAATCATATATAATTTACACTTTAATTTAAAACTTACATTTTTACTTTAAAACAATCTAGATGATCTGGACAATCAATTAATGTTAAATGTGTGATTTAATAAAAGGTATAGGGTAAATATTTGAAAATAATAAAATCTTACGCAGTCGTTCTCTCTTCAGCGTTGGATGAACTTCGTTTTCTTTTAGATGCTCTTCCTGGAGGATTCTGAAGATAATGAAGATGATGTTAACATATATCCGATTGGATGGCAGATTAATCAGAATAAGGTATAAAGATAATTTGCCAGTTCCATCCTCACAAATAAAAGATCAAAATAAAAGATCAACAGCTCCTTACTGTATCTTAAGACATAGTATTTGACTTATTAATAACATGTACGTTGCAATCTCTAGAATTCAGATGTTATCTTACCAAAAAATGAAACGTGTAAAAAATTAAAGGGTTTCAGCATTTTGAAAATCAATAGCATATGATTTTTTTTTTTTTTTTTTTTGGAAGGACATCACATGACTATGAAGTTCACAACTACTGTTTCTGTAAGTGCTTCAATCAACAGATCGTACAGTAAGAAACATCATCTCACCCTGCTGATTCCTGGAACACACCACTTCATTCCTTTAGGAAGAAAAGAAAACCTGTGAGAATCAAAGGTGGCCAAGCATGAAACAGGCTGAACCTGAGTGACCAAAGTCTAACCTTTAGAGCATGGCGGGGCATGTTGTCACATTCACAGTGGAACTTTCTATAAAATTGCAAATGAATGGCTATTTAACTAAATTTTAACAGTTGAATTATTATAAAACAAAATGTCAAATGTTACACGCAAACAAATTGGAACATATAAAAGCATGACCCAGTTTAACATTTATACTGAGAACAACTTTTTATTATCCAGAATATATCATCCAATATGATTGTGAATTTTACATTGTATTCACAAAAGCTATCCTTATTAGGAAAGTTTTCAAAATATTGGAAAAGCAAGCATTTGCTTATTTGGACTTGACAGGTACTAAAATATAGACCCTAATGACAATGACTCTCGCTCTCCCCAAGTGAGAATATTGCTCTTCATGAACTGGCAGATTTGACGAGTGGAAAATAAAAAATACCAAATACACTGGTAACACTACAATAAGGTCTCATTTGTTATCATTAGTTCATGCATTAACTAATATAAAGTAACAATGAGCAATATACTTTATAGCATTTATTAGACTATTCGTTGTAGTTCATAAAAATGTAAATTCATATTAGTTCACAAGTTAATTAACTAATGTTAACAGATACTGTTACTTTTGATGATGAGATTAACATTGAGATTAATGTTGTATTCTTCATTCTTAGTTCATGTTAACTGATGTAAACTAATGTAAACAAATGAAACCTTATTGTAAATAGTTACAAATGACATACCTGAATAGACTTGTGATCGCAGGAGAGAATCAAACATGCAGCAAATGAAGGATGTCAAATTCCCAATAATGTTGGTTTCTAAAAACCACTTCCTCAAAACATTTACAGAAAGTGTTCAGCATGTGCCAACTTGACATTTTTGGCCTGCATGAAAAGACAAAAAACAAAAACACTAAGATTATTTTTATCTGAAAAACTGGACAATGTTAAATGTAAGATTTATTTATTTAACTTTAAAGTACTATCAACTTGTTTAAATCAACTTTTTTAAGGATATTTAAGTCATGTCAACTTAAATTACATTAAATGACTTAAATCAATGAGTTGAATCTTGTATAGCTTATACAAAAGTTGAAAATTGCTTAACTAGTTTTGATGAGTTAAAGCAATGTAAAAACATATGTTGTCATAACTTACTGATCATATCATTTTTTTACAGTGTTAAATGAATGTGGATTAAATAATGCAGTTCTCAAATTTTTGGTGAATATGAGTTCATATTCATCAAAGAATTGTCGTTGAACTGGTTTGTGACCGTATAAAAGGTAGGCTGTTGATCTTCAGTTATTGAATATTTATTGGATGGTCTGTTTAGTTTAAATGTTTAAAAGGTAAATTACTACAGATTTGTTAAGTCATATGATAATACCAGATAATAACTTTAAAATTGCGAGTCATTGTTTGCATATCTGAGCATCTGTTCACTGACCTGTAAAATATAAGATCTCACATTTATTGACCAACAGTTATTAAGAAATCTGTTTGAACTCTGTGCAGTTCTCTCGGTTAATATCACTGTGACTGGCTGATGGAGAGCTGATCTGTTTTCAGTTCCTCATCATTCAGAGACATTACCAGAACGTTTTTTTTAGTAACATGAGTTGTGTTTCCAGCCACAAGACTTGTGAAAGCACCAGGGTTGTCTGTGGTTTACGACACCGAAGACAGACAGAGACAACATTAGATGAGACAGTAATTCAGTTCAGTAACAATAACACGTGATATCCTGCAGAGGGCAGTGATGATCTATTTCAGATCGACACACGATATTACCCAACTTTATTTTCTTCAAGTAACTGGCTGTGTTTCAATATCTGTGTGTAGTTTTTTTCTTCTTCATGAAGTTGATTTTCTTTAAGAATATTGGCAGTCCTCATTGACATTTCCATTTATGTCATAATCATTTAGATATTTTGAAAGCAGTCAAGCTCTGCTCAATAAAACTAACCATATTTCTGTCAGGGGCACTATCGTCAAATTTACGATTAACAATTAGCATACAGTTAGGATTGACGGTATGGTTCTGTTCTGGGGTGTCAGTGTCAGTGTTTCCCGAAACCATCGTTATAACGAACATTCGCAAACAGCATCGCAAAGTTGTGCGTTAGATCTCGTCCTGTGGTAGAAGCAGAGTTTCTTGTTTGCATGACACGCGGACTTAATAAATACTTATCTTGAGCAAAATAAGCAAGCTGACATTCATTAAAAATCGGTATCTTTTATTTATAATACATACAAATGTCATTTACGTCTTTTAGTTTGTCAAGAGATTTAAAGCACCGTTTTTGAAGACTGCGCATGTGCGAACGTGCTCTAGGCCTACTACAAGAACGAGCCTATGATTGAATCTGAAAATAAAGCAAAATAACGGAGAAAAATGAGAAATAGTCCTCAGATGCCATGTTTCGTAACTTATAGCAAAACATATAGCATTCATTCGATCTCAAACAGATTCATTAAAGAAAGTTATTACTCCACCACCTGCATGACATCATTAATCAACATGGTTGAATGACCAGTCTGCCACAATAAGGTTTCTGGAAACAGTCGTGACTAGCTAGTTAATTTCTTCAATGATGCATAGTAGCCTACTACTAGTGAGTTACGTCATTGTATGGGAAACGCATCCCTGGGCAAGATCTAATGATATCTGCAATACTTTTCATGTTGGTTCTCTAAGGGGGGTTATTGCTGATCTCCCTGCTCTTATCCATGCTAGGCCACATCACATGGATGCGCAGGGAGATCAGCAATAACCCCCCTTAGGGTAAACAGAACAGAACCAACATGAAAGTATTGCAGATATCATTAATTCTTTAAAATACAACATCATGCGAGAATTTATTCTGATTCCAAGGGCACTCAGAAAGCCAAATCCTGAGTGAGGAGAGGAGGAGCTGGGGAGGAGAGGAGGAGCTGGGGAGTAGAGGAGGAGCTGGGGAGGGAGGAGGAGCTGGGGAGGGAGGAGGAGCTGGGGAGGAGAGGAGGAGCTGGGGAGGGAGGAGGAGCTGGGGAGGAGAGGAGGAGCTGGGGAGGAGAGGAGGAGCTGGGGAGGGAGGAGGAGCTGGGGAGGAGAGGAGGAGCTGGGGAGGAGAGGAGGAGCTGGGGAGGGAGGAGGAGCTGGGGAGGGAGGAGGAGCTGGGGAGGAGAGGAGGAGCTGGGGAGGGAGGAGGAGCTGGGGAGGAGAGGAGGAGCTGGGGAGGGAGGAGGAGCTGGGGAGGGAGGAGGAGCTGGGGAGGGAGGAGGAGCTGGGGAGGAGAGGAGGAGCTGGGGAGGGAGGAGGAGCTGTGGAGGAGAGGAGGAGCTGGGGAGGAGAGGAGGAGCTGGGGAGGGAGGAGGAGCTTGGGAGGAGAGGGGAGGGAGGAGGAGCTGGGGAGGGAGGAGGAGCTGGGGAGGGAGGAGGAGCTGGGGAGGAGAGGAGGAGCTGGGGAGGGAGGAGGAGCTGGGGAGGAGAGGAGGAGCTGGGGAGGAGAGGAGGAGCTGGGGAGGGAGGAGGAGCTGGGGAGGGAGGAGGAGCTGGGGAGGAGAGGAGGAGCTGGGGAGGGAGGAGGAGCTGGGGAGGAGAGGAGGAGCTGGGGAGGGAGGAGGAGCTGGGGAGGGAGGAGGAGCTGGGGAGGGAGGAGGAGCTGGGGAGGGAGGATGGTAATTCGCTCCTGAGGAACGCGATAGCTGTTGATAATACTGAAGGAGCTTATACTGTGTATATGAATACAGTGATAGGCCTCGTATTCCTATAGTCAGCTGATGTGAGCTTGACTAACGTGACCTGTCAAAACTGACGCTATGCTAATTTTCAAGCACACAGAGAGACTATTATGTTTATTAGTGATGTACACTCAAAAAAGTGTCTGCTAGATGACAAAATATCATTGACTGGTTAGTTTACACTACAGTATGTCCTCATTTAAATTAGATTTAACTAATGTGTGTGTGTGTGTGTGTGTGTGTGTGTGTGTGTGTGTGTGTGTGTGTGTGTGTGTGTGTGTGTGTGTGTCTGTATGTGTGTATTTCTCTCCCTCTCTCTCTCTCTCTCTCTCTCTCTCTGTGTGTGTGTGTGTGTGTGTGTGTGTGCTAGATGACAAAATGTCCATGACTGGTTAGTTTACAGTATGTCCTCATTTAGATTAGATTTAACTAATGTGTGTGTGTGTGTGTGTGTGTGTGTGTGTGTGTGTGTGTGTGTGTGTGTGTGTGTGTGTGTGTGTGTGTGCGTGCGTGTGTGTGTCTGTCTGTCTCTGTGTGTGTGTGTGTGTGTGTGTGTGTGTGTGTGTCTGTCTGTCTGTCTGTCTGTCTGTTTGTACTTAAAAGAGAGTAAAGTGAGGACATTTTGGACATTTAAAGGCTTGTTTGAGGGTTTAGGTAAGGCAGTTAGTTGTGATGGGTATAGAGATTGCATTGTGTCAATGAATGTCCTCACAAAGATAGATGTACAAGTATTTGTGTGTGTGTGTCCTGTTCTGTTCAGTGTGGTCTGTGTAGTAATCTAATGAGCACTAATCAGCATTATCTTACTGGCTCTAATTAGACACACACCTTTTTTACATCAATGCGTTTGCACATGAATGCATTTACTTTCAGATGCATATTTGTTTATCTATTTCTTCTGCTTTTGTTTTATACTGTATTTGAGATAATATTTCTAAAACCCTTTAAACCTGAACCTGTTTTTTTTCCATTAATTAAAATGTATTTCTTGATGTTTTATTTTATTTTATATATGCATTATATGAAATAAAAATATATGAATTTTTCTATCATTCTGGGTTCATTCGTTCCTCACAGTTTTGTCAAACCCTGAATCACACACACAGATGTTTGTCTCAGTCTGTCAGATCTCTGCTTGTCAGTCTGATCATTGTTTGCTAATGTTGGACTGTCTGGTGTTTCTCTGCAATTAGATTCTGTACACACACACACACACACACACACACACACACACACACACACACACACACACACACACACACACACACACACACACACACACACACACACACACACACACACACACACACACACACACACACACACACACACACACACACACACACACACACACACACACACACACACACACACACACACACTCACACACTGTGTGTTTATGAGGAGCAGCCTGACAGAGACCCACACTAATCTCAGCCGGCTGTGTGTTCGTCCACAGTTTAACTTTAGTTTATGTTTACTAACATGTTCATGTTCATTTCCTGCTTGACCAAACTCTTTAAAGTTGACTTGAGCAGGGAACATCCATGTGTCCTTCTCTCTAATCCTGTTCCTGCCTCCTGATTGGACGACTGCGGCCGGCTCAGTCTCCCATGGCAACAGTGTCACTGCTGCGGAGGACAGGGTCTCTGGGGGCGGGATCAGAGATCAGTGATGTCATAATGACCAGGCGAGTCATTTAGTGTCCTAATGCTTTGGCACTGGGCAGAAGAGCTTTATATGTAGCCTATGATGTAGAGTAGACCTTAAATGTCTTCATTCTGTGTGTGTTTGTCTGGTTATGCTCACAATTGCATACTTGCATACTCTGCATAAATGTTTATGTATGTATACAGTGCACAGTATGCAGGTTTTCTAATTTGCCCAAATATGAAGTATACAACCAGAGCAAAAAAAAAAAAAAAAAAAAAAAAAATTACATATCAAACATTTGTATATTCTATACTGTAAGTAGGGATTGTCTGCATGTTTTAGTTCTCTGGCCTAGGCTGTGTTTGAAATCGCCCCCTATACCCTCATTCACTATCCCCTATTACTCCAATATAGTGCACTTGAAGGAGTGAATGAAAACGAGTGAGTGAATTCAGACACTGATTGCGCTGTTCAATAATCATTTGAAACTTAGCAAACTGGCAGCTTCAGTAGTGATGAAAAGATTTATCTTGAACTCTGTCATGGAAACTAGCATGTCTAAACCTTAATAAAACAATTTAATAATCAAGATAAAAGGAATTTAAACCTGTATGATATTACGCTGTAGCCACAGAAAAATGGATGGATGGATTATTCAGCTGCATCTTCTGGTCAGACGCGAGAATTGATTCAGCGTGCGACTCTCACAGTGCATTATGGGTATTCTCTTGCCATTGAGTGCCTATACGTAAATGTATATAGCCTACTGTATATATGGTTGAGTGCATCGGTTGTGCACTTATTGTGGTGCATTATGGGATTGAATGAGTACACTCGATAATGTCCACTATGGTTTCAGACACCAAATGGCTCTCCTCAAAGTGGTGCCCTATTTAAGGGTATAGGGGGCGATTTTGGACACATGCAGACCTAGTTTTCAGTTCTTTGCTATGGTTTCTCATTGATTTGGTAATGTGTTACACCTGTTGTTAATTTAGTTTCATTTCACCTGTGTATTTAAGCCCTGTGTTTATTTCAGTTGATTTTTCAGTTCTCGTTGCGTTTACACTGGTTGTTCTGAGATTTTGTTTAATGAACTTTGATCCTGCTGCAAATAGATCCTCATCGTTGCTGCAACTGTATTGTGACATCTTACATTGTCGTCTCATGTCACGTGATGTCCCATTACATTCAACACACTGGAAATCCAAGGTCAAGTGCATTACATTGTGGGATACAGTATTGTCCATGCAGTCTAATGAACATTTAATGTAGAGTTCGGCAAAATATAGCAATAACCCAAGCATTCTATGCATACAGAAAAGATGAACCATAACACACACACACACACACACACACACACACACACACACACACACACACACACACACACACACACACACACACACACACACACACACACACACTTACACACACTTTCTCTCTCTCTCTCTCTCAGGAATTCCCTCAGCTAAATATATATTAGAAGAGGTAAACCGTTTAATTGGTTTCCTTGGCAACTGTCTGTCAGACTCTTCAAGACACGCCCCTTCCAAACACTCGTCACGCGCAAACAGGACAAACACAGTAGGTAGAGAAGAATCCTGAAATGTAATTATTCCACTGGTAAATTACCTATTAAATTGGCTAGTTTTCATCAACAAGCTCTGTTAGCTTGGAAATTGGTTTACAACCACAACTTTTCCCCCCATAAAACCATCTCATGGAATAACTCGGATATTAAAATTAGAAATAGATCATTCTTTCTTGAGAAATGGTTTGATAAAAACATTATTTTTATTGCAGATCTATTCATTTCTAATGGTGATTTGTTATCTTATGAGAGTTTTTTTGAATATCTACCAATATCCTGTTCCGTTTAAAGAATTTAACTCTGTTATAAAGGCTATTCCAAGTGGTTTAAAATGTCTGATGAAAGCTTCCCTTACCCATGAGGCATGTTCTAAACAATTATCTTTGTTATGTTTGGATAGTGTTTCGCTTTTAAGTAAAGATTGTAATAATACATTTATTCGTCAACTCTTTCAATCTAGGAATCTTTGTACTCCAAAAGGAAAATTCTTTTGGAACTCTATAATAGATAAAATTCAGTGGAAGAAAACATGGTTACTACCATTTAAATATTGTATACCCAACAAAATGAGAGAAGTGCATTTTAAAATTTTGCATAATATATACCCTTGTAATGCACTTTTGTCCAAATACTGTGATTTAGCTGAGGTATGCACCTTCTGTAATAATGAAGTTGAAGATAACTGTCATTTGTTTTTTTCTTGTAATGTTTCTTCAATTTTCTGGAATGATTTAAGCTCTTATTGTTTTTCTAAAGTTAATATGATTAGTAATTTGTTTTTTTGAAAACCCAAACAAATCTTTAGAGTCTTCTGTTAACTTCCTTATCCTTGTGGCAAAAGGATTTTTTTAGAAAAGGTTTTTTTCTAAAAGAGGTTTTTTAAGAAAATTCCCACTTTTATTGATTTCCTTTGTGAAGTAAAATATTTAATCAAATCACTAAGAACAATTGATAATAGAAAATGTACGTCTTTTCTGAAAAAATATGATGAGATCTTTCATGCACCATGATTTGTCTTTGCTGTTTTATGTTTATTATTATTATTATTATTTATTTTATTTATTTTTTATGTCCTATGGTTTTTTGGAAATGTTCTATATTTCTAAGAAATGTATGTTTGCACTATTGTTAAACATTTATTGAATAAAAAAAAAAATAATAAAAAAAAATAACACAGAGATCGCAGTAATATGCAGATACAGACGTTTTGAGCAATAAAAATGATTGCAATGATAAAAAAATAAAAAATAAATAAAAAAAAAAGGTAGAGAAGAATCCAGTGTAATCGGCTCTACAGCTGCTGATTGTGTCTCCACAAAAGTATTGGGATTAATTATTGCTTATTTTATTCTTCTATATTTTTAAGTGGATTTGGCGTTTGTGCTTTGGAACTGAATAGTAGCGTGCTCTCGCGCGCCAGCTCCGTTAATGTCGTCACGTCCGCATGTGGTTCCGTCATTTCTCTTGTTAATGCGCGTACAGGTGAAGATTCATTCATTCATTTCACACTTCTGTGCTTCTGCTGAGTTCTGTCCCACTGGAAGACAGCCAATAGCTGAGATAATAATTACACTCACCCTCTACTCTACATATTTCTCTCTAGCCATTTCTCATTCTTGTAAAACTTAATTAGAACTTCACACGACTTTAATGACATCTGCTTCTTTCCAGAAACACAATTTATTACCTAGAAACTGCATACCATAAGGCTAAAACACTTAGAACACCTTATAATCACATAATGTACTTAGAACATTCTAACAACAGCATAGAAACACCCTAGCAACCACCTGTAACCCCTTAGCAACTCCCTGGCAACCGGCCACAACATACTACAACTAGCAGTGTGGTGGTGAGTGAGTTTTCTGAGAATGTAAAAATATAGGCTTAGTTGATTTTATAATCTGTTGCTGCTGATTTCACAAGAGAGAGGGTTTGTCTAATTGGAGATCATCGCTTCTCAAGGAATCTTGTTTTTTAATGGCATCGTCATGTAACTAGAATCAAACCATTAGCAGGAACAATAACCACGAGATGCAGAGAGAAAGAGAATGGTGAAGAAACAAAGAGACAAAGAGAAAATGAGACATGCAGCGTTATTACAGTGAACATATGAAATACACAAGACCAATTTAACACAGTCACCAGGGACAAAGAGGATGGGAGCAGAATGACAGGAGCTTTTGTGTGTGTGTGTGTGTGTGTGTGTGTGTGTGTGTGTGTGTGTGTGTGTGTGTGTGAAGGGCTGTAGGGTAATAGAAAGCGAGGAGGAGAATAGAAGATGAGTGTCAAAGGTGTTCAAGAATGTAATTATTTTCTGGACAGACATCTCTCCATCCACACTGCGATTTCTGACATGCCCAAAATATGCCAGAAATGAGGAGTATGAGAACTTCACCTTTTCTTCTTTTCAAAATGAGGCTCAGATTTGGAGTTTAAAATAATAGTGAAAGTCAAATGTCACAACCATTAGCATACTGCCATTAAAAGTGTGCTTGTGCTGCATCCCAATTCACAGCTAAATAAAGGGTATATCATACTTTTGAGTAAATATGTAAGTAAATCAGTCACTTTACAAATTGACAATATTTAAAGTGATTTAATTTATTGCTTAAGTTAAATATAGGCTGAATTTATTTGATTAAAAATACAGTTAGTAATGTTACAATTTAAAATAATCTCACAAACTGCAGTTAGTATGTGATTTGGGATGCTGCCACAGTTTTACAGTCATAGAGGAGAACATTTAATTCTCTGTCGCAGCAAACAGCAAACACCTGGAGCACATTTGTTAATTAGATGCAAATCACATGCAAATATGTAAATCAATTGGCAAAACACTGCATGTACCCTTTTTTGCAGTACGTGGAGTTGATATTTTGTTTTTGCTTGTCCTTTTGGCCTGGCTGCGTCCATGACAGATTAATCAGAAAGACACAAACTCTCTGACTTTATTATTTTTTAAATCCTGTTAAATTGTCTTGACATTTTCACACATTTCTGAATATTGAGGATGATCAGAGGAATCAGTGGACTTTACAGAACCGACCTTAAACTGGTACTCACTCACTCAAACTGGTACTCACTCACTCACTCACTCACACACACACACACACACACACACACACACACACACACACACACACACACACACACACACACACACACACACACACACACACACACACACACACACACACACACACACACACACACACACACACACACACACACACACACACACACACACACACACACACACACACACACACACACACACAAACTATGGTCACTAACAACAATGCTGAATGATTCAGTTGAGCTGTCAATCAGAAGTGTGTTTTGTTTCAGATTAAATTGTCATTGATTGACATCTAAACTCGAGATTCCTCAAGGCTGTTGGCCTAACCTCACAGTAATCAATGATTACATCACAGCCAATCACAGAGCTCAAATAGTCAGTCACAAACCTGCTGGATTGAAACTAATGGGTTACTGCTGCCATTAGGCTCTTTTGAGATCAGCAAAATCCGTGCAGAACCGATCACCACACGATGGATGCAGTTAGAAATGTGTATTTATTCTGTATATATATGTAAAAATACAGCATGTGAATCATAATGTAAATAATGTCCACAGAATGATGTTGAGTGTTCAGAGGCCGTTCAGTGATAAAAGCATTGGTGTGTATCTGCTGATGTGGGTCATGACAGGTTTGAGTATTTCCTTCATCATCACATTAACTGATGTGAAAGTGGAGTTTGATCTGAGGATGAAGAGGCTCTTGAAAGCTTCTTCTCAGCTCTGTTGCAAATGTCTCAAGCTCTTTATGCAGTAATAGGTTCTCTGAGTTCCCTCCAGAAATTAGACAGGTAATTACAAACCATTGATGTATGTGTGTGTGAGAGAGAGGGAGAGAGGGAGAGAGAGATTGTGTGTGTGTGTGTGTGAACTACACATAGAACGTTTAATTGTTTTCTGTGTGGATAAAACACAGACACAGGCTAATGAACTGAATACTATTATTTAACACGTCATGTGTGAAACAGTAAGACACACAAACGTTAATCATTCAGTGCATTACAGACACATAAAGCAGAGACCCGTCAGCACTGAGCTAATTCATGCACTTCTGCTCTCCAGCCTGATAGGAAACATTGCAAAAAAATAAAAAATACAAAAAAAATTATACAAAAAAAATAATGAAAGCCAGAACAAGTAGTTAAATAACTAATTATGACCGCCGCTAGCGTAGCTAGCGAAAGCGGTCATATAGGGATTGTCAAAGTTTTTTTTTTTTTTTTTTTCGTCACCTTACTGAATTTTTCGTCAACGATACCAGGGACACCGAAGCACCGGGGAACATGAAATTTGGTGGGCATGTAGCCCCACTAGACTTCTAAGGAAAAATTTCGTTTGGTCCCCGGGGGCCACTCCCCCCCCGCGCTGGGCCCCCCCAAACCCAAAAAAATGCAGTTTTTCCTAAATAACTACCTGAACCGTGGCACCGAGGATGAAGAAATTTTTATGGTATGTTGGTCTACTAGACTTTTACGGAAAAATTTCGTTTGGTCCCCGGGGGCCACTTCCCCCCCCCCGCGCTGGGGCCCCCGTAAATTTTTCGTCAACCATACCAGGGACACCGAAACACCGGGGAACATGAAATTTGGTGGGCATGTAGCCCCACTAGACTTCTAAGGAAAAATTTCGTTTGGTCCCCGGGGGCCACTCCCCCCCCGCGCTGGGCCCCCCCAAACCCAAAAAAATGCAGTTTTTCCTAAATAACTACCTGAACCGTGGCACCGAGGATGAAGACATTTTTATGGTATGTTGGTCTACTAGACTTTTACGGAAAAATTTCGTTTGGTCCCCGGGGGCCACTTCCCCCCCCGCGCTGGGGCCCCCGTAAATTTTTAGTCAACGATACCAGGGACACCGAAGCACCGGGGAACATGAAATTTGGTGGGCATGTAGCCCCACTAGACTTCTACGGAAAAATTTCGTTTGGTCCCCGGGGGCCACTCCCCCCCCGCGCTGGGCCCCCCCAAACCCCCAAAAATGCAGTTTTTCCTAAATAACTACCTGAACCGTGGCACCGAGGATGAAGAAATTTTTATGGTATGTTCGTCTACTAGACTTTTACGGAAAAATTTCGTAAAATTTAATTTTTTTCGGAAAATTTCGGAAAATTTCGAAAAATTTCGTTTGGTCCCCGGGGGTGCTGTTGAGCGAAGGGTTGCTGGTTTAGGATGATACTGTCACACACACACATGCAGGAATACAAACAAACGCAAGCATGCACACACACTGACATCCACACGCACAGACACACACCCACACACACACACACACATACAAATCCACATGCACAGACACACACACACAAACACACACGCGCACACATGTACGCACACATACATACACGCACAGACACACACACACACACACAGACACACACATACACAAACACACACACATACATACACACACACACACACACACACACACACACACACACACACACACACACACACACACACACACACACACACACACACACACACACACACACACACAGACATGCACATACTATTACTTTTTTTAGGTATATACATAAACACGCAATACAGCCAAATTACTCCACGTCATTTATTTTTGTGGAAAGCCAGTGCAGGCCTGAGCGGCGGTCATATTTTGTACCGCGATGCGGTACATCTAGTTAGAAAAAGGATGGAAAAAACAACAACAGAACAGACAGAGTTATGAGATGTTTAGATAGTTTTATGCAGTTTTATTTCACAGAAAATGTGAGTTGTCTTTGTGTGTGTTCAGAATGTTGATCTATGAGTGTTGTGGGTGGTTGCCAGGGTGTTGCTATGTGTTGCTAAGTGGTTGCTTAGGCGTTCAGAATGGTGCTGTGGGTGGTCGTTAGGTTGTTGTTAAGTGGCTGGTAATGTATTCAGAGTGTTGATAAGAGTGTTATGGGTAGTTGGTTGCCAGGGTGTTGCTAAGAGTTTGCTAAGGTGTTCAGAATGTCAATGCTAGAGTGTAGTGAGTGTGATTGACAGGGTGTTGCTATGTGTTGCTAAGTGGTTGCTAAGGTGTTCAGGGTGTTGATCAAAGATTGTTGTGGGTGATTGCCAGGGTGTTGGTAAGCAGTTGCTTAGCTGTTAGAGTGTTGATCCAAGAGTGTTGTGGGTAGCTGCAGGGGTGTTGCTAAGAGTTTACTAAGGTGTTCAGAGTTTACTAAGGTGATCCTGTGTGTTGCGTGGTTGCCAGGGTGTTGCTAAGTTGTTTCTAAGGTATTCAGAGTGATTATCCAAGAGGTTTGTGGGTGTTTGCCTGGGTGTTGTTAAGTGGTTGCTAAAGTGATCCGAATGTTGATGCTAGAGTGTTATGCACTGTAAAAAGTGATCAGATGACTTAACTTAAAAAAATGAAGTAAATAAACTTCATGCTTAATCGAAAATATTAAGTAATGTGGAATTGTCAATAATTGTCATGTTGGCCATTGTCAAGTTACTTTTTGATGTTAGGAGTAAGGAAACGCATTACAAGTAACATGCATTATGTAATCAGATTACTTTTTGATAATATGAGTAAGGAAACGCATTACAAGTAACATGCATTACCTTATCAGATTACTTTTTGATGTTATGAGTAAAGAAACGCATTACAAGTAACATGCATTATGTAATCACATTACTTTTTGATAATATGAGTAAGGAAACGCATTACAAGTAACATGCATTACCTAATCAGATTACTTTTTGATGTAACGAGTAAAGAAACGCATTACAAGTAACATGCATTACGTAATCAGATTACTTTTTGATGTTATGAGTAAAGAAACGCATTACAAGTAACATGCATTACGTAATCAGATTACTTTTTGATGTTATGAGTAAAGAAACGCATTACAAGTAACATGCATTACGTAATCAGATTACTTTTTGATGTTATGAGTAAAGAAACGCATTACAAGTAACATGCATTACGTAATCAGATTACTTTTTGATGTTATGAGTAAAGAAACGCATTACAAGTAACATGCATTACGTAATCAGATTACTTTTTGATGTTATGAGTAAAGAAACGCATTACAAGTACCATGCATTACGTAATCAGATTACTTTTTGATGTTATGAGTAAAGAAACGCATTACAAGTAACATGCATTACGTAATCAGATTACTTTTTGATGTTATGAGTAAAGAAACGCATTACAAGTAACATGCATTACGTAATCAGATTACTTTTTGATGTTATGAGTAAAGAAACACATTACAAGTAACATGCATTATGTAATCAGATTACTTTTTGATAATATGAGTAAGGAAACGCATTACAAGTAACATGCATTACCTAATCAGATTACTTTTTGATTTTATGAGTAAAAAAAAACGCATTACAATAACATGCATTACGTAATCAGATTACTTTTTGATAATATGAGTAAGGAAACGCATTACAAGTAACATGCATTACCTAATCAGATTACTTTTTGATGTTATGAGTAAAGAAACGCATTACAAGTAACATGCATTACGTAATCAGATTACTTTTTGATGTTATGAGTAAAGAAACGCATTACAAGTAACATGCATTACGTAATCAGATTACTTTTTGATGTTATGAGTAAAGAAACACATTACAAGTAACATGCATTATGTAATCAGATTACTTTTTGATAATATGAGTAAGGAAACGCATTACAAGTAACATGCATTACCTAATCAGATTACTTTTTGATTTTATGAGTAAAAAAAACGCATTACAATAACATGCATTACGTAATCAGATTACTTTTTGATAATATGAGTAAGGAAACGCATTACAAGTAACATGCATTACCTAATCAGATTACTTTTTGATGTTATGAGTAAAGAAACGCATTACAAGTAACATGCATTACGTAATCAGATTACTTTTTGATGTTATGAGTAAAGAAACGCATTACAAGTAACATGCATTACGTAATCAGATTACTTTTTGATGTTATGAGTAAAGAAACACATTACAAGTAACATGCATTATGTAATCAGATTACTTTTTGATAATATGAGTAAGGAAACGCATTACAAGTAACATGCATTACCTAATCAGATTACTTTTTGATGTTATGAGTAAAAAAAACGCATTACAAGTAACATCCATTACCTAATCAGATTACTTTTTGATGTTATGAGTAAAAAAAACGCATTACAATAACATGCATTGGGCAATTCCACGCAAAACTGACACATCTATAACGCCGACACAATGCCATGGTATTTAGTTGGCGTTATGGATGTGACAGTTTTGCGTGGAATTTCCCCATTACAAAATCAGATTACTTTTTGATCTAACAAGTAAAGTAATGCATTACAAGTGTCATACATTATGTAATCACATGACTTTTTTCGATGTCAATGAAAATTACATTCTAATAATACAAGTACATTTATTTACAGTAAAAAGTCACTGCAGATTAAGTTTTTAAGTTTTAAATTTCAAAAACAATATTCACAATATAATTATGAATTGTAGCTGAAATATAGCAATTGATGCATGACGTCCACTACAGTGGACATGTGATTAATCAGAGTTTTCTCTCAATCTAAAATCAAAACTTGGAAAATTTTACTGTGATATGACTCATTAGATTTTGCTTGATGCTGCAATATTTTTTTTACCTACAAGAGTCTCCTAGGATAGAAGGAATGGGTGGATATTCCGGAGCAACTTGGCATGTCTGACTGACCCTTGGCCATCTTGGCTTGGAGGGGGAAAAAATCGAAACACAAAGGATTGCCACTTGGTTGCAATTTATAGGATGATGCACCAGGGTCCAATTAAGAGGCTGATGTGCAACTTTGCCATAAAAACCCGTGCAAATTCAAGAAAATGCTTTTTTAATAGCTGTCCACTGTAGTGACCACTATGCGTGAAAGGGTTCGAGTATTTTTAATGCATGTAGTTGTTTTGTGGTTGCTAGGGTGTTGCTTACTGGTCCAAGTCAAAAGAGTCTTTGACTCCGGTTCCTCATTGTGCGTCTGTTGGATATTTTTCACCCGTTTAATCTTTCAGCTGGTGAATATGGTGCGTCTGATCACTTAGTAAAGTAAGTAACAGCGGATACTGAAGAAACAACCACTAGTTTCACAGAAGTGTGTGTTTGTGTCCTTTGAGTTCCATGGAAATGAATCCGTGTTGTTGATTCACAAAAGCCTGTAGACGATCAATATACACATTAGACACATATTAATTCATTGATCTCTCTCTCTCTCTCGCTCTCTCTCTTTCTCCCTCTGGCCTAAATAAAAACTGTACATTTATGAATATGTATTTATTTGACCTAGGCTGATTTGAGTTATTTCAAGCAGAAAGACTTATAGACAGAAAGCGTTCTCATTTTGTGCTGCTGTAGATTTATTTGAGCACCTTCAGATCTTTTATGGCAGTAGGAATTCTCAGTAGGTAAATGTTCTCAATATTCATCCAGAGCCGTCATCTGCGTGATATATTGCTCATAATCAGCTGTAATATCAGAAGCGTGCTGAGAGAGTTCAGTCTATTAGATTTACCCTGTGTTTCAGCCAAGTGGGTGTATAATACGTGCTTGGAGAAAACGAGCTGTTAGCATTCACATTCATCTCACATTCAGGTGCGTGATTTGAATTCTGCCTCTGGAACTACTATTAAATGACGTGATATATTTAGTCATTAATATGCAAGTATGTTGGGCCAATAACATTTCAGTGTGGGTGGAGCTAATCAGCATAATGAGACAAGTAGAAATCAGGAGACTCATTTATGAAGACATGTATACATAGAATGATCCCAAATGTGAATTTATGACAGTTTCCAAACTTTACTTATGAATTGTTTATAAAATGTATAGACGCAACGCACCTCTTAATGGAAATAACATCACAACATTTATTTCCATTAAGAGGTGCACCAATTTTTGGTCAGGATCTTGTATTGACAATCCAAGAGACTCCAACACTCTGTAAAGTCTCCTCCAGCACATCCCAAAGACTTTCATATTCATGTGTGAAAATGATTCTTCATGCTCTTTCCAACCATTCTTTCACAATCTGAGTCTGATGAATCTTGACAATATCATTCTGGAATATGGCCATGATGTTTCTTGCATAAAATGAAAAGCTACTCCATCAATTAGGGTTAGAAGAACTGTTGGCAACATGCTACAAACATAATAATCACAACAAGAATGATCCAATCATACACTCTTTAAAACATAAAATTTGCCTATTTAAATCCAAACAGTGACTTTTTTTTTTTTTGTATATCAGGGTTATTAATGTTAAAACCAAAACCTTGAAATACTTGAAATAAATGTTAACCAAAACAGAATCCAATATATAAAGATACAATTGCTAATTTAGTTTTACTTGATGTACTAAAATAACTAAAACTACAGCTGAAATAAAAATGAATAAAAACCATAAGTGTATTAAAACACAATAACTAAAATATATATAAAAACCTTAAATTAAAATGAAAATGGGAAAATATCAAATAAAAACTAATTTAAAAATATTAATAAAAATCTATTATAAAATATCAATAGTATATTTTCGTATCTCAATAATAAATTATAGTAAAATAACACTATATACTGTGTTGTAGTGTCACTGAGATACTATTTATATTTTTTCAGAAAATTATTGATATAATTAATTAATTTCAGTAATGTAATTATAACAAAACAATAAAAAATGTTGCTCATTTTAAATGCATAATAGTATGAATTGTGATTGCCTGTTTTGCTTTACATTTTCATAATCTATGTCATTATTTTAATATGAGCGCAAAAAGTTCACAGAACATTTTCATATCAGTATCTTTGTTTTGTTCCTCACTTTCGACGTAGGATGAAATCCATGGAATTTAGGATGAAATCCAATCCGCGTTTTATAAATGAGGATTGAGAAAATGTCCTGTAACCTCTGGTTTGCTGTTGTAGAAACTGATTTGGATAACAATTATTTATTTACAAATTATCATATTTACATGCAAATGTTTGCTTTTATTGTTTTGAATACTTGGAAATAGCATGAGGGATACACTTGACTAGAGAGACTCTTAAAATACTCCTCTCCATCTTCAGCCTCCAGACTATCGCTTCCTCAAGGTTTCTGTGTTTGTTTCTGTCTGACCTCTGACCTTTGCTCACAGTTCAACAGGCTTTAGAATCTACCTGAGATTGCATGACCTGACCTTAGACCTGGAGGTCGAAAAGCATTTCTGGAACTGAAACCACAGCAAACAGTGACTCAAATCATCACGAGGTCAAATGTGTTCCATCTGACCTGAAACACACTGTAATATAGTCTTGACACGTGTTGCCGAAATGTGTGTGTGTGTGTGTGTGTGTGTGTGTGTGTGTGTGTGTGTGTGTAAATATTGGTTTAACAGCTCTGTACGTGGTATCCTGACAGTAATTTCCTCACTGTTGTAGGATTGAAAATAATCCAAGATATTTGAAATGAACAAAGACATTTGCTTTACTGTTTTCCACCCCCTCTCAGGGACTGCTAGTGATCAAGATGTGTGTACTTCAGGGGCAAACGTGGCCTTACCTATGTTTCACCCGTTTCAATTGAAACAGGCCCCACCCTCCAAGGGGGGTCCCAACAGACCAGCAAAATCCCAATAATGCCCAGAATGGTACCAAACTTATACAGTAGTACAAATAGGTTCTGTACAAACAAGGCATTGGAAAGTTTGTAAGTACATCAGGAGTTTATTTAAATAACACTTGCCTGATGGCTAATGCTACCGCTAACCCGCACGTCGACGTCACTTCAGTGATTTGGGAAAAGCACGTAAAAGTCCTGGCAGAAAGCGATGCATAAGGGTGTAGTGTAACGACGCCCAGTTCCAAGAATGCACTAATATTTTGTTGGTATGTTCCGAACCCGAAACCCCAACCCGGACCTCGTTTGACTCGAGGTCATGGTGCAAAGGACCCTAGGTTGATTTTACTCCGAACCATTATCATCATCAAGTTATCATCATCTCTTTTGTCATGAAACCTTTTTCAATTACAAATAATGTGCTAACTAGTTTTGATTTGGTATTGACTTTGAAGTGCTACCTATTGCAATACAATATTGTCACTCTATATAGACATATTAAGCTATTGTAACTGCGCTTATTTCCGTTGTTGGTATAAGTAGCAGTAGGTGGTAATAGACAAGAAATGTACAGTTTTCTACCATCTTGCTGTCAACGTTTCTTTAGTCATTCGGCAGTCGTGCAGCCTGAACCCCTGCAGGAAATCCACCCTTACACGGTACATGATCTTGTTTAAGTTAAAGCGAATTTAGACAGCCGTTCAGCTGTAAATGAGCTGCGGTCGGCAGGTGAACGGTGGCCTTGAGTTTGGATGACAGCAGGAAAGTGGTTTGAGATTGTAAAGCAATTAACCTTTGACCTCAGGAGGAAACAAAAGCACAGAGACACTGTCTAAAATCATTCCGAGGTCATTCCAGGCCTCAGTCTTTTGTCTTCCGGTCGCAAAATTTTCCTGTTTTGTTGCCTTGGTAACTTTCAATATTTCAATCAGGCCTGTCGGCTAATGAGAAGCGGCCGATTCATGCATGACAACAAAATTAAAATAAGCCTCAAAAACGCCTGGCGTTCCACTTCCAAACGTTGATCTGCCAGTTGAGGAGCATCATGGAAGACTTTTCCTCCTAATTAACGGCAAGAAAGAGTTTAAAGTTGGGGAGGATTCTGCTTTCATTGTGTAACGAAAATAATTAATGTTCTCCAAAGACACGCCGGAGGAATGAAGATGTAATTTCTCTCTCTAATGATTAGCTGAAGTCATGCTCTGTCGCTTTAATGCGGATAAAGACAGAGGCTGCTTACAATCTGCCTTCTATGTAACCTCAGGAGTGAGAAATTAATATTTGTAATGTTTTACATAGACTGCAGAAGTGTCTTTCTTTAGTGTGTAATGTTGCTGTTTGAGCGTGAAAAAGCTCTGCAAAATCACAAAGTTCTTCTCTATATCAGTGTCAGTGTTTCTGAACTCCCTGAAACGCCTCCATTGTAGTCTTGAGTTTCTTCCGGGAACGATCACGTCACAATATTCCTCATTTAAATAATTCATATGCAGAATAAAGGGGCGGGGCCTGGTTGAGTTAGTTAGTAGTGTGTTAAACTGGCAGTTATGGAAAGGGGCGGGACATTTCCAAAACACATTTGAAGCGCTTGACCAATCACAACACACTGCTCCAGCCGACCAATCAGAGCACAGTGTGCTTTTCAGAAGGAGGAGCTTCATAGAGACAGGAACTAAACTGAGGCAATGGCTGTGTCTGAAATCGCCCCCTATACCCTTAAACAGTGCACTATTTGAGGAAACAGCCATTTGTAGTGGTGTCCGAAACCATAGTGGACATTATCGAGTGCACTCATTCAATCCCACAATGCACCGCAATAACGAGTGTACAACCGATGTACGCTCAACGGCTAGAATATTAATATTAATATTACAGTTAAGCGTAATATCATACAAGTATAAATTCCTTTTTAATTGATTTCTTATAATTTCTCGCTAGAAATTACATCAAAAGTTGAAAATGTTGGCCAAAAATGTACATTTCAAACGCCATCTTTATGGTCACCGAATGGAAAGCACAGGATTGTGGGATATCAAAGGTATTGAAAGATACATCTACGCTGTCTTCAAAAATGTATCAGATGAAAGGATCTCAGGAGACGTGGAAGTGAAGCTAACATTGGATTCGGACGTGCCTTGAAGCTTTCCTACCTAGAAATGGATCCTCTGAAGGAAGCATTTTTAAACATTCGGATGCAGCCATTGTGTTTCTGACAGACTGGGAAGAGAGGAGCAGCAAAAAAAAAAAGAACAAAAAAAACGTGTTTTTGAAAATCCAAGCAGGAAAACCTATGGAAGCTTTGCCACGAATTAAACATTTTAAAAGATAATTGCGAATTTACATCTCACAATTATTTATTTATCAGAATTGCATGTTATAAAGTCAGAATTGTGAGATATAAACTCAGAATTGCGAGATTATATCTCACAATTCTGACTTTATAACACGCAATTGCAACGTATATCATGCAAATCTAACTCCCAATTGCGTGTTATAAATTTAGAATTGCAAGATATAAACATGCAATTCTGAGAAAAAAGGTCAGATTTGTGAGATAAGTCGTAATTACCTGTGGTGGAAACAAGCTTCCATTAAAACCTATACTAGTAGAGCCCAAAAACAAAATCAAGACTTTGAAAAATGGCATAAAAAGGCCTCTTTAAAAGTTTTAACTTGACCTGCTGTCTCACTACATATATGCTTATAAAACAGTGAGATTGCATCAAAACAGATTAAAACAAGTGCAAACAAATGCAAAAAGGTGTCCTGTGTGAACGACCCCTTAAAATGCTGTCTAGGTAGGTGGAGCGTTGTGTCTGTGTGTGAGAGAAACGTTCAAAGGTTGTATTTTGTTTAAGTGACTAGAGGGAGCCGGTCGCTGTGGATGTGTGTATAATTGCGGGTCTCTGACAGCGTTTTAATACAGTACAGTGTCTAAATTACTGTGAATTACCGTGTCTTCAGAGACACCCCCTCGCTTCTGTCTCGCCGTCTCTAGTGAGGTGAAACTGTGCTGCTAGAAGAGACGCATTTCTTTTCTATCTCGTCAGACTCAGCCGGAGTTAATTAAGCTTTAAATCTTGTTTAACACAAATGAATTATTCATATGCCAATTTACAGTGGATGGACTTTAAATTCATACAACTGCAGGTCAGGAGTGTGTGTGACTGTGCTTTTCCTCATGCTGCTTTCCATTCAACTCCGACAATGATAATTTCTACTTGGAAAGGGCAACAAAAACTTTGAAACAAGTTACGTCACCTTAATTTCTATAGTGCTTTATACGATACAGACTGTTTATAAGCAGTTTCATAATAAACAGGAAAATAACAGAATGCAAACATCAAATATGAGACAAATTTAAATTCTACTGTAAAGCAGCTCGAAAAAGACAACAGTGTCATTATTCAGCTCAATTCAGTTCAAGTTATGTTTTCATATGTCAGTGCAGTCAAACTGATGATATTACTGAATATTAAGTGTCTTTTATACCCCAAAGGTGACAGTGGCAAGGAACCCAAAATCCAAGCCTGATTTCACTGATAAATGAGTGGAAAACGTCCCACAAATTTGAAAAAGTACCATGATATTACTGATACATCACTAGTATGTTCACTTGTGTACAAGTTTATGTGTTGATTCCCGGTTTTCTTGATTTTTTAAAATGAAATATGTAAGCAAAAGGACTAGACACTAGAGGCTATTATCTCCTCTCATTTTGACACTCAAGGTACATTTACTTGAGATGCTAAATTAAACTAGATATTAAGTCTTGTTTCTGAAAAAATTTAAATGGGTGGGTGATTATGATTTCACTTTTCTAACTTTACTTAGTGTGTAATGTTGCTGTTTGAGCATAAACAACATCTGCAAAGTT
Organism: Leuciscus idus; assembly: GCA_021554675.1. Classification (NCBI taxonomy): domain Eukaryota; kingdom Metazoa; phylum Chordata; class Actinopteri; order Cypriniformes; family Leuciscidae; genus Leuciscus; species Leuciscus idus. The sequence goes on along the minus strand of CM038633.1, from coordinate 34,976,287 downwards.
ACGACGCTCAAAGTTCAAAGCAAAGGGAGATATTTGCTTTTAAAGAAATCGCTTTTTAAGGACTACAACAAACGGCTGGTAGAGACTACACCACATTCCTCCCGGGTTAGTGACATCACCAACCCTAAAATTTACATAAACCCCGCCCCCTGAACACGATTTATAGATTATCAAGACAGAATATGCTAATCAATGACTAGAAGATAACTACACATAAGCTACATAAATTCTTCAACAAACCAACTTCTTCTAGAGTCTCTCCATCATTGTCTGACTTTGAAAAAGGCCAAAAGTATTTGAAATTTTCAGAGCATGTGTGTGTGAGGTAAAAGGACACAAGCTCTTGAAGCTCCGCCCCCTGTGCCGGGAGCAGCAGCTCATTTACATTTAAAGGGACAGACACAAAACGGTGCGTAAAAGTGACAATTTTAACATGCTATATAAAAATATCTGTGGGGTATTTTGAGCTAAAACTTCACATAAACACTCTGAGGACATCAGAGACTTATTTTACATCTTGTGAAAAGGGCATTATACAAAATTATGTGAGTATATGGCAGAGAGGGGGACACTAGGACCTGGGGAAGAATTGTGTGAGGCATGACTGGTAAGGGTGCTAGAATTAATTGTCACACAAATTAGACCAGGTGAAACAACTTATTTAAAGTAAGCCAAACGATCAGAAGATGAGAAGGTGAACGGGAAGCTGGGCTCTTTGTTTGTTCAGGGGCAAGCTGATTCAGTGCATAACGCAAACTGCTAAAACAAGCATTTTGATTCGTCATGAGCGGGGCTGATGACTAATATATCATTGGAAAGCACAAGCTACTAAAACAAGGACTGGCACCGATTGTTATCTGTTTAATTTAGAGCTTTGTTTCTTACTTGTTATTTAATATGAGGTTTTAATAAGTCTTGAACTCAAGTGAAACAGTGTTTTTTAAGTGTGACAAACGAATGTCGAGTGAGTCCCTCTTTGTTGACATTTGTGGGGAAGCAATGACATAGCATTGTGCTCATGAGAATGAGGAATTGCTGAGTTGTTCGTTAAATGTGTTTTTGTTTGTTTAGGTTTTCCCAGGCGGTTGCACTCGAGGGACAGTTGGGCGCACGTGTGGTGTTTACTTTTATTGGATGCAGTGGTTTGGTGTGAGGGTGTCACATATAGGTAAATGCTGTGGTGATGTAATGGTTTGTTTTGAGTATTAAGTCTTCACTCCACTTGTACCTCTGTGTACTTCCTGGGTTGGTTTATTTTATTCTTTTTTTATTATATGTTTTTATGTCTATAAGGGACTTGTGAAATAAAACTGCTCTGTAAAAGCGTTTATACCTAAAGTCCTGACTGCTGGTTTATTCTATATACATGATTTACCTGTGAGCTCATTAAGTGGGCAAGGTTACATATGCTTCAAACAAGAAAAACATATCTGAAACTGTACTTCACCACTGGCAAAATGGGCTTTCAATAAAACTTGGCTGCCTATGCAGAAAGGCTTTTTTAAAATGTATTATTAGTGTTACTTGACTAAACAAAACAGAGAAAAAATACTATTGTCTTCCCTTTTGCCAAATAGGTACAGTAGGAAAACTTCAACACCCATAATGCACTGGGCCCATTTGCCGTGCGAGGCCACGCCCTCCAGTCTGCTATGGAAACGCTTGACCAATACCGCCTTGCTTTAGTAGGAAATACTACTTAGCAAACATTTTAGTCATAATGGTGTCAACTTGTGTTGTTCTCGGGTGCAAGAATTCAAAGAGTTAACGTTTAGCGTGAGTGAGTTACTTTTGGTTTCCAGTGAAGGATCCAGCGCGTTGTAGACAGCGGATAAAGGCCACAAACAATCGTAAATACAGAGAGAACGCAGCTGAACACCTCTGTGTTTGTAGTTATAATTTTAAACTGGATGACCACGAATGTCAGTTCCTCCCGAAGAAAAAAACATTTTTTTTTTGTTTTTTTTTATAATGATGTTTGTACATAGTACGAACTAATTTTCAGTGATAAACCTTCCCTTACAATAACTGCTCTGTTAATAACCATCAGATTGTCCATGGGTGGGGATTCAAAAATGCAGAAGAACAATCTGTAGTTTTCCTGAAAGCCCTGGAACTGTCAAAACTTTTGCTGACAAATAAACATGAATTTCTTGGTCCATGTAACACAGAGAACAAGTGGCTTAAACACTGTTCATTTACAGTACATTGCCGACAATGTAAAAATACAAAGCGGATTGAAAATTGGCAAAGTTACATTTTAATTCAATGGGAAAACCAGTTTATTTTTCTAATCCTATTAGCAGATATTTTTTCTTGTTTTCAGCAAAAACTGAAAGACTTAATATCTTAAGTAATGTTATATATCTTGAATTAAATGTATCAAGATGTAGAAAACAAGACAATATTTTTGCAGAGTTTTTTTTTTCTTGTTTCTTGTTTTCTGCTCTGCACATCACACTCATCTTGCCTACATGTCTCTCTCAGTTTCTCAGTCTGGTTTGGTTTGGTGGTGTTCACAATCACATCTGTCCTGAGGTGAGAAGTGTGAGATACAATGAGTGAATGGAGGAGGAAGCGACAAAGTCCTAGAATTTCAGAGTGCTGAAATTCTCCATGCTCTCCATGTCTCTACATGCTGTTGGCTCTGTTTTCATTATGTTTTGCAGGTGCATGAATACATCCAAATGATGGAGAGAAATGCATGTTTCTATTTTTTTAGAGGGGTCACAGGTTCAAATCAACCGAAGCCTCACTAATGTCATGAATGTGATGTATTGTTGATAGTGATTGACAAAATAAATCCCTGCTTAGTGTGATTTATTGACATTTTCCACCCTCTCTCTCTCTTATTTGTTCTTGGTTTTTTGATATCATCCTTTCAAAGTCATCCTTTACATCCATCTCTGTTTAAGTTCTTCTTCAAATAAATAATTTATATAGTGAAAATAAAATTGCACCTCTAAAAGTATCTAGAACCGCCTTATGCAAAAATGTACTAATTGACTAACTCTGCTGAATGATGTTTATTAGCTAAATTGCCTCAAAGAAGCCTTTAATTATATTTGAGCAGGACTAGTCTTCCCCGTGGAGTTTTGAAAAATGTGTGTTTTACTGAAGTATGTTGAAGTTTCAATCCAATCCTAATCAAACACGTCTTAAAAATGAAGGTACAAATGAGCTTCTGTTATTCGTATAACTCATGCGTCCTCTGAGAAATCTGATCTTGTTCTCACAGGAATGACTGCAATTATGGTATGTTATTTTTTTCACAACATTTCTTGTTTATTAATGTTCCAGGTCCACATTCAGTATGGCTCTCAAGCTGTTTGTGCAAGCTTTTGGAGGTAAAACAACAGTTGGTGTTTCGAGCACTGCTGGCATCACATCTGATGTGAAAGAGACTCAATAACAAGAGCCCGAACACAGGCACTCAGAGCGATATGAGGTATGAGCCGCATATCAATTACTATAGCATGTTTGAGTGTGTTCGGTGATCTATATCTGACTGGACCATCATCCAAAACACCATGTTAGATTGTGAAAATGGGTTTATTAATCGGAATTATGTATTTTAGATGTTTCATGAATATCACATTTTTGAAGCAGTAAAACATTTCTAAACTTTAGAGCGTCTGTGTTGGGATTGGACAGATTTGTACTTATCTTCTTTTTTGTTGTTGGTGGGATTGGTGCAAACATGACAGATTGGATGAGTTGAACAGCTGGGGTCATACAGAAATAGTCATTTCGATCATAATGTGTCTCTTTTCAGATGAGAAACTCCTGAATACAGCAGCAGTGATGTGGTGTGCGTTCATGGGAGAGACTGAACTCAGGTCTGTTGGACTGCGGCACAAGAGATTCACATGTGAGAGCGGTGACGTTATTTCTGTGTGTGTCTGGACTCTGTGACTGTAATTCAGTTTCATTCCTCTGGTCATATGGTGCTTTATCTGTCTCTGGATCTTCATAGTTCTCGTCTCTTTTTCCTCCATCCGTCTGCTCCCTGTCCAGATGCTATCTTATTTGTGTGTTTTTTTTTGCAGTGACAACATATTGACATAATGTAGGATATGCCTGAACCACACACACACACACACACACACACACACACACACACACACACACACACACACACACACACTCACACTCACACTCACACTCACACTCACTCACTCACTCACTCACTCACTCACTCACTCACTCACTCACTCACTCACTCACTCATGTATGTGTATGTATGTGTGCGTGTATGTGTTTGTTTGTGTGTGTATGCGTGTATGTATGTATGTGTGTGTGTGTGTGTGTGTAAATGTGCACATATTTGTGTGATACTCATGTGTTTGTTTCACCTGCTATATGTTTATATGTACACAATGTGAAACACACACAAATATACACAAACGAACATGTACTCAAACAGACCACACACTCACACACTCATTATTGGTGTGAAACTCTCTCTCCCTCATTCATCCATATTTCAGGGTTTGTTCTGCGGCGAGAGAAAATGATGGCGGGGAAAGTGTGTGTACACAGCCGTTTGCTTAAACGCTGTGTCTGTCTGTGGATGAACAGCTGAGTCCAATTACCCGTCCAGAGGAGCCGTTCCTGAGACACACTGAGACGTCAGATCATCTCTCGCGGGGTGAGACGTGCAAGACAGTTCAGAGCTCGTTAAATAATGAGAAAATCATTGCAAAGTATTATTTAACTGCGTGATTTAAAGTACAACAACTGGGTGTTAAACATCCATGCATCTTTATTGCTCATCTTATATGGTAATGTCAGCTCTTTAGACTTTAATGGTTTGTATAAGCAGCAGTTCTGTTACAAATCCTGTCTTGCGGTCTACATAGGTAACACCCTTCTAAGACAGCATCCTAACTCAAATGAACCCTCATAAGTGTCCGATAAAAAGCGCTCTACATAGACAGCAACTCAACACACATAAGCTATGTCTCATTTCGAAGGCAGATGAATTCGCATTTGTCGGCTGCATACATCATCAAGGATGTCTCATTTCAGAAAAGTAACCAACAAAACTGACCATTATTCCTCGTGAAGCGTAAGTAGTTGTAATTTCTTTATGACTTTGGAATGTAACGGTTACTTTACTGAAATGACAATGTCGCTCTGTTCCCACAGCTCTCGGCCCCACCCTGCTTGCCACACTGATCGGTCCTTAAAGGGATAGTTCACTTTGAAATTAATTTTTGGTATGTTTTAGCTTACCTCAAGGGCATCCAAGATGTAGGTGTCTTTTTTTCCGCAGTAGTTTCAATTTTGATATTTTTAGGTCAAACCGTTCTTGTCTGTCAGTCATATAATGCAGGTCTATGGTCACGGTCTCAAAACACAAGCACAGAGTCCAAATTAAACAATTCCCCATCGTAAGTACACATTGATGGCCTAAGACACGAAACGAGCGGTTTGTGTGAGAAAACTAACAGTATTTATATCGTTTTTACCTCTTATACGCAGACATGTCCGAGTGATCTGATCTGACGTGTACGCAGACTGGTGCATAGATATATACACACTAGATGTCGCCTTGTCTACGGCAGTTCATTGGAATGAATGTCTTTAAGGCGACATCTAGTGTATATCTCTATGCACCAGTCTGCGTACACGTCAGATCAGATCACTCGGACATGTCTGCGTATAAGAGGTAAAAACGATATAAATACTGTTAGTTTTCTCACACAAACCGCTCGTTTCGTGTCTTAGGCCATCAATGTGTACTTACGATGGGGAATTGTTTAATTTGGACGACGGGGAATTGTTTTAATTTGGACTCTGTGCATGCTCTTTGAGACAGTGACCATCGACCTGCATTATATGACTGACAGACAAGAACGGTTTGACCTAAAAATATCAAAATTGAAACTACTGCAGAAAAAAAGACACCTACATCTTGGATGCCCTTGAGGTAAGCTAAAACATACCAAAAATTAATTTCAAAGTGAACTATCCCTTTAACTCAATCTGCTTGCAATCACATCATTCTCTATAGGCCACAGCTGATTGGTTCCTGCTGTATGAGTTGCCAATGAGCTCGCTGCTCAACATTCAAATACTGCTCAGAATTTGCTGTAGCAGTTGCAATGCGCTTTCAGAAACCCTCCACCTTCCCCAGCTCCACCTGTATAGATCTGCTAAAGGGAATTCATGTATGTTATTCTGTACAGCAGCAGCATGTCTTACTTATTCACAGCAGTGTGTTGTGTGTGTATTGGCAGTAGCAAGTCTCAATAACATCAGCAACAGTTTAGCAGATCTATTCCGCCAAGACCAAACATATCAACATTGTCAAATCCATTACCATGCCAAACACTCTGAGAGTTGTCATGACAGAAATGCATTCATAATCAGCATTTCTATAGACTGATTTGCCATTTTTGGATGATATTTTATATCTAAATGTTGACTGAAATAAATAAAATATTTAACAAAAATCTTCGGAAGTCTCTAATGAAGGTTACATGTGATGCTGCTTTAGAATTTAGTAACCGTCTTTGCATTGGGAGAGTGTTCATAGTGCTGTCAGAATGACATTCCCTCTCGTAATCTTAGAGGAGTGTCAGTCTCAGTCATTTGCATTTCTGCTATGAGCGGTCGAGCATCTTCAGCAAGAATAAGAGGAACTCAGTAAATTACACAAAAGGCAGGATGTAGCAATGGGTCGTTTGGTCCTCGCAGGCCTCCTTATCAGAGCAACCAGACACGCTATATTCGGGAAAGCATTTGCTTGTACTATTTGTGCATTTCTGAACGCATTAATGAGCTGCTAATGTCTTACTTAATCTATGCTTGTGCATTCATACATTTCCTTTTAACAGACATGTGACTGCATGAGTTTTATGTACAGAGTCTGAGAAAAGCAGAATAAATGCCTTAAAATTAGATTTTCACAACAGCGTTTTATATTTAGTAAAAGAGGTTTGAGATGATCTGACAAACATGACACTAACTATCTGGTAACACTTTACAATAAGGTTTCATTCATTCAAGGTTTTTTTTCTGCATTACCCTGCATGAACTAACATGTTCATTTCAACATTTACATTTTTAAAATGTTGTATTTGTTATAATGGCTTAAGATATTGTTTACTAAAAAAAATTATAAGTGATAATATATAAGTGAGTTTATGCTTAAAACAAGAAAAAGTATCTGCTAATGTGGTCAGAAAAATATTGTTTTGCGTTTGTATTAAGTTTATTAATAAATACTCTAAAGAAAAATATTGCTAATTCATTGTTAGCCAAAAGAGAGTTACAGGACGGTGTGTCAAACGTGTCTCATCAGTGATAGCTAATAAAACACACTGACAGACTCATTTAAATGTTTTTCTAGAAGTCATTATTTGTAGTTATATAACATTTTAATAATGTACAGTAATTTTACTGTTTTCATGTCCATTATTTAAAAGTTAATTTAGAAAATCAGGTGATTTTTATGTTATTCTGCTCTATTATTTTTATTTATTTTGGTGTTTAACAAACCATTTTAAAATAATACAAACTTTTTTAAAACGAGTTCATTTGAGCTGAACTGCACAAATAAATTACTCATTCAGAAATCGTTATGATTAAGACATCACAACCATGACTTCATTAACATATGCATGTAGACGTCTTAAAGGTACAGCTTGTAATACTAAAAGTCTGATAAAGAATAAAAAAAATGTTAATGAAAAACTAAACTGGGACATTTCTGTTGCGAGAAGAAACGTTATAAGTGGACTTAAAATGAGTGTAGCATGCGTGGTGAACGTCGAGGTATTTATGTGATTTCAAGCGTTCTGTCCACAATGTGAAGTGACAGCCAGATCTGTTGGGTCAGACCACAGCTGAGGGTGAGCAGAAGAGGTGGACGCTTTATTGATCTGAGCGACATGCTGGATTTCTTCAGTCGTGTGATTGACAGCTCAGTCCAGATATCTGATTTCCGTGAAGAAGCTGTGTGCTTTCAGGCCGCTTTCACACTACGTACAGTATGTCCGTTTGAGACTGAGAAACCAGCTTGGACCAGCTAGGGCTTGAAATGGTCTGGGGTTTGGTACGTGTGAACTCGCACGGTTCAATTTCATATGAAACCAATCTGGCCTAATTTGCATAAAATAATCGCTATTGATGATGCATAATTTGCACATGCATTATCCATGCACATGCATTGCACATGCTTCACGTTTCATTTAATACTGTTATTATCTGTGAAATTTACTAGCAATTTCTGAGTAAAAAAAAGGTTCCAGATATTGTTTGGTGTGTGCGAAAGATTTTTACAACGACATCAAATGCAGCTTGATGTTTCAGTAATTCAAAAAGTGCATTTAGAAAACCTTTGAAAGCATTACAACTTCTTCATGGAGATTCCCTCCTCTTGTTTCATCTAGGTGTGCTCATTTTTTAATAAATATAAAAACAGCGAGAGATAGAGAGCGTGCTTTGTAGAGGCCATCGGGGGAAAAAGAGGAGTCCAAATGAGAGAGAGTGAGCCATTATACATAATGCATGTCAGACCCGAACCCCTCAGAAGATCATCCAGACCTGAGTGTGAATATTGAGAGAGAAAGAATCTGTGAAGCTCTCATGCCTCCTTTCCTCTGAAAAGGAAGTGAATCAAGCTCTTCTTTCTTCCCATCCCTTCCTCTTTCTAAGGTGTTTAACAGTAATGGCCATATTGGATTGAAATATGACAGTCTCTGTCACACGCTGGGTGACGGTGGGCTTTTAGAGTCCAGTGCTGATCCCGTGAGCTCATAATCCAAAACATGATCCTGTTCCAGCTCCACACTCGTAGGATCGATGGAATAAGCTCTAGGTGGATGTATCATGACACATTACAGATGATTCTACTGACCTGCACTCTTAGAAGAAAAGGTTCTATATAGAATCTTAAAGGATTCTGTCAGGCGCTTCATATTTAGAACCTTTTAGGGGTTCCATCATGGGATCGTTTTATGGATTTAGTTTTTGTTTAGATTATTTTTTATTATAATTAAATTTTATGAATTAAACTGCTGGTAAATCCATTAAACATGAAAGTATTATGCAATAATTTAAGAAATTTCTCCTTAATAGAACCTTTTTTTAGCATAAAGCGTTCTTTAAAATTGAGTCAAGAACCAAAGAGATCTACATAGAACCCTAATGAACCACCTTTCTAAGAGAGTGTATTGTACGTACAGTAAAACATATACTATATATGGGTATGTGTGTAGAATCTATAATCACATTTGTTCAAGTCCTAACATTTGCAATTAAGTCTAAAAGTTATTTTGAGTGGAAATGTATTTCTTGCCACGAAGTACAATTTATTTTTATAAAATTTTTGACAGTTTAAAATATATTGAATATATTGCTATTATTTACATCATGTATTAACACCAGTGCTCTCCAGCACTGGAAAGCTTTACTGATATTAACTCGGGTCCTAAAGCTCTTGCCTGATCATAACCCTTCTTTTTCCAGTGATATTCCAGCCCGATCTCACGGGAAAACGTAAAAATTCTACAAAGTGGCTTATTCGTACGAATTCATACGACCTGACTCGTACGAATTTTTTGCAAAATCGTACATATTTTACGAATTGGCCAATTCGTATGAATTCATACGAATGACCTACCCCTGACCCCGCCCCTAAACCTACCCATCACGTGGGTTTAGACAAATCGTACAAATTCGTACGAGTGAGGTCGTACGAATTAGTACGAATTAGCCAACTTTTTATCATTCGTACGAATTCGTACGAATTGGTCATGAGATAGCGTTGGATATTCCTCTGGCCTTTTCTCTTTTGTAATGTCTTTCAGCCATCTCTCTTTCTACAGTATTCAAATCTCCCACTTGCTCACTCACTCACTCTCTCTCTCCTCCCCCATCATGAGTGGACACGCCCCCTACTGCTGATTGGCTCACTCTCTCCTCCCTCATCATGAGTGGACACGCCCCCTGCTGCTGATTGGCTAACTTTCTCCTCCCACATCATGAGTGGACACACCCCTACTTCTGATTGGCTCTCTCTCTTCCCCTATCATGAGTGGACACGCCCCTACTGCTGATTGGCTCACTCTCTCTCCTCCCCCATCATGAGTGGACACACCCCTACTACTGATTGGCTCTCTCTCCTCCCCCATCAGGAGTGGACACACCCCCTTCAACTGATTGGCTCACTCTTTCTCTTCCCCCATCATGAGTGGACACACCCCCTACTGCTTATTGGCTCACTTTCTCCTCCCCATCATGAGTGGACACGCCCCCTACTGCTGATTGGCTCACTCTCTCTCCTTCGCCATCATGAGTGGACACACCCCCTACTGCTGATTGGCTCACTTTCTCCTCCCCATCATGAGTGGACACGCCCCCTACTGCTGATTGGCTCACTCTCTCTCCTTCGCCATCATGAGTGGACACGCCCCTACTGCTGATTGGCTCACTCTCTCTCCTCCCCCATCATGAGTGGACACACCCCCTACTGCTGATTGGCTCACTTTCTCCTCCCCATCATGAGTGGACACGCCCCCTACTGCTGATTGGCTCACTCTCTCTCCTTCGCCATCATGAGTGGACACACCCCTACTACTGATTGGCTCACTCTCTCCTCCCCATCATGATTGGACACGCCCCTGCTGCTGATTGGCTCACTCTCTCTCCTCCCCCATCACGAGTGGACACGCCCCCTACTGCTGATTGGCTCTCTCTCTCTCCTCCCCCATCATGATTGGACACGCCCCCTACTGCTGATTGGCTCTCTCTCTCTCCTCCCCCATCATGAGACTGAAACACTGATTGCAGGTAGAAACTGTGTGGAATGGATATTTGGAGTGATATGGATGAGGAGAGGGAACATAATGCCTCCTGATTTCAGTAGATAGTCGAGTGATTGCACACACTCTCAGTGTCAGGAGGAGCACAGGCTTACTCCATGTGTGTGTTTGTGTGTTGTGTGCACCTGATTGTGTGAGTGTCTGATTTTGTCCAATTAATCCCTCCCTGCGGATGTTCCTAGAATGCCCATCAGACACAGGAAGAGACCCGGGGTGATCAGATAAACACACACGCGCACACACACACACACACACACACACACACACACACACACACACACACACACACACACACACACACACACACACACACACACACACACACACACACACACACACACACACACACACACACAGGTACCTGTTTAGCATCACGAACACTCTAATCATCTTCTCTGCAGTGCTCAGAATATTTTATTTCTTAAATTGGTTTGTCAAATCAATCACAGTAGCTGCATTTAATTATACTTCTCTGTCTTTTGCTCATTTGCTTTGTTAATTCAGTTTTTCCTTGCTTTAGTCTTTTTGTTGCTTATTTTTTGGCACTATATTCCATGAAGCTTCTTTGAAACAGTATCTATTGTGAAATGCAGCACACAAAAGTAACAATCACTGTAGGTTCACACAGATCACACAGATTTTTCTTTCAAGTATAAACTCACTGAATTTTGATACATTTTTCAGACAACAAAACTTAATACCTGAAGTAATTTTGCTTCTTGAGAAAATTAGATATTTATACTGTAAAACAATTTCTGCATGTCTGCAAAGTGCAAACCCTGATACTTCCAGGTCACTAACCCTGATATTGCTGATATTTGTTTATTCGATGCTCGCTGAGCTTTTAAGTGTTTGTTTGACCATGAAGCAAATCACCTTTGCACTCGCACATCCTGCTCACTCTCCCTGAATAAAGACCTTGGACTCGAGTGCAAATGTTACCCGGTCAGTATTCTGATATCACAGGCGTGTTTGGTGTAGGTGGGTTTTATGCTTGAGAATACAAAATATAATATGCAGTTGGTGGTTTTTAATGTGTAGCTTTGCTGTGCAACTCCTGAATGAAATCAAAGATCCGCATCAACATCTGTGTAGTTGACAATAACATGGGCATGAGCTTTTCAAGATGTTAGGTTAACATTTTTATGAATGCAAAAATCTAGACCTTTAACCCCCTGAGGTCTACGGTATCGCTGGCGATACCAGCTCGCTTTTTTTTTATCAATGTAAAAGAAACTCATAAATACTCTGTTGACTTTGATTTTCCATAGGAGTTTCATACATCAATCGATTCTATTAAATGTGTATTATTTTTGTGTATACTCACAATAAAAACAAAGTGTTGTGCTTTTTGCCAAATAAAGAAAAATAAACACGAAGCGAGTTCTGCCTTCTCTCTGCCAGTGAAGTCCATTCTGAAACGCGTCCGAAAATGAACAATAACTGAGCGAATACTCAGTCAAACAGGCATACAAAGACACAGGCATGAAGCTTGAATTCTCGTCTTTTAAATGAAGTAATTTATATAAAAAACAAATATCCTCATCTTGTGAAATCTGTATTAAAAGAGAGCGATTCCAGTCGAGCTCATCTCATCTCATTACGTTATAATCGGCCCCGCCCACGGAGAGCACGCGCTATTCAAACGCAAATGACTGAGACGATCCCATACAAACTGTGAACGCCCACATATCAGCTCGAGAAAACACATCAAGTTTATTCAGATAAGTGTACTTGTCTACACTGTCTCGCAGCGCTGTGAGGAATAATAATAATGGAAAACTTACCTCAGAAGTGCTGGTATTTCGAGGAGCAACGGATGGAATAATGTAGTACGTTTTTTTTTTCATTCTCAAGTAAATCGCGTTTCTGTGTAAATGAATGAACGCAGAGATGCGCTGTTTACCACAACTCGCAAAAAGACGGTTTAAATTTGAATTGCGTTTCTGTGTGTGAATAAATGATCTGCTTTTAGCAAACTATTTTGCTATACTGAGTAAAATCGATTGAAATATGTTGAAATAAAATGTATTTGTATAAGCAACGTATTAAACTGCAAATTAACATTTATATTCCTTATAATAAAAACGAAAGACCTATGTTACAGACATATGAAAGACAACATTTCGTTGATTAGTTTTGGATAGATTACACATTTTTACTGTAAAATATCTGCCACCTCAAATAAGCTTTTGTTTGCCAATTTTTGCTAATATGTTAAATATAGTATGTTTTGTCAATGTAGGCTATATTCGAAGTTTGAAATATGTATGATAAAATGTATACTTTAGTTTTTACAAAGAAAGATTACACTTCAATTGTTGTTGTAATTGTAACCTTTTTAATAAAAAATATATATATTTACAAGGTAGATGTAAACAAATTTTAAAAGGTAAATATAAGCATTTTCTTTAAATAATTTGTATTGTGTTTTATTATTGACAAATTTGGGGAGAGGATACATATTCCAAAACTGAAAATACAGTATGAGAATTAACTGCACAATTAATAGACATGTTTTCCTTGGATATTATACAATTTGCAAGCAAAATTTGTGAAAAAAAAAAAAATTGACATGCTTCCAACTGTGAACCAATTTGGTAGAATATATATATATATATATATATATATATATATATATATATATATATATATATATATATATATATATATATATATACTGTATATATATTGCTCTTGCATTCTTTCTTGTGGCTATAGGTGACACACCTGAATGAATGGCTCATTAAGTATGCGGGCCCCATTGTCTCCTGAGGTGTGAACCACTACATATGCATGATGCTGTTGAATGGTTGACGCCCCTTGCGCATATTGCCTTTACAAACAAAAAGTGTTTTACAAGATTTAAATCAATGTATTGTGTTATGTGAATGATAAGGGCAGGATGATTTTCACATCATTTTGAAGAAAAAACTCTAGGCAAAGACATCAATTAGTCAAAAGTCTTATTGACACGTATTTAGTATGTGTTTTGTGGCCTTATTTCAGAAACTTTAGTTTTTAGTTTTTTCAATAACCATGCATAAACATTATTCTCTCAAAAATACAAACATGTACATGCATGTTGCTCACATATTATGGTAGCCCTGTTTGTGCTAAATAGAGTGTAATTATACCTTTGCCATTAATATGTTTATAAGCAACTGAAAAAAGCACAAATGTCAGGGCATGTCAGAACATCTCAAGGACCCCAAAAACCCCTCAGACCTCAGAGGGTTAAGCTTTTTGCAGTTCGCATAAATGTTATGCAGCAGGGTTATTATAGTTAATTATAGTAATTATTTGTCACTTTAAATAAAAGTAAACTGAAATAAAATAATAATTAAAAAATAATTATTTTAATAAAATTATAATAGTATCTCAATTATACGACATGACATTTTTGTAATGTAGGAATACTTCATGCAGTCTCTCGAATATAAGCTCATAAACGGCTTATATGATCATAAAACAATTACAATAATTTTTAAAACTGCATTACATTGATTTGTTCTATAAATCATATGTTTAGCTCAATAAAACTAGTTAATTTAGATGTTATCAAATTAAGCTAACAGATAAAATTCCTGTAGATGTTCAGAATGTCCATCTCACTCTTTTACATTCAATAAAAGTTAAGGATGACATTTTCAACTAAGATTTTCAAGAAAAAAAAGAAAAGAAATAAAAAACATTTTCATTTCTCGTTTGTGTTCTATATAAGGAAAGTTATATGCATGAGTGCATTTGCAGGGTGTCCAGTACTCATAGGCTACTTTTGACCAGGTAATGCATCAAGCCACACCTCTCTCATTTGTGTGTGTGTGTGTGTGTGTGTGTGTGTTGACGTGAGGGTAAAACTCTTCTTCCACTTGTTGCTGAAGTTGTGCGTCTCAGTTTCATGAAGCCCCTTCACTCACCAGATGTGGAGCACGAGCTCTCCCGATGTCTGACGAAGGCGAAGGTCTCCGTGCCTCCTCTTCCCTCTCCTCTTCCTCCCTCTCCTCCTCCTCCTCCTCTCCAGCTTCTGCCGGTCAGACTCCTCTCCCTCAGCCGCCAGGACCCCTGAAGCGGCGGGCATCTGATCCACATCCGCGCACCGACCCCCCGCACACCCGATCCAGAGACGCGTCTCCTCGCGATCCGCTGGAGTTGATCATCAGGCGCTCGCCGGCGCGTCCCGGGCGATGCAGCGGCGCGTCTCCGGTGCGCGACGGTCTCCAGAACCGCGGACAGCGACGGCGCTCCCCGCACAGACCCGATGATGAGACGCGCAGCCCGGAGGAGGTGATCGAGACCCCGCACAGCTGCGCTCCACCGCACGCGTGAGTCAAACCTTCAGTCTGCGGGACTTTATAACATCTTATTCCACAGGGCAGGAATATAGAAACGGAGAGATGGAAAGTGTTTGTCAGGTAACCTAAAACTGCTTGATCTGGTCAATCTTTCAATTAACTGCATTTCTTTTAAAAGTCAAAACTATCATTTAATATGACCGAATCAACTTGCGTATACTTTCGAAAGTAATTTTAAATATCGATGGAGATAAAATTGGTCTTTAATGTAAGAACAGCATATTTTCACTTTTACAGTGTATAGATTAAACTTACCCTAATATTTTCAGTGGGATCGACTTGCACAAAAATTAATACATTTTATTTATGGGTAGTTAAGTTAATAGCTTGTGTAATTTGCTCTACTTTCTGTTTATTATGCAGTTTTTAATTAAATAATTTAGCATTTATGTAATAACAATAATAATTTATTAATAATATATCTTTCTTTCAGTTATAGTTCTTGCATTACTCTACTAGTTTATAGTGTATTTGATGTTATTGTAGTTATAAAAAATTGCATTGTAAGTAGTGTCTTGAGCATTTTGGGCTTTAATTAATTATCACCTCAGTTTTTGTATTGTCACGTGATGTGTCGCAGGTGCACGCGATGCGCGTCTTTTATCAATTTAAGTTCTATTATTTGATATTAGTAGTAACTATTATCTGAATGATAATTTAGGGTGGATAACTGATCTGACTTTGAAGGTGTTATGACAGAGAGGTTAGAATAGTTTCCTGATTGACGTTCTCCAGTAGGCTATGATGCGCATGCGCTGATCATCTTCTTTGAGCTCCATTGAGTTGGTGCAAAAATCAGGCCGCGAATCACCACGATCGTTCTTTAAATATTGATGTCTGACAGTATATTGATGTTTAGCCTATAATTGCCTGAAAGTGTGTGCGAGGTTGAAAGAAAGAGAGACATGAGAAAATGGTTTGTAGTTTTGGTTTTGGTCTCAAGACACTGCCTGCAGCCTGAGACGAAAACAATAATAACCTGCCAAAATATTCCAGACAAGCTGCCTGTGTCATCATCTGATCCGCTCCAGCGGTAATGATACTGCAGGCAGAATCAGATCTTCATTAATCTCCATGTCAATCTCCAGATGTGGCTCGACTTGAACATGACTGGGGTTATTTTCCAAAGGCCTCACCCAAATATAAGGGTTCTGTCATAATTTACTCACCTTTATGTCCATATAAAGCTGTATGACTGTCTCTTTTTTTGGTACAAAAAAGAAGAAATTGAAAAATGTTCTTGCTGATTTGCTTCTCTAGCCTCCTCTGAAAGAGAGTTTTTACGCTCCAAAAATGTCACTAAGTACCATTACAGTATCCAGACGACTTATTCGCTGTAAAGTCTTCTGACGTCATACAATAGCTTTGTGTGAAGAACAGACCAAAATTGCTTTTTGTACTTTTGGGAGCTTGTCCCTGTTCTCTGTGTACTTTCATTGTGTGGAAAAGATTGCTGGGAAAATTAAGGATATCTGATTTTGTGAGAATGTAATATTGGTTTGGAGCAACATGAGGGTGATGTTTCATTTTGGGTTGAATTATCTCTTTAAATATATAGCTTTTATACTCATGGAAACAAATCATATGACAATATAATTACAGTATAACAGAGTAACAATCAATAACAGATACAAAAAAAAAATAACAACAACAAAAACAGTTAGGGAGACAATGCTAATAATCATAATAATATCAGAAGTAAAAAAGAGAGATAAAAAAACCCCCCAGTACAATAGTATTTTCCTCGCTTTTGGATTTTCCGATACAGAGAGCTTTACAAAATATTGTTGAAACTTGTTTCAAAATGTGGTTTAGAATGGGAAAATTTGCACTTATGTATGTGAAACTTAGCCAGGAGAAAATCGTAAGACATTCACAAACATTTGTGAAAGAATGGGTCGCTCACAGCAGTGAGATTAAGCGTGGTACCGTGATAGGTTGCCACCTGTGCAATAAGTCCAATCATGAAATGAAATTTCCTCACTACTAAATATTCCACGGTCAACTATTATAACAAAGTGGAAGCAATTGGGAACAAATGCAACTCAGCCATGAGGTGGTAGGCCACGTAAAATCCCAGAGCGGGGTCATGCTGAGGCTCAGAGTGCACAGAAGTCGCCAACTTTCTGCAGAGTCAATAGCTACAGACCTCCAACCTTCATGTGGCCTTCAGATTAGCTCAAGAACAGTGTATAGAGAGCTTCATGGAATGGGTTTCCATGGCCGAGCGTCGGATGCAGTGGTGTAAAGAATGCCGCCAGTGTTGCCAGATTGGGCGGTTTTGAATTTGATTGTGCGGGTAAAAAAGGGTTTGGGCGGGTGGACAAAATTTGGGCTGGTTTGGGGTCAGTTCGGCGGTTTTCAAACATCTACATTTTAAAGTCTAATTGGTTAAAAAACTAAACTAAAGTGTGCATGTAGTCCATAAAATCAGTCATCATGATATTACTGTACACACACGCCCATGCAGAGTCAGCTGCCGTTGGTGTTGACATCACCGACGAGCATGCACTTTTAGCCAATCAGCAATCCGCAGGCAGATACGATTGAGCGTGATAAGTTGTAGCTGTATATTCAAAGTGATCGCTAATGCCAAAGTGATATAGCCTACTATACAGTAAGTTGTATAAAGTGTGAGATAGTGAGCAACTCTAAAAACGTACACGTGGTGGGAGTAATTTGCATTGCAAATGCTTCACACGTAATTTTTAATTTAATATATTTTGTTTTAGGAGATACAAATTGTGCTTATCAACCTTGAATGACATGGTAATGAAATTATATCACATTTTTTTGGCAGTAAAATTTTGGCGTTTTTTTCTTGTAGTTGGCGGGTTTTGGTGAGCTTTTGGGCTGGAAATCACCGTCCCAATCTGGCAACACTGAACGCCACCACTGGACTCGAGAGAAGTGGAGACGTGTTCTGTTCGGTACTTGCCTGACTGCATTGTGCCAAGTGTAAAGTTTGGTGGAGGAGGGATTATGGCATAGGGTTGTTTTTCAGGGGTTAGTTCCAGTGAAAGGAACTCTTAATGCTTCAGCATACCAAGACATTTTGGACAATTTCATGCTCCCAACTTTGTGGGAACAGTTTGGGGATGTTCCTGTTTCAACATGACTGCGCACCAGTGCACAAAGCAAAGCCCATAAAGACATGGATGTTGAGGAACTTGACTGGCCTGCACAGAGTCCTGACCTGAACCCGATAGAACACCTTCGGGATGAATTAGAGCGGAGACTGGAGCCAGTCCTTCTCATCCAACACCAGTGCCTGACCTCACAAATGTGCTTTCCCATAAACACACTCCTAAACCTTGTGGAAAGCCTTCCCAGAAGAGTTGAAGCTGGTATAGCAGCAAAGAATGGGCCAACTCCATATTAAACCCTACGGATTAA
Organism: Leuciscus idus; assembly: GCA_021554675.1. Taxonomy (NCBI): domain Eukaryota; kingdom Metazoa; phylum Chordata; class Actinopteri; order Cypriniformes; family Leuciscidae; genus Leuciscus; species Leuciscus idus. The sequence continues at coordinate 34,957,701 of CM038633.1, read as the reverse complement.
GAATGGAATGTCATTAAAGTTCATGTGCATGTAAAAGCAGACGTCCCAAAACTTTTGGCAGCCGAAGCTGAGCAAAAACGTGTATGTCTGTTATGTATTTCTATGCTTAGCGAATTGTGCGGTTATGGCGCTTTTCCACTGCGGGGTACAGTACGGCTCGGTTCGGTACGGCTCACTTATGGCGCATTTCCACTGCATGGTACGGTACGGTACGGCTCGCTTCGGCTCGCTTTAAATGGTACCACCTCTGTTGAGGTTCCAAGCGTACCGTACCGATACTAAAATGTGACGTGAAAACACTGCAGATCACTGATTGGTCAGACAGAATCATCACTTCCAGCGTCATTGTATTTACGACACGAGACACTAAACCCGCTAGATTTAAATAGCCAGTAGACAACAGCCAACGCTGTAGCACCTGTTTTAAAAGTATTTGCTTAAAAAAAAAAGAGTATAAACTTCAAAAAAGAAACGGCTGAATTGTGGTCAGTGGACGAGGTGCAGACGTTCCTCTCGTTGGTTGCCGAGGAGCGGATGGGGAAACACGGAATGAAAAATTTGCATTTAATATGATGATGTCATGGCAGTAGAGACGGCAACTATAACGATCAGTCCCACCCACTTTGAAGCGGTACTAACTGCAGTGGAAAAGCAACTGAGCTAAAGCGAACCGAACCGTGCCGTACCGAGCCGAGTCGTACCACGCAGTGGAAAAGCGAAGCGAGCCGAACCGTTCCGCGCCAAGTCGAACCGTACCGAGCCGAACCGAGCCGTACCATGCAGTGGAAAAGCGCCATTAGATCAGCAACATGCCGAGGTTAAAGGGGATGTATAATGCCCTTTTCATAAGATGTAAAATATGTCTCTGATGTCCCCAGAGTGTGTATGTGAAGTTTTAGGTCAAAATACCCCACAGATATTTTTATATATCATGTTAAAATTGTCACTTTTTGAGGGTGAGCAAAAACGCACCATTTTATGTCTGTTCCTTTAAATGCAAATGAGCTGCTGCTCCTGGCACAGGGGGCGGAGCTTCAACAGCTTGCACTCACACAGACATGTACTGAACATTTCTAAAACTTTTAGCCTTTTATGTTCAAACCGGAGTCAAACAATAATGGAGAGACTCGAGAAGAAGTGACAACATGTAGAAGCAACAGGACATTTCTGAATGGTTAGTTGGTGAATTTATATAGCTTATGTGTAGTTATCTTCTAGTCATTGATTAGCATATTCTGTCTTGATCGTTTATAAATCGTGTTCGGGGCGGGGTTTATGTAAATTTTAGGGTTGGTGATGTCACTAACCCGGGAGGAATGTGGTGTAGTCTCTACCAGCCGTTTGTTGTAGTCCTTAAAAAAATAATTTCTTTAAAAGCAAATATCTCCCTTTGCTTTGAACTTTGAGCGCCGTGACTTTTCAGATGTTGTTTATGCTCAAACAGTAACATTACACACTAACTAAAGTTAGAAAAGTGAAATCATAATCAACCACCCCTTTAAGATTAAATTAGTGTCTTGTGTGCTTCACATGAGAAGTGCACTATGTAGGGTGTTTCAGTCAGGTGGCATGTGAGGACGCTGCCTTAGAAAGGAGTTGCTCATGTAGACTATGTTTGTGCTCTTGTATGTTTGTGTTGTATTGTAAGTATGAGCCAGTCACTTTCAGTGTTTATTTAATATTATTTATATACTTTATCATTTTTATTAATGCTTAAAAACCCTGGTCACGTCCTCGTCGCAGCTTCTTCCTCATTTTTTTCTCTTCCTTTTTCCCCCAGCATAAAATATCAACAGAACCTCCATAATTTCAAAGCGTTGTAAAGAGGGTCATCACTTCTTTTATCTCAGTCTTTCCGCTCCGTTTCATCTGTCTCACTTCTCTAGCTTGTAGTCTTCCTCTCTCTCATTGTAATTCCAGCTGGTCCTTTCATTCTTTGTGCTGATGAGGAGCAAAAGCTCTATCTATATGCTGATGCTGGTACAAGAGAGCAGAGAGAAAAATAAGAGGTGATCTATACAGTAGGATGAATGGATAGAAAAAAAAGTTTGCATATTATTCTTTCTCTGTGAGTGTGTGTCCGTCGAGATAATCATCTCCACATTTTCTCCATATGGATGGGCGCATAAATCATTCCCTGTTTAAACTTCACTCATATTAATCCTGAACTGTCAGATCAGACTCAGGCACATCTTATAGTCATTAAAGCAGATGTGTGTTATACATGCTTTCTCATGTGCCGATGTTCACTGCATTGGTAGTTTGACTTCCCGGACGATGCTTTTAAAAATTGATTTGTTTGTTTAAGCAGCCCGCAAGTCAGTGGAGTGAGTTTGAACCTGTTTTGGAGAACAATGGCAGACTCAATTGTTTATTCTGGCATAAATATGTATGTAAATCAATAGCTATGTTTACATGGACACCTTTTGTTTAAATTGGAATGAAATTATTCTGATTGATGAATCCGAACATCATGTTTACATGAACGCTAAATAAAGTGATTGGGTTGATGTGAGATTAAAGGGATACTCCACTTTTTTTGGAAATAGGCTCATTTTACAACTCCCCCAGAGTTAAACAGTTGAGTTTTACCGTTTTCGAATCCATTCAGCCGAACTCCGGGGTCTGGCGGTACCACTTAGCATAGATCATTGAATCGGACAGGACCATTAGCATCTCTCTCAAAAAAATGACCAAAGAGTTTAGATATTTTTCCTATTTAAAACTTGACTCTTCTGTAGTTACATCGTGTACTAAGACAGACGAAAAATGTAAAGTTGCGATTTTCTAGGCTGATATGGCTAGGAACTACACTCATTCCTGCGTAATAATCAAGAAACTTTGCTGCCGTACCATGAGTCCAGCAGGCGTAATGATATGACGCAGCGCCTGAAAATAGGTCTAATAGGTTAGACAAACTTAGTCCCGGTCACGTTGGAAGTTACCGAGCTGGGGACTATTTTCAGGCGCTGCGTCATATCATTACGCCTGCTGGACTCATGGTACGGCAGCAAAGTTTCTTGATTATTACGCAGGAATGAGAGTATAGTTCCTAGCCATGTCAGCCTAGAAAATTGCAACTTTTCATTTTCCGTCGGTCTTAGTACACGATGTATCTACAGAAGAGTCAAGTTTTTAATAGGAAAAATATTGAAACTCTTTGGTCATTTTTTTGAGAGAGATGCTAATGGTCCTGTCCGATTCAATGATCTATGCTAAGCTATGCTAAAAGTGGTACCGCCAGACCCGGGAGTTCGGCTGAATGGATTCGAAAAACGGTAAGACTCAACTGTTTAACCCTGGGGGAGTTGTAAAATGAGCCTATTTCCCAAAAAAGTGGAGTATCCCTTTAAACCTTAAAATCGGATTTAGTCATTTGACATGCGCAAACTGCACAAATATACAGAGTTTCCGCTGTTGGCACATACTAACCATCCTCCTTTTCTATGTTTTAAAAAGCAGACTTAATATTGATCTATTTCTGGTCCTAATTAGGAGACGACGAGGTTTGTGCCTCGCATTAAGCATTAATATGGTCCTTTTCGCACATAAAACAAACAGTCTGTGGAAATATGGACTGTCCTGCACCACTTCACTACCCTGGAAATCCAGAGTTCTCGCGAGAGCACAAGTTGAATTTGAGTAATGATGCTCATTAAATATGCCCTTGTATCCGAGCTGCACCAATCACATCGGGTTATCTGATATAGGCGGGCCAGAGGCGAGCTAAACAGAAGACGACATCGCTGTGACGTTGAAGTCATTAGTAAACATTGTAAGATGGCTATGGATGAACACCAGTTGTTTGAAACGGCTTTGGCCGCTACAATGAACGAGTTAGACTTGGGTTTTTATCTAAAAGAGGAACAGAAGACGGCGCTCGAATAGTTCCTTTGCAAAAGGGCGTTTTTGCTGTTTTGCCGACCTGATACGGCAAGAGTCTAATCTACCAGTTAGCTCCGCTGGTAGCTAAGCGTATGGGGTTTATTGTTGTGATTGGTCATAGTGTTATCCAATTGCGTGCAGTGAGATTTTCAAATGCATGCTTGGTGCCGCCCCTCGAGCTGGCCGAGCTTCATTAGTCGATGCCAGACCATTAATCTTTCAGATTTAGGTCTGGATTTCCTGGCTACCACTTCACAGACATTGAGTGTAATGAGAATTTTAGATTGACATGACAGTCATTTATAACATTATATTCAACAACAACAACAGCTCTGTCTGTGTGTCATATGTCATTAATACAAAGTTATGTCATGAAACTCTAGATGGCGCAGGCTGATAGGTCCTTAACTCAATCTGCTTGCAATCACATCATTCTCTATAGGCCACAGCTGATTGGTTCCTGCTGTATCAGTAGCCAATGAGCTCGCTGCTCAACATTCAAATACTTGGTTAGCATTTTCTGTAGCAGTGTTCAACCCTCCACCTTCCCCATCTCCACCTGTATAGATCTGCTACGAGAAATTCATGTATGCTATTCTGAATCTGTACAGCTGCAGCATGTCTTATTCACAGTAGCGTGTTGTGTGTGTATTGGCAGTGGCAAGTCCCGTACATGCTATACAGCAATAACATCAGCAGCAGTTTATTCAACCAAGACCAAACATATCCATATTGTCATATTCATTACCATGCCAAACACTGACAATTTCTACATCATTGCACATGCGCAGAACTTTCCAGTTTTGGTTGTCAATCGAATCAAGTCTTTACATGCCCTATTGAACGGATTATAAAAGGTTTAAACCACCCCTTAGGATCCCAATGATATACTTTAATCGCATTTGGCCAATTCATTCCGATTGACGTGGTTGCATGAACTTTATTCAGACTGTGCTACTAAGTCTGATTACAAACAGATTATCAGGGTCCCTGTAAATGCAGCCAATGATATGTAGATCTCACCAGTGCATAATGCATCATATCAAAGCACCTAGCAACCACCCAGAACACCATAGCAACGCACCGCAAACATATAGCTGGTGTCTGCAATGTAACTTTATATATATATATTTTTTACATTGGATTATAGAATTGATGGATTTAGTAAATAATGCTTACATTTTCTTCAGAAAATGTACAAATCTAGTTTGTTTTGCAATTCCATTTGGTGCCACTAGTGGCGCCACAGAAATCTCACAGGTTTAATCAGACACCGGTGAAGGCAGAACTCATGCACCTGTAACTGTGTGTGAGAGAGAGACAGACGTATCTTGAGGATCTGAATGACCTCACACACACAGAGCTGTCTGTCTGCGCTCAGCATGGCTCTCTCTCTCGAGTGCGACGCTCTTTCATTTCCCTCAGGGAACTCGTGCTGTTTGAATTGGTTCCATTTTCACCCGCTCTTTTCTGCGTTTGATGTGTCAGAGCGCTGTGTAATCATCTTTCCCATGTCTTTTTATCACTTCAGCCTTTTATCCGTCTCTGAGGAGCAAAGTGTCAGTTTACTGGTGGGCCACCCCACTATATAGACATATCTACCATTTTACATTTTACGAAGAAAGTGGTTTCCATGAGCATTGTAAACGGTTCCCAATGCCTTGCTGGGACATTATGTGGCATGCTAGGGTGTCGCTTGGGCATTTTTATGTTCTTGAAGAATCATTCACAAACGCTACAGGACGACACACACTGATTTAATACTTAGTTTTAGATATTTGATCACACCACACATATAAATATCAGCAACAATAATAGTTATGCTTGACTTAATAAACACCACTAATTAAACAACATACGCTTCAATGATTGTGTCTAACTGGGAAACTTTAGATTTTCTCTCTCTGGGTTTATTGTGTATTCGTGTGTATTTTCATAAAAGCAGACAGTGTGTTTGTTTTGTAGCAGGTTGTGACTTGCTGCAATTTGCTGCAATTTGCTGCAGTATGAAATGTCTCACTTTGAGACAGATTTTAAAAGCATTTAGAAATAAAATATTCAGAGCAGCACAGCATGTACCAGACTGCATTGATCTACTCTCTGCACATGTATGTTTCATGTGTTTGTGTGTGTATTTCCATTTACAATGCTGCATAAGCAGTGTGTGTGTGTGTGTGTGTGTGTGTGTGTGTGTGTGTGTGTGTGTGTGTGTGTGTGTGTGTGTGTGTGTGTGTGTGTGTGTGTGTGTGTGTGTGTGTGTGTGTGTGTGTGTGTGTGTGTGTGTGTGTGTGTGTGTGTGTGTGTGTGTGTGTGTGTGTGTGTGTGTGTGTGTGTGTGTGTGTGTGTGTGTGAAACTGGTCGGTGCTGAGTAAATTGATTTTCTCCAGAGGCACTTTTGTATGTGTGCAATTTCAGACAAGACCGTGATCAAGAGGACTAAAATTGATATGCTTTTTAAACAAATAGCATCTGCCTCGTGCAATCATCATGTCATTTTTAAAGTGTCCACTCTCACTCTCATCTAGAAATGACAAAACACAAGTGTGTGTATTTTAGGCCAAAATTGTTGAAATCATGGCAATTTCTTAGCTTTTGGTCCCACGCTTGAACATCACGTGCATGACAGTGTGAGATCTATAGAAAAAGCTGCAACCCCGAGCTGATCTCTGATGTCATTGATTATTGGTCCAATCATAGGTCATGATTGACTCATGTGGCGTGAAAGGCCAATTTAGCAACTTCTAAATGCAGAGCTGTGATTGGCTGTTCAGTCTATTGACAAACAGTGATGGATTGAACTCGTGCTGTGCAGTGAACAGAGCAGATTAGACTAGTTGAATTAAACACACTCATTTAAACTCTTTAGCCGCAGCCTTTTACAGCTACCGTAGTTTGTGTTGTTTTCCCAATGTTATTTTAGTATCATTACTATTTTATCATAGTATTTATCCTACATAGTTATTTTTGTACTTTCCTTTTCATTCAAATATATATATTTTTTTGTGTGTTTTTATTTTTAATATATATAAAAAAAGTCTATATTTTAGTACTTCAACTAAATGAAAATGTTACCTTTGCAACTAACTTTCTAACGACTAAGTTTTTAATACTCTCTTTTTAGCTTTAGGTAACAACTGTAAAATCTAGTCAGGTGAGCTTTATTATTCTGCGATATGTAGAGACATGTATGTGTTACGTATATATAGATACACAGCCTTTATAAAAAAGGTCATCTAACTAATCTAACTATAAACATATACATATACTCTGATATAATATACTAAACAGATATAATAAACATATTCTCTGATAAACTCTGATATAAATGCTGGTTTATATCTCATTTAAATGGTAGCAGAAAAACTGACTTTATTTTCTTTCTTAAAATGCTCCTGGTCCTATTGTGCATGCTATATTGAATTGTGAACAATTGGTTTACATGCATCCAATGTAAAACACACTTTATTTTTCTCATAATATCCAGTGCAGCATCAGCTCTTTTCTCTCAGTGTCTGAAATGGTTCGATCAAGTATTCAGTCTCTCTAAACCCCGCCTTTCCGAGAGCTGGTTCTGCTCTCATTGGTCTAGTGGCCCAGTCTGTTGTGATTGGTTGAACACTTACAGGGCGTGTCCGAAACCAAATGTTCATTAGCATATCTGAATCTCAGCTCTTCTTCAGCTCTTGACACACAGTGATATGAACAGTAACAATGGCGTGTGTTTTATCGTATCATTCTCATCAAACTGGATTTGCTTTGACAGCAGAAAACAGCGTCTTCTCGACACGAACCAAACTCTTCCAGTCTCAGATACAACTATAGTGTTTGAGGGCGGGGCAAAGTAGGACAGCCAATTAAAACCATAGGCTGGAATTATGCTAATTAGCTACAAACCCACATAGGTTTGTGCAGGAAGTAAGACTGGAATTACAGACGACTCGTTTCAGGCAGTTCTTTTGGGACACAATCAGGGGGGCAGGGTTTCATATTATTTTGAAGTTTCCCCAGGCGCTGCCATTGGCTAGCGGACCATCACCTGCTGTTTGCATCCCATTGACTCCCATTCATTTTGGCGTCACTTTGACAGCGAATAACTTTACATCTGAGGCGTTTAAAGACTCCATTTTTCCATTATTTATTTCTAAAGAAACTCGAAAAGGTATAAAAGGCTCCATTACCTTGTATCTTACGTTATGGCCCCGTAGAGGCAGTTTTTGTAAAAAAAGGCTAACGATTGCGTCATAACCACGCGACTCTCTGTCGCACAGTAGAGAGATTACCGTATGGACAGGAGGAGAAGTTCGCGGGAATTCGGGGGGACGTGGAGGCAAAATGACAAAGTAATTAATCAGAATACTTAGCAAAAGTTTCTCCTTCTCCTAGCTCATGTACACCTCCTACTCACACTCTCCGTCTCTGCAAGTTTCGGAAGGGAATGATTCAGATTTCTCTTGGCATAGCTACTAGAAGACAGACGGGTCGCTCACGTCACATCTACGTCGTCAAGCTCAGTTTGAGTCTGCGCAGTACGCTCAGCCATCAGGAAGTGAGAGCTTCTAATTGACTTCACTTGTCTCCGTTGAATCCAATGGGGTCGCTGTGTCCAGTTTATATACTGTCTATGGACACAATAACATTGACCTTTAAAACTTTGAAGAGCTTTAACATTCACAAACATCTTTGCATGAAAGGTAACAGTGTAGTAGGGGCATTAACTTATTGATGGATAAAGTTAAGTTCTTCATTGAATATTCTGTATCTCATTACAAATAATATGGATTGCGACTAACACTACTAATTTATGTTTAAACTTTTTCTCTCAGGTCAGAGGTCATGAATCGCAGGCACACCACCCTGCGAGAGAAGGGCCGTCGCCAGGCCATCCGAGGCCCCGCTTACATGTTCAACGAACGTGGCTCCAGTCTCACGGTGGAGGAGGAGCGTTTCCTCGACGCTGCGGAGTACGGGAACATTCCTGTCGTCCGCAAGATGCTGGACGAGTCCAAAACACTCAACTTCAACTGCGTGGACTACATGGGTCAAAACGCGTTACAGCTGGCAGTCGGGAACGAGCACCTGGAGGTCACCGAGCTCCTCCTGAAGAAAGACGGAATGGCTCGGGTGGGCGACGCGCTTCTTTTAGCGATCAGCAAAGGCTACGTGCGAATCGTGGAAGCCATTTTGGCTCATCCTGCGTTCGCGAGCGGTTTGAGACTGACTTTGAGCCCGCTGGAGCAGGAGCTGAGGGACGACGACTTCTACGCCTACGACGAGGACGGGACGCGTTTTTCGCACGACGTGACGCCGGTGATTCTGGCCGCTCACTGTCAGGAGTACGAGATCGTACACATCCTGCTAATGAAAGGAGCCAGGATCGAGCGACCGCACGACTACTTCTGCAAGTGCTACGAGTGCACGGAGAAACAGAGACGCGACTCTTTCAGTCACTCGAGGTCGCGCATGAACGCGTACAAAGGGCTCGCCAGCGCCGCCTACCTGTCGCTGTCCAGCGAAGATCCCGTACTGACGGCTCTGGAGCTCAGCAACGAACTCGCACGACTCGCCAACATAGAGACAGAGTTTAAGGTGAGAGAACAAACAAAAATGGCTTATTTAGTCAATTCAAATCCAACTGTATTGCGCTTTTCACAATACACATGGTTTCAAAGCAGCTTTACAGAAAATCACAATGTTTTTTTCTATTTTTTTTCATACAAAACATTTTAATCTATAAAAAATTAAGATCACAATTCTGCGTTTTGTATAAATGTATGTGGAAATATATGTATGTGGAAAATGTTGGCCCTATACTGTATATCCAACTTTATATAAAGAGCTAGGCAATAATATAGTTACATTCTGCAATGAGATTTGCTATATAATAATATGTTTAATTTATATAGCGCCTTTCCCAAGCTCAAGGACGCTTCACAATAACAGTAAAGAACAAACAATCAGTTCATACATAAATAGACAATAGACATTTGCCCAGTCCAAGAAATGAGCGATTGCAGTTGCATATTGCCTTACATTTGGAATACAAACAGAAACAAAAACAGAAACAAAAAACAAAACTATTTACCGACAGCATAGAAGGTGGGCAGTGGAAGTAAAGGTCAGATGCAAAAGACTAATGGTACCTAAGGAAACATTATGACTGTAATACAGAGTTATGAAAAATGTTTAAGAAAAACATGTCATGACTGATAATACTGTTTCAACAAATGGGTTTTGAGTTTAGACTTAAAGGGATACTCCACTTTTTTTGGAAATAGGCTCATTTTACAACTCCCCCAGAGTTAAACAGTTGAGTTTTACCGTTTTCGAATCCATTCAGCCGAACTCCGGGGTCTGGCGGTACCACTTTTAGCATAGCTTAGCATAGATCATTGAATCGGACAGGACCATTAGCATCTCTCTCAAACAAATAATCAAGAAACTTTGCTGCCGTACCATGAGTCCTGCAGGCGTAATGATATGACGCAGCGCCTGAAAAGCAAAGTTTCTTGATTATTACGTAGGAATGAGAGTATAGTTCCTAGCCATATCAGCCTAGAAAATCGAAACTTTACATTTTCCGTCGGTCTTAGTACACGATGTAACTACAGTAGGGCTGTCAAAATTGCTCAAAAATGACGTTCGAATATTCCCTCTAAAAAACACACGAATATTCGAACTATTCGAACATCTGGTTGCGCATTTTTTCAATGACGCGCATTACGTCAATAACAGGACAAATTAATACAAAGAGACATACATAACTTGTATAGGTAGTTAATTTAAGTTTAAACATATTTGACAATGTATTACCAACACAAAACCAAGTAAATAAACTAATGGCCAAGACCGCAGACCTCAGTCTCGCTCACTCGCAGGCACTCTCTCTCTCTCTCTCTCTCGCGCCCTCGCGCTCACGCTCTCTCTGCTCATAACGGTTTAAATGAACAACAATAAGCACATGTTGAGTGCTGATCAAGAGTTTTGCGCAAGCAATTTAAGGTCGCGACTCTTGCCCCAAATATAGCAGGCTTCATTCAGTGATTGAAACAAATGTATTAACATTAATTGAAGTTTTACAGTATAGAACCGACATTGAACGCTCCGAGCGAGCTGTGGTAAACATGGAACTTTTCTGTTTAACTTTAAATAAAATGAGGCACACAATTCCGAGAAATGTGACAACAAAGAACTTTTACCCTGAGGTTCATAAAAAATAAAGTGCTATTAAAAAAGAAAAAGGCTACTTACATTATTGGTGCTTGTATTTTAGTGCACTGTCAACTTTCAGCAGTGACGCTGTGCTAGACAGTGCAACTCGTGTGACCTGTCCCTCAAGTCTTGTTTATACTCGACGCGTCCGCACGAGCGCGAATCGCCCCCTATCGTTTCAAAGAATAGTACAACGGCGAGCGCGTCGAGTATAAACGCCTCGTCCGTTTGGGGGAGGTGCGCGCGCAGTCTGCGGAGACTCGCGCTGTGGAGACAGGCGAAAGTATAAACAAGGCTTCAGGCAGCGCGCGCGCCCACTCGCAAAGCAGACAGCCGCGCCTCTGCTTCCGCGGGCGTGTTTTTCCATATTCGAAATTCACATTCGAATATTAATTTTCACGTTCGAATTTCTGTTTTTTAAAACTATTCGAATATATATTCGAATTTAGAATATTCGTTGACAGCCCTAAACTACAGAAGAGTCAAGTTTTAAATAGGAAAAATATCTAAACTCTTTTGTAATTTTTTTTAGAGAGATGCTAATGGTCCTGTCCGATTCAATGATCTATGCTAAGCTATGCTAAAAGTGGTACCGCCAGACCTGGAGTTCGGCTGAATGGATTCGAAAACTGTAAAACTCAACTGTTTAACTCTGGGGGAGTTGTAAAATGAGCCTATTTCCCAAAAAAGTGGAGTATCCCTTTAAATTCATGCAGCGTGGTTGTTGACCTAAGAGCCAGGGGAAGAGCGTTATCTTATTCTCACCAAGGCTGCATTTATTTGATCAAAAATACAGTGATTTAGGTTAAAAACATAGAATGCATTAAATAGATCAAAGGTGACAATAAATACATTAATAATGTTCTAAAATATTTATATATTTCAAATAAACGCTGTTCTTTTGAACTTTCTATTCATCAAAGAATCCTGGAAAAAAAGTATTATGATTTCCATAAAAATGTAGAATGAATGTATTAAGCCCCACAACTGTTTTCAACATTGATAATAATAAGAAAGGTTGAAAATTAAACTTTGCATAAAAAAAAACATTTTAAAAAGTATTCTAATAGAAAACTTATTTTAAATTGTAATCATATTTCTGTAGTTTTGATCAAGTAAATTCAGCCTTGGTAAGCATAAAAGCATAAAAACTTTTAACCAGTTGTGTATATCCAACTTAAAGGGGTGGTATAATGCCCTTGTCACAAGATGTAAAATATATCTATGATGTCCCCAGAGTGTGTGTGTGAAGTTTTAGCGCAAAATACCCCACAGATATTTTTATATAGCAAGTTAAAGTTGTCACTTTTTGAGGGTTTGCAAAAACGCACCGTTTTGTGCCTGGCCCTTTAAATGCAAATGAGCTGCTGCAGAGGGCGGGGTTTCAAGAGCTCGTGTCTGTTAGCAGCTGCTGTTACCTCACGCAAATTACAGAAACTGTTCTGCCTTTAATGTTAAACGGAGTTAGATAAGGATGGAGAGACTCAAGAAGAAGTGACAACATGTAGAATGCAACAGGACGTCTCTGAATGGTTAGTTGATGAATTTATGTTGCTGATGTGGAGTTAACTATCGTCAATTAGGATATTCTGTCATGATAAATCTATAAATTGCTCATATATGAACTGTTGTGAGATGCACACAGAGTGACTTTCTATTGCATGTGAAAAGATGGATGCTAAAGTTTGAGCTGACTCACAAATGTACTCTTATACAACAACTTTTCCTCTTCTCAACATGGACTGCGTGTTCCCGGGGGCGGGGTTTATGTAAATTCTAGGGTTAGTGATGTCATTAACCCGAGAGGAATGTCCTGTAGTCCCAACCAGCCATTTGTTGTAGTCCTTTTCTTTAAAAGCAAATATCTCCCTTTGCTTTGAACTTTGAGCGTTGTAACTTTGCAGATGTTGTTTATGCTCAAACAGCAACATTACACACTAACTAAAGTTAGAAAAGTCAAATCACACTCAACCACCCCTTTAAGATTACACTTTATTTTAAGGTGTAATTTTTACAGTATAATTATATATTTCAGTACTGAGTAATATTAAGCAACAACATGTACTTCCTATAGGGTTATGGTTTGGTTGAGGGTTAGTTGCATGTAATTATGCATAATTTACTGTTATTGCTATGGTAAGTACATGTAACATTATGTAACAAGGACATATGTAACAACTTTATATAAAGAGCTGGGCGACAATATTGTTACATTTTGTAACAAAAAAAAAAGAGGCAGTTGAGATTTGCTATATACTGTAGTATATATCGCTTTACGTGACCTACTGTATGCGGGTGCAGTTGGATTAAAAAAATATTTCAAACTTTATATAGCTGTGCAATTTAGCAATTGCTTTAACTTACATTTTTATAACCAATAACCAAAAGTAGAGTTTTTACTGTAATTGTGCATCAGACCTGCACTTGGTCAGGAGGAGTTTAGCACCAGAGGGTTTGGTTTGAGCAGTTTTCTGGAGATGTGTGGTGTGAATCGCTCTTTCAGGTGATATCTCTCTGATTCTCTGGTTGTTTCTTCTCCAGAAGGTTTTCTCATCTCTTGAAGTCGTTCAGTTGTTGATTTAGTCAGTTTTTTTGGGTTGTTTTCCTGTTGCGTCACCGACTTCTGTTGAGCTTCAGTTGGCAGACAGATTGCCTTACGTTCCTTTAATTAATGTCCACTCTTATTACAATAATGTGCTGGCAAACTTAAATAAATTTTCCATTGAAGATAGCAAGATTTCCAGGACCTGAGGGAGAAAAGCGGCTCCAAACCATGCCGTACTTTACAGCTGGCTTGAGGTTTAGATGTTGATGTGGTCTGATTTGAGATCTTGTGTCGGAGGAATGGTTCACATCAGGCGTTGCTTCTGGTCAATAGCAAACTCAAATTTTGTGAGTGGGATTTAATAAGGTATGGCAACTCTGACCAACATCTTTAATGCACCTCATTGACATTTGAATATCGGCTCAGTGTAAAACATGGTTTATATGGGAATATCAAGGTCATATTTGATCACAAATGAAAAAATAGGTGTGTAATAGATATAATGTATAATATTATGGCATAAGAATGTAATATATAGTGTGTGTGTGTGTGTGTGTGTGTGTGTGTGTGTGTGTGTGTGTGTGTGTGTGTGTGTTATAAAAAATTATATTATATTTTAGTATTATTTTGCAAATAAAAAATGTTTAAAAAAAGTCTTAAAAAAATCAAGGACATTACTGTAATACAAAACTAAACTAACTAAACTCAATACAAACAAATACTACTATTATAAATACTTAAATCATGTATAAGTTTAAATAATATAGCACTATTTTTATTAAAATAATGAAATATATGTAATACCTTTGAAATATAAAAAAAAAAATATATTATATTTGGCACAATCCAAAAATAAACAAATAATGGGCTTTATTTTCTTTATGCAGAATCCTTTTTCTTCCTTTTTATGTTGAGTCAGAGTCGCATGTGATATTGGCAGGTTATTATGATTCTCACCCGTTTAGACTCAATGGAGCACACACGGTATACAGAGGTGTGTATGAAGTTGTTATTTGAGGTTTGGTAAGGAAAGATAAGAAAAACTCAATCAATATATATATAATGATAACAATTCAGAGGCATGTCTCATCTTCCCAAACTACATTAGAGCAGCAGTGGCACTGAATCTTCAGGCAATACAATCAACTCTCACTGTATGAGACCGATGAAGAACATTGTGTGCAGAAAGTGTGTGTGTGTGTGTGTGTGTGTGTGTGTGTGTGTCTGTGAGAAATGGAGCACGAAACAACCAAATAATGAACTCTGAGGTTGATATCTGGGCTGACGACTTTTACTTCTCACCTCCAGTGGATACGGACGTCCTGACCTGTAAGATGAAACTAGAACGAAGATGAGAAAGAAGCACAAGCTCTTTGTGTTGTGTTTAAAAAGGATCTTTGATGTTTTTTCCATGTTCATCTTTCTTTAGTGTGTAATGTTGCTGTTTGAGCGTGAAAAATCTCTGCAAAGCACAAAGTTCTTCTCTATATCAGTGTCAGTGTTTCTGAACTCCCTGAAACGCCTCCATTGTAGTCTTGAGTTTCTTCCAGGAACGAACACGTCACAGTATTCCTCATTCCAGGCCCAGGGTGGGTAATCGGGAGAATCGGGAGAATTCCCGGTGGGCCGCTTCACTTTTGGGCCGGTCGAGGATTTTTTATTTTTTTTCACATTTGTCATGTTAGTTACATTAGGCTACACACGCAGTAGCGGTTTTAGGCACGGGCGAACCGGGCAATCGCCCGGGGCGGCATTTTTGGGGGGGCGGCACCGCCGGCACGAGCAGAAAAAACAAAAACAAATCTGCGCCGCGAAGCGGTTTTCTATTATCTATCATTTCACTGTGTGGGGAATTGCCAAATTTGCGCCCCCTGCTGCTGCAGGCGCCCCTGCTTGCTGAGAAGATGCCGTGCACAGAAGCTGTTTGTTTGAGAAGGGGAAAGGGGAGGGGGCGCGGAGGCGCGGGCGCGGATGACAGTTCACCTCTGGGTCTCTCCCAAATGGAACGGACAAGGGGGGGGGGGGATCCATATAGTTATCGAAGATATCAGTCACACCTCGACTTTCTTCCAGATAACGCACATTTCATTCATAATATTATAAATGCGGGCCTCTATATTTCCTGCACATTTTTGTTTTTCTGAATGGCTAATAAAAATAGGTAATACAAAACGATTACTTGGTCACCACCACCAAGGTGAATTGGTTTAGTCTTGACTTCTGGTCGTGACTCGTGAGCGTGAGTGACAGTTGATCAGGGGATCTGTTGATTGTCGATGTCGAGGGCCAAATAAGAGATGGACAAGAAAGGTCAAAGCCATCAGGTGCCCAATTTAGAAACGAGCGAAAGATAAAGGTATGCGATGCAACTATGTTTACTCTATATGATTACGGTATCCATGTCATGAATGAAGGGGCAATATTAATTGGTGGGTATAACTCTTATTTGTTAGCCTTTTTGCTATGATTCTTGCTATGCTTAACAATAATTCGTTTTTAACTCAAACACGAGATCTAATTTCACCATAATATTGTTCTTTGCAACAAAACTGTTGCAAGTTCAGTTATTACACTGCAAAAATGCTTTTCTTACTTAGTATTTTTGTCTTGTTTCCAGTCCAAATATCAAACATTTCTTAAATAAAGATGCATAACGTTATTTTACTAAAGTAGTAAAATTACATAAGATATATTAAGTCTTGTTTTCTGGGGAAACTCGAAAGGGGTCTCGCCCAGGGTGTAATTCAATGTAGAACCGCCACTGTACACACGTTCCGCATTCTGACACCGCAGCGCACAGCCTCTGCATGGGTTGTACCATGTGAGGGAGTTCTCCCCTCCCCTCCTATAGAGTTGGTTGGGTCCATAGCCAGTCTTTTCCAAAACGTTTTCTCAGGTAGGCTACCGCGGCACCGCCAGCGCCTACCGATAGCTGGGCCGGCCCTACCGTAACGGTACGCGTCAGGGAGGATGGATGGGAGGAAGAGGCCAGGAGGTATGGAAGCTTGTTTCCACCACAGAATAACACATTTTAAAAGATAATTGCGACTTTTTATCTCACAATTGCGAGTTTACATCTCGCAATTCTGTCATTATTTCTCAGAATTGCGAGATATAAAGTCAGAATTGCGTGAAATAAAGTCGCAATTGCGTGTTATAAAGTCAGAATTGTGAGATATAAAGTCAGAATTGCGTGAAATAAAGTCGCAATTGCGTGAAATAAAGTCAGAATTGTGAGATATAAAGTTGCAATTGCGTGTTATAAAGTCAGAATTGCGAGATATAATGTCAGAATTGCATGAAATAAAGTCGCAATTGCGTGAAATAAAGTCAGAATTGTGAGATATAAAGTCAGAATTGTGTAAAATAAAGTCAGAATTGCGAGATATAAAGTCAGAATTGCGTGAAATAAAGTCAGAATTGCGTGAAATAAAGTCAGAATTGCGTGAAATAAAGTCGCAATTGCATGTTATAAAGTCAGAATTGCAAGATATAAAGTCAGAATTGTGTGAAATAAAGTCGCAATTGGTTCTTATAAAGTTTAAGTGAATTATTATTTAACCTTTACATTATTTGTTGAACCATGGCATTAATACAAACTACACAATAGTAAGAGCTGAACTGTTGCTTCATTTATCCAATTTGGAAAAAGTGCTAATATTTGGAATACCACCATGGAAAAAGTGGGCCGGTCTTGGGCCTGAAACTCCCGGGCTGAAAAGTGGCCCCACTCCGGCCCTGCCTCATTTAAATAATTAATACGCAGAATAAAGGGGCGGGGCCTGGTTGAGTTAGTTAGTAGTGTGTTAAACTGCCGGTTATGGTAAGGGGCGGGACATTTCCCAAACACGCTCGAAGCGCTCGACCAATCACAACACACTGTTGCAGCCGACCAATCAGAGCACAGTGTGCTTTTCAGAAGGAGGGGCTTCATAGAGACAGGAACTAAACAGAGCGTTACTGACAGACTGGGAAGAGACGAGCTGCAACAATGGAGAATATGAGGAAAATAATCAACTTTCAAGCAGGAAAACCTGTTCTAGTAGAGCTCAAAAATAACATTAAAGGGATACTTCACCGTTTTTTCATATTAAACTATGTTATTCCCTTAACTAAGACGAGTTGATACATACCTCTATCGTCTCAGTGCGTGCACTAAATCCCTCTGTCTTGCGGCGAAACTTTGTTAGCCCAGTTCATTTAATATGGGCCAAGCAGAGAAGATACCAAACACCTCCACGTTTTCCCTATTTAAATACAGTTACTCGCGAAGTGTAACTCGACCTAGGACGGTGACACAAAACAAAACGTTGCGCTTTTCTAAGCGTGTAAAATGGATAACTATTTTGTATGGCGGAATACCATAGCAAGTGCTTGTAAGCACTTCGACTTGGCGCAGTAATATCTTCACTAGACGGAGCGGGGGCCGGTGAGAGGATTTTTCACGAGTGAAGATATTACTACGCCAAGTCGAAGTGCTTACAAGCACTTGCTATGGTATTCCGCCATACAAAATAGTTATCCATTTTACACGCTTAGAAAAGCGCAACGTTTTGTTTTGTGTCACCGTCCTAGGTCGAGTTACACTTCGCGAGTAACTGTATTTAAATAGGGAAAACGTGGAGGTGTTTGGTAGCTTCTCTGCTTGGCCCATATTAAATGAACTGGGCTAACAAAGTTTCGCCGCAAGACAGAGGGATTTAGTGCACGCACTGAGACGATAGAGGTATGTATCAACTCGTCTTAGTTAAGGGAATAACATAGTTTAATATGAAAAAACGGTGAAGTATCCCTTTAAGACTTAATATGCCAATATGCCCTCTTTAAAGTATGACTTCTCAGCTCTACTAAATCAATGCAAGTCAAATTTTATGCACGCATGTTTAATGTGAACGTCCCCTTAGAAGGTATTGCTTATGTAGACGGCTCACTAGGGTTCGAAACAGAGATAATGGACTGGATGTGTGTGAGGATCAGGTGTAAGTGTGTGTTTGTCAGGGCTCAGATGGTGGCGTGTGTGTCCACTACACAACTGTAAATTAAAGTGTTCTTCACACATGAGTGTTTGTAATTAACTAAAGCTCGTCTCTCTGTGTGTGTGTGTGTGTGTGTGTGTGTGTGCACTTGAATTTTAATTTGCACATAGTGTTTGAGTAAAGCGTCCACACATTCACCAGAGCAGCATCTGTTACCCAGCACACACTCCTCACTAATGAGTGTGTGTGAGTCTGATCCATCCGATCCTCAGGGATCTGATCCGTCTGTGGCCTGGATCAATTCTCCTCCAGAGCCTTTACACACCGCATGTATTATGAGGCAGCTTAAAGATGTTTACTGTAGTTTTATCCAGCATCTGATTCAGTCTTGTAGTTTCAGTCTCAGATGGATAGAGTGTTCATGGACCATCTGATGCATACTGAATGCAAACATGGCTTTATATAATAGTCTAGATGGGATGTACCCAAAAAGTGAAAGTGAGGAGCATTTATGGGTACAAGTCGGGAACCGGCCTACTATACATATTTCAAGGGTGCTGAATCCAAAAAAACTGGTTCCCAAGCAAAATTGTGAGTTTTTGACCTTCTAATTTGCATATCAAAATGGCCGCCAAATTGCCTATCTTGCTCAGTCGTTGGACCATTTTCCCCAAAATTTTTTTGTAAGTAGGCAATCAAGATGAGGAAATTAAGTTTCTAGATCGATAGTCAAGGGTCAGAGCAAAGATATAATGGAGGCTCACTGCCTTTTTTATGTATATATATATATGCAAAATACCAACTTTTAAGGTGAAATTAAGCATTATTTGTGTCATTTTTTAAGGCCGACATACATATTCAATCAATATCACTCTTAAATGTTCCCAGTGTATATATGATATGTGATGTATTCCATATTACATAATAACTATGAAAAACACCATTGCAAGTTGTCTGAGATTTTTTTTTTTTATGCAAATTAAGCATTTGTCCTCTAAATTCTAAGACGGGGAAAAACCCAGGTGAATAGGGAAAAAAAACACCTTGTAACTTCCTCCGGGACATCGTGCGTAAAACAGCCAACCATTGCTGTCTGCGAGCCATCCGTATTCAAGTACCGAGAGTGCACACACTGCGCCAGCGCCTCCGAATCAGGTTCTCGAGCCCGCAGAATGCGGCAATCGGAGCCCGGAGGCCATTCTGCCCCTAGCCGTACATGCGAAAGTGTGGGAAGCTATTCCAGGTGCGTCAGAATGGGTGCTGAGCACAGTAAGAGAGGGCTATTCATTGCAGTTTGCTCGCCGTCCCCCGCGCTTTCGAACGCGAACCGAGACGAGAGTGAATGGGGAAGTAGCACACCTACTTTGTGCAGGAATAGCGAAACTTCTGTGCAAAGGGGCCATAGAACCGGTACACCCTTCTCTGAGTGAGTCAGGCTTTTACAGCGGTTACTTCCTCGTGCCCAAGAAGGACGGAGCTCTCAGAACGATTTTAGATCTGAGATATTTGAACAAAGCTCTTATGAAAAGACCGTTCAAAATGCTCACAACCAGACAGATCCTCGCGCAGATTCGCCCGAGGGACTGGTTTATTTCCCCTCGATCTGAAAGACGCTTACTTTCAGATTCAGATAATACCCTGTCACAGGCCATTCTTGAGATTCGCCTTCAACGGTCAGGTATATCAGTACACCGTTCTGCCGTTCGGCCTGTCTTTAGCACCCTGTACATTCACGAAGTGCATGGACACGGCTTTCGCTCCCCTGAGAGGTCAGGGCATGCGGATTTTGAACTATTTGGACGATTGGCTGATTCTAGCACAGTCAGAGGAAGAACTTATCTCTCACAGAACAGTGCTTCTCAGCCACCTGGAAAGCCTGGGTCTCACGGTCAACTGGACCAAAAGCTCATTACTGCCCAGTCAGTCAACCTCTTTTCTGGGTTTGGAACTGGACTCTGTGGCAATGACGGCCCGGCTGTCGACACTATCCGACGCCTGGCCGCGTCTTTCCAGTTGGGCAGCGCCGCACCTCTAAAAACATTTCAGAGGATGCTGGGTTGTATGGCATCAGCTGCAGCAGTGCTTCAGCTGGGTCTACTGCATATGCGCCCACTACAACGCTGGTTGAACGCTCGAGTGCCTCACCGAGCCTGGGCGTCCGGCGGCATTCGACTGCAGCGGGGAGTGACAATGGGAGCCGTCTCGCATCCAACTTAGGTTGGGACGCTCTTTTCGAGGGCAAACCGGTCTTTGGTCTGTGGTCAGACCAGGAGAAATGCCTCCACATAAACTGTTTGGAGATAATAGTGATCGAGAACGCCCTCGAGAACGCCCTCAAGCGCTTCCTCACACATATACGGGACCACCATGTGCTAGTCCGCTCAGACAACATGTCCATGGTTTCCTACGTGAACCGACAGGGTGGTGTCAGATCCAGGAATCTGGGAGCCGTGCACGTGCCAGGCCACCTGAATGTCGGTCCAGACAGACTGTCCAGAGACAACATTCCCCCGGGAGAATGGTTCCTGCACCCCCAGACAGTCCAGCTACTGTGGCACCTGTTTGACAGGGCGGAAGTCAACCTTTTTGGGTCAAAAGACAACGCTCACTGCCCGACATTTTTCTCAAAGAGCGAGGACGTGCTGGCCCAAACCTGGCCCAGCCGCCCGCTGTATGCTTTCCCTCCGATCTCGCTGTTACCACAGGTAATCAAGAGGATCAGGGAAACGCGCCACTCAGTGCTCCTCATAGCCCCGTGATGGGAGAACCAAATCTGGTACCCAGAGCTAGTTAGGCTGTCGCACTCAGCCCCATGGCCGATCCCAGTGAGGAAAGATCTTCTCTATCAAGCATGCATGCCTGGATAATTAACGGATACCCGTTGATTTGCCAGAAGGGGTCGTAAACACGATCACGCAGTCTAGAGCTCCTTCCACATGAAGGCTCTATGCGTCTAAATGAAATGGTCAGTGTTCTCCAAATGGTGCGCTACTAAGAGCCTGGATCCACACACACGTGGGGTTTCATGGGTGCTCTCCTTCCTACAAGAGCTGTTGAACAAGTGCGGGTCCCCCTCCACGCTCAAAGTGTATGTGGCGGCTATTGCAGCGTTCGCGCAATAGGAAGGAGCGAGCTTATCATTTGCTTCCTTAGAGGAGCCAGGATGGTGAACCCCCCGCGGTCCCCCTCAGTTCCTATTTGGGATCTTTCTCTGGTCCTAGAGGCCCTGAAAGCGTTTCCCTTTGAACCGCTAGAATCTGTGGATCTGAAATACCTTTCGCTCAAAACCGTTTTCTGACAGGTCTGTCGTCAGTAAAACGCGTGGGGGATCTACATGCACTGTCTGTTAGCCCCGCATGTCTCGAATTCGGACCAAATGACTCCAAAGTCATCCTCAAACCGAGACACGGGTACGTCCCCAAAGCGATTGGCACTCCCTTTAGGGCGCAGATCATCTCCCTGTCAGCACTGCCAGCATCCGATAGTGAGGACAGTGATAACCTCTTATGCCCCGTCAGGGCGCTGAGAGTTTACATCACACGCTCCGCCGCCTTTAGGCAATCTGAGCAGCTCCAGCTCTTTGTTTCGTTTGGTGGGTGCACCAGGGGTCTCGCCACCTCGAAACTGAGCCTGTCCAGATGGATAGTGGACGCTATTGCAGCAGCTTATGCGTCCAAACACCTGCAGTGCCCTTTGGGCATCAGAGCCCATTCCACTAGAGGCATAGCCTCATCGTGGGCTTGGTCCAGCGGGATTTCTATTCACAACATTTGTATGGTGGCAGGCTGGGCCTCCCCCTCTACATTCGTGAGATTTTATAACCTGGAAGTTCCCGCCTTGCAGGCTAAACTGATATCAGTTTAAGTGATATGTATGTTCTGCCCAGTCGTTCATGTGCAGACTACTTTCGTGTACTACTAGCTTTTCTGGTGAGCTGCACTAAGGAATGAGATTCTCTATATACAGACCGGTGGAGCCACTCTGTATTTTCCCCATCACGCGCTTGTGCACTGGTGCTGGCCTGTGTTGCTGGCCGCCTATTCTCCACTCAGCTGCGCTAGGGGTTATACTCTCTATACATAGACCAGGTGAAGCCGCTCTATATTCTCCCTATGATGTGCTTATGTACTGTGCCGGCCCGCGCTGCTGGCCACATTCTCCATGCTTATACATAGACCGGCAGAGCCGCTCTGTATTCCTATGAAGTGCTTATGACATGTGCTGGCCCGCGTTGCTGGCCGCCTGTTCCCGCATGTTGTGTTCCCCAGGCTCCACTGGGACTCATGCAGTGGATGCTCGGCGCGCACGGCATTGACAAGGGGTTCCCGTAGCGTAAGCAACTTACGCAATACGAGAGAACCTCTCGTAAGAGAATGTACTCGGTTACCTAACGTGGCCTCAGTTCTCTCTAGAAGAGGGAACGAGTATTGCGTAACCTGCCGTGTCGCGCCATGAGCTTATTCGCTTCAGTCTATGAAAACCAGAATTTCAGCCTTTCAGCCTCTTTTATACACGCTAGCCACACCCATTCTGGTGGGCTGAGGCGCATGGAGGGCGCAAAGCACCCTCATTGGGCGTGACGTCACGCAGGGCTCACTAGTAGGCTGCTGCAGTTGCCATTCAGAGACATGGAAGCGTCTGAGAGCAGCCGAGCCTATAAACGTTAGTGAGTACCGGTACTCCATTACAAATATGTACAATTCTGCGAAATTCCATGTTAAAACTAGATTCCGCCTCCGCAATTCCGTCCGCGATTCCGTGATCGCAGAAATCATATGGCCCTAAATTTTGACCCACTATGGTTGAAAAAGTATCATTTTGGATAAATAGGGTAAGAAGTTCAATCAATAACTAAGGAATATTGACATTGTTTGTCTAAAAAAACAAAAAAAACCAGGAAATTTACCAAAGCGTGTGAAACTGTTATGATCCTCTTTGCTGTTACATTCACCTCAGGCAAAGGGTCCTCAGAGATGGGACTGACCATGCTATGTCCTGATCTAAATATTCAACTTGGGAAGTTTCATGGTGGTCTCTTTTTGAATATTTTTCCCTATTCACCTGGGTTTTTCCCGTCTTAGAATTTAGAGAACAAATGCTTAATTTGCATAAAAAAATAAAATATCAGACAACTTGCAATGGTGTTTTTCTTAGTTATTATGTAATATGGAATACATCACATATCATATATACACTGGGAACATTTAAGAGTGATATTGATTGAATATGTATGTCGGCCTTAAAAAATGACACAAATAATGCTTAATTTCACCTTAAAAGTTGGCATTTTGCATATATATACATAAAAAAGGCAGCGAGCCTCCATTATATCTTTGCTCTGACCCTTGACTATCGATCTAGAAACTTAATTTCCTCATCTTGATTGCCTACTTACAAAAAAAATAGGGGAAAATGGTCCAACGACTGAGCAAGATAGGCAATTTGGCGGCCATTTTGATATGCAAATTAGAAGGTCAAAAACTCAAAATTTCACTTGGGAACCAGTTTTTTTGGACTCAGCACCCTTGAAATATGTAAGGTAGGCCGGTTCCCGACTTGTACCCATAAATGCTCCTCACTTCTTATAGAAGGCCATTTTTCTGAAATCCGTCTAGTCTATAAGGCCATTCGATGACGAAAAGCTGTTATCATCTTGAGTCTGCAGCGATGAAGGCAACTCAGACCGATAGTGGATTGGTTTGTCAAATCCAATCATTCTTTGCTTCTTTCCACCTTGTAAAGAGGGTTGTTCTCTCTAACCGCATATAAACTCTGTCAGGTATTTGTGTGGTGATCAGACACCGATACGTCTCAGAACTAATTCCCACTGAAGTGCTTCACCTTTAAGAGCCATATGGGAAACACGGATAGTTTGATCTTCAGAAGTGCCATCTGTATTAGCAGCCGATGAAAACAAAACCAGGTTTTATCCTCCCAGAACAGGCTTCAGACAAACCAGCCAGGAACAAAAGCCCTGGCGTTGTTTCCAGCCGTCAGTGAACCGGGTCTCCCAGCGCTCCGCGTGTGTCACGATTACTGTCGCCAGCAACATCACATCTGCTTGCTGCTGAGATGAGACATATGCAGAGCTGAGGAAATCCTCCCGCTTGTCTCCGAGGATTAGCGGAGGAATATTATAGTTTTTCTCGATTGCTTAAACACTATAAACACAAATTTCAAAACCATAATGCCATTTATCAAAAAGCACACCCATTTCACTAAACTATAAATACTATTCCCTGTTTTGACACATGAGTCAGATTTGTTGAACTGTCACTGCAAAACTTTACACACAAATCCCTTCGTTTCTCATTGCCTACACCATGTTGTCATTTAGAAAGCACTAGCATTCAATATTGTTCACTCAAGTCAGCACAGCTTCAGCTCAGTTGAAATTTTAGTTCAAAAGCCTGGTTATAGTGCAATCGAGAAAAACTGTAAAACTTTTAGATATTAATATTAGTTAAAATACTTTTTTTGGTATTAATTAGCCTTATATACTTTTTACTTAAGATATTTACTTTAGAATACAAAAGGTATTCTTTTGAAATTAGTGCAAACATTGAGTAGCTTCCCATTTTGACAACTTACCCCATTATAGTTACATTTATTCTGCTAAAACCCAGCCATAAATGCCCGCCCGTGTGTGTGTATGTATATATATATATATATATATATACACATATACATACACACATACTGTATGCATACATTTGCTGTTAAATTACCTATAATACAGTTAAATATAGATATAATATGTTTTTTTGTTTTTTTTACTTTCTTACTTTAGATATTTAATTTCTACCTAGGTATTATTTTTTAAATCAGTGCAAATAATAAGCAGCTTCTCATAGTGACAACTTGCCCCATTATAGGTTCAATACATTTTTTTCCCCCTTGCCATTAATTGTTCAAATGTTTTTAGTCAAGACTTTCAATGTCTCTATACAGAAATGTATTTTCCTAGATAAATGTAGTGCTGTGAAACGTTCACTAGGGTAAAAAGCGTGGCCTGGTTTTAATATTGAACATGATTGATCTTGTTTAACAGACATTATTAAACCTCAGTGTAATTCTGTATAGTCTGCTATTGCACATCACTGCGATTAATCATATTAAAGTGAAGTAAATGTAACATTAAAGCTGTAATGGAAAAATCCATATTAGAAATACAGCTGAATATGAAACCATCTGTGCTGAATATTTATGATGGAAGGAAGAGGAGTTAAATTATCGTTGTGTGACTATTTACATTAACATGTATTCACAACTCTTTACTCCAACATGATCTACAAGTGAGAATATAAGCAATTTATCATAAATGATGATACAGCCTTTCTGTAAACCAGACTAACTAAAGCAGAAAAATAGAGGAAAATAAATGTATTTTAATAGAAAGTTACTTCATAGTTATGAATTAGATACGTGCAGTGATTATTAATGTCTCAAAAATTGCTATGAATAGTTGTGAATGTTGAATAATTGGAGTAGCGCTTAAAACATTTGCGATTAAAGCATTGTTTCCATCCCATGCGTTCAAGAGACCTAATTTTTCACTTCCTGGGAAATTGGTACAAAATATCTGTAATATAAATGTAAGTTGCTGCAATCTGTGATCTTTTTTCTCGTTCGGATGCCTAATGTGTGAGATGCATCTGGGAGGACCAAATCATTATGATGACAGACGTCAGGCATTTCAGAACGATCAAACCAACATGTTCTGAGATGCTGTGATGCGATTGGTCCGCTGGTTAGTCCAGTTATCCAATCACAAAAGTCACATGAGTTTTTTTGTTGCGCATCAAGGGTAATTCTTCGGTAAATGTGTTTCTATATCGTAGTTTATGCACAAAAACTATCTGCCTCAATCAGGTTTAGTATAGTTAACTAAAACTGAAACTGAATCAAAAACAATAAAAAATGTGTTACTTAAAATAAAATAAACCTTAAGTGAAATAAAATAATAAAATAGTTGCCAAGCCAATATTTCTCATTAGCATTTAGTTTAATTTGATGAACTAAAATAGCTCAAACTAAAAATTAATAGAATCTATATAGACCCATTTAAAAAATAAATTAAATTAAAATGACAAAGAAATCATAAAAATAAAATGTATTCAAAATATTAACTAAAACTAGTATCTCAGTGATACTGAAATAACACTGGCCTCAAGTGAGCGCATACGTTTTTATGTGAATTTTTAGAATCAGAAATTCTGATCTCTGTGCATCTTGGCAATTGCATCCAGCGTTTTGTAAAAGCTCCTGCATGGATTGTTCTGTGTTGTTTGAGCTTCAAACTGTTTAAAATCATCCTTTAAGTCGTCGTTTAAATACTTTTCTAGGCGGATGAACCTGGTTATTTGTTACTGATGTCATTCCTTTTAGTCCATAAATGTCATTTGGATTTTAAGTAAACCATTTCTTTCTTATTTATTTGCATGAATCAAATGAAAGCTATCAGCTTCAATGGCTTTTAGTGTTTTGACCCATAGGCGTTACTGTCAGTGTATCACTGTAAACGAGTCGAGATGATTTTCTGTGGAAATCGACAACACAGATAATGTCATTAGAGCAGGGGCGTCACTAGGCCCTTTTTAGGGGGGCTTCAGCCTCCTCCCCTTATCTGAGTCTGCTTGGATTTAGCGCATTTTTCAATCTGCAGGGGCGCCGAGCAGAGCGAGGTGTGTCGTGAGTGCATTTATTGATAGATTGCTATGATATTACATCTGCATCGGTGCAGTTCTTTGTCATTTATGCATTGCAGTTTACATAATGTAATGTTACATTGGGAGCAACACGGGACGGTTCGGTTTCTCTTCCAATACCAATACGTTTCGCTGCGTTCACCTTCAGCCCTTATCAGTGTGATAGTTGTTTTTTTCTACAAAACAAAAATGAAGCGATTAACACCCATGAAAACATACTTTAGAAAACGATCATGATTTATTTTAATTTACTTTTTAAACTTTAAAACATATTATTTTGTATTTCGTTATTACATTATGCTGCCATGCACAGAAATGATTAAAGACACACATCATTGTCTGAAAGCACCAGATGGCCCAGAGAGAGAAACATCATGTGGAGTTATTTGGTTTTGTATTAATAAATATAGTTTTGTATTAAGTAATAATGAATCAGTAGAAGTGTATAGCCTACATATATTAGAGTAAGAGTAGAGTAAAGGGATTTGTGCTTTTCTTTTAAGCACTTGATTTATAGAAGTGGCAAATTGATAATTCATGTTGTTATTTTTAATAAATAGAAATAAATATAGAACAGATTAATCATATTGCCAATAGACAGTTACATT
This sequence comes from Leuciscus idus, assembly GCA_021554675.1. Lineage (NCBI taxonomy): Eukaryota > Metazoa > Chordata > Actinopteri > Cypriniformes > Leuciscidae > Leuciscus > Leuciscus idus. Next base: position 34,929,770 of record CM038633.1, on the reverse strand, counting down.
AATACACGTTTAGCTGGTTAGTTAAATGATTTGAAATTAAATAGATTTTCACGGGGTGACTTGATGAATAACCAACCGTATTGTTGATTACAAAGGCTAAAAAGCTTAAAAAATAAAATAAATAATTTATATTTCATTGTAGATGGACTTAGTTACCTAGCTTTCCTGGTAGCTTTGTCTGAGAAAATGATTCATAAATCAACCTATCAGTTGACCCTATGTTTACTTTCTTCACTGACAGACAAAAATTAAAAGCCTGTATCAGTCAAAGCTCAGCTTTAGGAGGGGAAAAGACAGAGCAAGATAAAAACAAAGAGAAAAAGAGTGTGATGCTGATGAGGTGAGAAAAAAACAGCTGCCCGCACATGGTTTTAAAGCTATTGTCATCCAATTTTTTTGGCCTTCAAAACATCTTAAAATGCACATATGTAGATCAGAGAAATCAAAATTTTCTAGGGGGAGCATGCCCCCGAACGCCCCTAACTACCTCACATTCGGTACCTCAGTGATTATAAAACCGTGCCATATGCATGTTACTGGATGAATTAATGAAACTACTTAATAATGAGCATTAGACCATAAACTAACCTTTTTTTTTTTTTTTTTTTTTTTTACATCATACCCTCATTGGGGGCTGAGCCCCCCTAAAATGAAAATCCTAGAATCGCCCCTGCATTAGAGCGTAACTGCTGCTGACCTGAAATATTCCTATAATGTGATCTGAAGACTTCAGACGAGAGAGTGTCAGTAATGATGATGTTGTGTGTGTGTGTGTGTGTGTGCGCGCGCTGGGTTGTGCACCTCGGGCAGGTCGGGCTCAGGGGATCGTTTTCATCATTCGACATTTTCATATCCATCATCATATGCTAAACCGAGAGAGCAACTATTATAAGAAAGAGCGGTCTAAAGAAATCACAGAAAGAAAAATGGTCTCAAACTACACTATCAAGAAGATTAATCATATTTTTTCCCCCACTTTTTAAGTATTTAATTTGATCCGTAAATATAAGTAAGATTATAGATGCAAGCAGCAATTACAGAGTGGAACAGTGACCTTGTAAAGTTTGTTTGATCATGGAACCTCCATCGGGGAATTGAGGAAAAGTAGTAGTAACTATTAAAAACTAAATTGAAGAACAAATTGTTGTGACGTCATTTCGAACAAAATCAGGCCAAAATGAAGTTCATTTGGTATTTGTTTTGGGAGTCTGAAACAGCTTGCCAAAGTGAACTTTACGGAAAATAATAAGATGTTAAAGGTGCAGTCATCATTAGAGAAGTTTTGTGGACAACGCATCCGTCGTATATTGTTAATAGCGAACTATCAAGCGCAGCTCACATATAATTCACTGCAATGCATTAGGACGAAACACACTCGTATTAAAGATACAATCAATGAAAACATCACATATAGTGTTGCTTCTCAATTACAGTTTTTTACAATCGCTATGACAGTTTTTTCACTACATTTAACAAGTTTCCTAAACTCTTAACGCACCAACACACCTAAAACACACAATTGGCAAAACGGTTAATTTCATGCTCAAAATCACACATTGTAAACTAAACTCCAAAACTAATTTTCAAAATACAATAATACACTAACACAATACACTATGTCTAACAAAACACTGCAAACATGTTTCAAAATCAAATAATTATTCAAAACACTAACACATGTTCTCTTCCAACAGGAACATTTAGTCAATCATAACACAATGACAAAAAAAACACTATCATCAGCTGAAATTACAGAAACTGCATTATTTTATGTGTCAGGTCTGCCCTTATACAACAGACAGTATATTGTATTTTTTTGCACTGCAGATTTTTTTTTTTTTTTTGAAGTCGCTCTACATTTTTGTTTTGTTTGTGATGTAAATGCATGCATTTTGTTGTTGTTGTTTTTTTTGCAGCAGAAATTCAATACAACAAAATAAATGACCCTTCTTAGAGTAGCTTTATAGAATGTATGGTTTATGAAAAAAAGAAGACAGAGACAGAATTGCTGCAGTAACGGCTTTATTTGCAACAGGACATTTCTGCAAGATAACAAAAATATGCAATATAGCTGCCATTTACAGTATTACTGTATGTGAAAATACTAAATATACAAACAGAAAAGGCCATCTTCTAATCTGCCCTCTTCTGCATTTGTCCACATGTTCTCATCCAAATCACACCTGATATCTTCCCTGGCAAGGCATCTTGGGAAGAATATTTTACAGTAACATGCCTTATCCACCCCTGGCAGTGTTCAGCTGTGATGTCTTGGTATGCAACATCTTTTGCATACAGGAGGGACATTTGGTCCTGTGGATGATGGTCAAAAACCTTTAATCTCCAGGCTGACAAAACTCCTCAATGGGGTTGAGGAAAGGGAAGTAAGGGGCAAGGAAAATGGACATCATCCTCTGATGGGCGTCAAACCAGGCTGTGACTAGACGGGAATGGTGGAATGCCACATTGTCCCATATTTGCATAACTTCAATCAGCTGTTTCTCACTAGCAATGGAATAATGTGAAAATACAAAATATACGAACAGAAAAAGCACCAAAAAAAAAAAAAAGAAAAAAAAAAGAGTCATCTTCTAATTATTTGCATAATTCAATCAGCTGTTTCTCAGTAAGAATAGAATAAAATACAGGGGATATATTTGTGTTTCAATTCACAATATAAGCAGCTGTTTACCTTGACTTTAGCCTGTAAGGTTAGGTTTAGAACATGGTGTTATCTGTTCTGACATACAGTGTTAAAGCATTGGTAAATTTGGCAGTAAAAATCCATAGTTTTGGTCTTGTTTGAGCTTGTGTGTAAAAGAAGTTCAAGCATTTTAAATTTGTGTTAATTGTATGCATTTTGTGTTAAAGCAACAAGAAATGTGTTAATAGTATAGCTTACACAGACGGATGTAGTGCTAACTGTGTTAAGAGTTTTGGAAAATTGTTAAAAGTATTGAAAAATCTGTCATAGCAATCGTAAAAAACTGTAAATGTATCTTACAGTATTTGAAGGATTTTTTGATATTTTACCTGGGAAACTGTCAGGGTTCTGTTACCTCGGTCTAGTGTGTTTCTTGGTTTTGTGACAGAGCCCTGACACTCCTGTATTCTCCTGTCTTTGTCTGTGTGTCTTGTTGTGTTTCTGTGTTTCTCACTGACTGCGTGCATTCATGTTCTGTGTGAACACACGGCTTATGAGTCTCTCATTAGCTGCATGTTCGTGTCTTGTTCTGTGTAAGTGTAACGGAGGGCAGCTAGTAGTCGCTGTGCGGGTAAACCTCACTCCTCTGATCTCAATAGGCGCTCTAGCGACAGACGCTAGGGGCTGTAGTCTTTAGCCTCCTTGTTAGAGCGCCTGACTCTTACGCCAGAGACCTGGGTTCGAGGCCCGTACAGAGCGGGGGCAAGTAGGACCCGGGTGGAGGGGTTACATTGGTGCCGTGACCCGGATGAGAGTGAGGTTTAGGGGGGAAGTGGGTGAGTAGGACCCGGCTGGAGGGGTTACATTGGTGCCGTGACCCGGATGGGGGTGAGGTTTTGGGGGGTAGCGGGTGAGTAGGACCCGGGTGGAGGGTTACAGTGGTACCGTGACCTGGATGGGAGTGAGGTTTAGGGGGGTAGCGGGGCAAGTAGGACCCGGCTGGAGGGGTTACATTGGTGCCGTGACCCGGATGGGAGTGAGGTTTAGGGGGGTAGCGGGGCGAGTAGGACCCAGGTGGAGGGGTTACATAGGTGGAGGGGTTACATTGGTGCCGTGACCCGGATGAGAGTGAGGTTTAGGGGGGAAGTGGGGCAAGTAGGGCTGGAAGGGTTACATTGGTGCCGTGACCCGGATGGGAGTGAGGTTTAGGGGGGTAGCGGGGCGAGTAGGACCCAGGTGGAGGGTTACAGTGGTACCGTGACCTGGATGGGAGTGAGGTTTAGGGGGGTAGCGGGGCAAGTTGGACCCGGCTGGAGGGGTTACATTGGTGCCGTGACCCGGATGGGAGTGAGGTTTAGGGGGGGTAGCGGGGCGAGTAGGACCCGGGTGGAGGGTTACAGTGGTACCGTGACCTGGATGGGAGTGAGGTTTAGGGGGGAAGTGGGGCGAGTAGGACCGGGGTGGAGGGGTTACAGTGGTACCGTGACCTGGATGGGAGTGAGGTTTAGGAGGGTAAGTGTAACGGAGGCCAGCTAGTTGTCGTTGTGCATGTAAACCTCACTCCTCTGATCTCAATAGGCGCTCTAGCAACAGACCCTAGAGGCTGCAGTCTTTAGTAGGGGTCGACCGATTAATCGGTCGGACGATTAATCGGCCGATTTTTTGCATTTTTTAACATAATCGGCATCGGCCAATATCCAGTATATCAAGCCGATTATTAGGCGGGCGCATCTGTGGGCAGCCTTGTGTTGTTGTTGTGGACGCATGCTGCGCCTAGAGTCATTCTCCAGCAGAGTGAGCAGACCTCATCCAGTGCCTAAGGAAGGAGCTAAGTTCCTTGGAGAAAACTCCTTTATATTTAATTAAAACCTTTTGATATGTTACTGCCAACTTCGAGAAAAAATATGAATAGGCGACATGACGTTCGGTGGATATTGATAGCGTAGTTGAGGTTGCATTAGCACAGCAGAAGGGTTGCTATCATGTCACAACAATAAGTAAGCAAGAATTTTGCAATTACAGACAGAGAATCTGATACTTTTATTTGTTCTGTTTTGTGTGTCTTATATTTGAGAGGGTTGTCACTCAATGCAGAGAAATAAGTAATAAAAAAGTGACCATAGGTTAGTGAAGGACTGGCTTTGCTTTGCTAGCGTCGTCGCTAGGGTTGGGTAGCTACAGACAGACCCGGTGCTAATACGGCACTGGTGCCTTAACGACCGTTATTTACCAGACCGAATATCAATGCGTATTTCTGTGCTTCTCTTGGATGCTCTGAAAACGGACGTTAGAAACGTGACGCTAGTCAGCAGTTAACTTTAGCATACTGTTAGCTAGTAGCTGGATTAAACACGGTTAAAATGCTGGCCAAACAGTGTAATGTGTGACTGTATTTCACTGTAGACTAGGGGTGGAACATGTATTCGTATTGAACCGAAACGGTACGGGCGTCATGGTTCGGTGTATACATTTACACGGAGAATACATGGTATAAAAATAAATAAAACTCGCGTGCAAATTAATTCATGTAATGCGGAACTACTGTTAGATACGCGGGTTCTTTGGGGACACCTAATCTGTAGCCCCGCCTTAGCTCTGAAGCAGGCTGCGATGTAAAGATTGCAATGCTGGAGTATGGTGTGTGTGTGTGTGGAAGAGAGAGAGGGAGAGGGAGACTCGGGAGAGGGAGAGAGGGGCACGGGCGCGATCGAAAAGTCGCGTGTGTTTAAAGTCGCAAAGTGTTTACTTATATTTGTGTGTGTGTGTGTGTGTGTGTGTGTGAGGCGCGGATGCGATCGAACAGTGGAAACATAAAAACATACTCCGTCATTTTGTTTACAAGACATCATTCAAACTGCAAAGTGTTTAAGTTACTGTTAATTACAATTTTAAGGAAAACAAATATATTAATCTGAAATGTAGCAAATTAATTTAATTCATTCAGGTACAATTACCAAACATATCTCAAGGTCACAACAAGTGCAGATTGGTCAAGTGTTCAATAAATGTTTTTGTTGAGAAATCTTGTCTATCTTAAGTAATTATTTGTGTTATATTTTATCTTTCAAATAGAGGTTAAAAACAAGCACATAATCGGCCAAATATCGGCCAAAATAAATCGGCAGCATTAATCGGCCATCGGCCGACCCGGATTTCAAAAGATCGGCATCGGCATCGGCCTGAAAAAACCCATATCGGTCGACCTCTAGTCTTTAGCCTCCTTGTTAGAGCGCCTGACTCTCACGCCGTCGACCCAGGTAGAGGGGTTACATAAGCTCATGGCTAGCGATTGGTTATTGTTGGCCATGTGCTTGTGTGTAATTTCATGTTTGATGTGAGCACATGGCTTGTCTCGTTATGCTTCCCTATGAAATTACCATTTGCCAAGATTTTTGGCAATTGCCAATTGGCAATTGGCAAGAAATTACCAAGAAAAACCATCTTGGTTTTTCATCCAAGATGGCGCCGCGGATGGCTGCCTCGGTGTGGAGCTCTCCAGTTATTGTGTTGTTTTTGTTGGTTTGTTCTGCGTTTAGTCATTCTTTTCCTATCAGTTTCACCAAAGACGAACTACTGGACATTAGGAAACACACACCAGACAACTTTTTTACAGATTTTGATTTCTCAGACGTTTTACTGGACATTCTCGTCGGAGGGGCAGCGGTGTTGTTCAAACGCGCGGTCAGACGCAAACGCGGGAAGCGCGCTGGCGCGCTGGTTAAACTCCGCGAGCGCGGCCTCCGCACTGCACTCCCCAGTATTCATCTTGCGAATCTCCGATCTCTTCCTAACAAAATGGACGAACTTCTTCTCCTCACCCGCACTAACAAGGATTTTTTAAACTCCGCTGCTCTGTGCTTCACTGAAACCTGGCTGAGTGAAGCCATACCGGACAACGCACTACATCTGCCGGGCTTTCAGCTGTTCCGAGCGGATCGCATCGCGGAACTAACGGGGAAAACGAGAGGTGGTGGATTGTGTTTCTACATTAACGAAAGTTGGTGTTCAGATGTAACAACACTGAAGAAGATGTGCTCTCCTAATTTAGAGGCACATTTCATAAACTGTAAACCTTTCTACTCGCCGCGGGAGTTTTCCTCATTCATTCTCGCGAATGTTTACATTCCTCCAGACGCGTGTGTGAGCGCGGCGCTACAACAGCTGGCTGAACATATAGCTGAAATGGAACAAAGGTACCCAGACTCTCTTTTAATCATTCTTGGGGATTTTAACAAAGCAAATCTCTCCCGTGAACTGCCAAAATACAGACAGCATGTTACATGTCCTACCAGAGACAGTAATATATTGGACCACTGTTACACCACGATAAAGAATGCGTATCACTCCGTCCCACGGGCAGCTTTGGGGCTCTCTGATCATTGTTTGGTTCATCTTATACCGACCTACAGGCAGAAACTGAAATCAGCTAAACCTGTAATAAGGACTGTAAAAAGATGGACCAACGAAGCAGAGCAGGATCTACAGGCCTGCTTCGATTGCACTGATTGGACTGTTTTTGAAGCTGTAACCACCGATCTGGATGAGCTCACAGATACTGTAACATCATATATCAGTTTCTGTGAGGATACATGCATTCCTACCAGGACATTCTTATCATTCACTAATGATAAACCATGGTTTACTGGGAAACTCAAACAGCTTCGTCATGCCAAAGAGGATGCTTACAGAAGTGGGGATAAAATCTTGTATAACCAGGCCAGAAACAGACTGACAAAGGAGATCAGAGTTGCTAAAAGAAGCTACTCTGAAAAGCTGAAAAACCAGTTTTCAGCCAACGACCCGGCATCAGTCTGGAGAGGCCTGAGGAACATCACCAACTACAAATCACCATCCCCCCGATCTGTGGAGAATCAACAACTGGCTGACACTCTCAATGCATTCTATTGCAGGTTTGAGAAGCCCAGACTCACACCTCACACCCGCTCTGATGTGCACTTCACACATCCACCATCACCTCCTGCAACCCCTCTCCTCCCCCCTTCTGCCATCCAACCTGAGCTTAAGGTCTGTGTGGAGGACGTGAGCCGAGTCTTCAAAAAACAGAAGACTAGGAAAGCTTCAGGCCCAGACGGCATCTCATCTGCTTGTCTAAAAGCCTGCGCTGACCAACTGGCCCCAGTCTTCACGCAGATCTTCAACAGATCATTGGAGCAGTGTGAAGTTCCCTGCTGCTTCAAACGCTCCACTATCATTCCGGTTCCCAAAAAACCTAAAATCACTGGACTTAATGACTACAGACCTGTCGCTCTTACGTCTGTGGTCATGAAGTCGTTTGAAAGACTGGTGTTGGCCTATCTGAAGGACATCACTGGACCCCTTCTGGATCCCTTTCAGTTTGCTTACAGAGCAAACAGGTCTGTGGATGATGCAGTCAACATGGGACTGCACTATATCCTGCAACATCTTGACAGACCTGGGACTTATGCACGGATCTTATTTGTGGACTTCAGTTCGGCCTTCAATACCATCATCCCTGATCTTCTCACAGCCAAACTGACTCAGCTCTCCATGCCATCCTCAATCTGTCAGTGGATCTCCAGCTTCCTGACAGACCGGCAGCAGCGAGTGAGACTGGGGAAGCTCACATCCAGGACCCTCACCATCAGCACTGGCGCCCCCCAAGGGTGCGTTCTCTCCCCACTGCTCTTCTCCCTGTACACTAATGACTGCACTTCTAAAGACCCCTCTGTCAAGCTCCTGAAATTTGCAGACGACACCACCGTCATCGGTCTCATCCAAAATGGTGACGAGTCTGCTTACAGACTGGGGGTTGAACAGCTGGCTGTCTGGTGCAGCTATAACAACCTTGAGCTGAACACGCTCAAAACAGTGGAGATGATTGTGGATTTCAGGAGAAAATCCCCAGCACTCCCCCCCCTCACCATCATGAACAGCACTGTGGAAGCAGTGGAGTCATTCAGGTTCCTGGGCTCTACCATCTCTCAGGACCTGAAGTGGGCAAATCACATTGACTCCATTGTGAAAAAGGGCCAGCAGAGACTGTACTTCCTTCGCCAGCTGAAGAAGTTCAATCTGCCACAGGAGCTGCTGATCCAGTTCTACTCAGCCGTCATTGAGTCTGTTTTAAGCACTTCCATCACTGTCTGGTTTGGTTCAGCTACCAAATCGGACATCAGGAGACTACAACGGACAGTCCGGACTGCAGAGAGGATTATTGGTGCCCCCCTGCCAACCCTCCAGGACCTGTACTCTTCCAGAGTGAGGAAGAGAGCAGGTAAAATCATCACAGACTCCACTCACCCTGGACACCCCCTGTTTGAACTGTTACCGTCAGGACGGCGACACAGATCACTGGCCACAAGAACATCCAGGCACAGGAACAGTTTCTTTCCACAGGCCATTTCCCTTCTGAACACTTAACATGCCCCCCAAGGCATATGCCTGTAAGTGCAATACTCCCACTGTCTAGTGCAATATTCTCTTAACTCAGGTGATATTTATATTTATATTTATATTATTCATACTACTCAAAATACTGTAAATATGTTCATAATCTGTAACATGCACTAGACTCCCACTGTCTAGTGTAATATTCTCTAACTCAGGTGATATTTATATTTATATTATTCATACTTCTCAAAATACTGTAAATATGTTCATAATCTGTAAATGTTTATTCAGACTAAACCCAACTGTGACCCCTTTTTTTACTTTTTATACTACTTTTATTTATTTTTTAATATATTTTATTCTTAGAATTTGTATTACTATGTTTCTTGTTGTATTTGTATTTGTATATGTGCACTGGAAGCTTCAGTACCAAGAAAAATTCCTTGTGGGTGCAAGCACACTTGGCAATAAAGCTCTTTCTGATTCTGATTCTGATTCTGATTCTGATGCCATGTGCTCTCCTGTCTATTGTCTGACCCCTCCCATCTTGTTATCTGATTATTGGTTCAGTTTCCCCACCTGTCCTCCCTCATTACTTGGCTTGTTTGCTGTCCTATTTAGTCCCCTTGTGTTTGCTGTCCTGTGCCAGGTCGTTGTTTCACATCGTCGCATGCTGTTATTACCCTGGCTGTCTGATGATTCCTATAGTGTATGTTTCCCGCCTAGTCAAGTCTAGTCTGTAGTGTTTTCCCTCACGGGGTATAGTTTCTGTTTGTGTTTTGTTTTACTTTAATAAAGCCCATATTCCTCTGCATCTTTGAGTCCTCACTTCAACCCTACCTCAACCCGTGACAGGAGACAAGCCAAAAAAGGATGAAAGCTTGTGTCCGGAGTTGAAAAATGTCAAGATATAATATCAATTGAAATACAATACAATTGCAATACATCCGGGTCAAATACAATACAATACAAAACAATAAAACATTTTTTTTATTTTTTTTTATTCCATGGCAGAGACAATCTTCCATATTCTACCGCTCTCTGTTTCCTGAGAAGAGCTCAATGTTCAATGTGTTCCTCATAACAAATTGCGCAAATTGAAATTGCGAATTGCGAAACACGTCAATTTCGCAAAAACACCAAAAAAGTGTTTACGCTCGCATGAGATGTTTTTTCAGGCAATTCGAAAAATATTTAGCAAAACTGCAATGGAAACAGTTTTTGCACATTTACAGGTCACCTGACGTAGATGATGCGGTGTGTTTGGACAGAATACGAGACAGTTCTTTATTAAATTCATAAAAGACAAAAGAATTACAGGAATAATGTATTCTAAACTTCAAAGAAATGCCACAATCAAGACCTTGAGGCAGATATGAGTGAGAAACACCCAGAAACACCTCATATGTGCCACTCCAAGTATAGGCTAAGGGTCTTTCCTGGCCATTAATGATTGTATAACACACATACGTCTCCTTCCATTAATAATAATGGCCAGTGCAGTGGATGAGTGACATAAACCTACCAACGTCCGTGGCCATGATTTTTGGAATGATTTATCGCGAGAGGAAAAAATGAAGTAGTCGCATAACATCGGTTAATGGAAAAGCAGTCATTTCGCATACATAACATCGTTTTTTGTCGACATTTAGAATAAATCGCAAGAGTTTTGCGCAAATCTGTAATGGAGTGGAACTAGAGGAATCTAATGTACAAAATCAAGTGCAGAAGCAGAACCAGTCTGAACTGGTTAAAGCTGCTGCGTGCAATACAGCATCAAACGTGATTGCAAAATTAACTAGATTTGTACATTAATAAGGAAATTTGATCATTGTTTGTTTCTTGAAGTGACTCTTAACATTAAACTGGCACATGATGAGGGGGGGAAACTACACACATCAGTATTAAATACAGTATATAGCCTAGCTAATGTATTTTTGCATTATTCAAGAAAACTAGTTAGTTCATTAATCTGGAGCTGGCTGTTACATTAGCTCTGCATTCATTTTTTATTGTTTCATTGCCTAAGCAGCTTTATCTCAGATTTTTGTTGCTTAAATGGTCTTGTGTGTAGAAGTGCTTTCTTGTATTGATTCAGCATCTGTGTACAGGGTGTCTCGCGAGCCGCTTTGTCAAGTTTAAAAGTGTTTGCATGACTTACAGTCACATTATTGGGTGGCCGACTTTCACATTCACCTTTCACTGAAATTATTTGTCATTTTTATCCAGTTTTAAACTGAGTCATTGTGCATCTCTGTGTGTTACTTTGTGTTCTTTATGAATTGTTTCACAATTTTAAGTGAACGGACTTCGCACACTGTAACAAAACACTGTGTTTGGCTTTTTAAAGGTCTATTAATTTAAAACTTTGAATAAAAAGACTTTGTTAATGGATATATATTTAATCCATTTTTATCCAGAGTCCTTCTGCATTTCTGTTTGTTTTGTTACAGTGTGCTCTTTGACTTTGTAATGATTCATAAAGAACACAGTGAAGTGAGATGGGATGTAAAGTTGTCAACAAACCTGAATTACTTCACCGCTATGATGATAACGTGAACGTTTTACATCCTTTATCAATTTTGAAATATTCATATATGCATAGAATCATAATATAGTGCATTTGATGCTGATGCATTTTCCTGAAAGGGTTCAACACTCAGAACATCTGCCGGTCCAGAATGAGACGTGTGTGTGTGTGTGTGTGTGTGTGTGTGTGTGTGTGTGTGTGTGTGTGTGTGTGTGTGTGAGTGATCTGACTGCCAAATGTATTTGATGTATGCTAGCTTGGCTAATTTGAGCTATTTCGAGACAGAAGATATAACTGACAGACGTCATTAGCATATTTCACATTGTATAAGAGTTTCAGTTATGGAATTTAATACATTAATTAGATTGGTTAAAACATGGTTTCAGTCACTCTAAAATTCACACTATACAGCTCTGACATTAAGCTTTGCATTGCATTATGAATTAATTTGTGTCATATCTCGGAAAGCATCATCACATATAGAAACACTTTATTTTCTGCTTTATTTTCTAACACTTCTGCTCACCAAGACTGCATTTATTTGATCCGAAATACAGTAAAAACTGTAAAATTATGAAATATTATTACAATTTAAAATAGCTTTTTTCTTTCTGTGTGAAGTGTAATTTATTCAGTGATCAAAGCTGAATTTTCAGCATCATTACTCCAGTCTTCAGTGTCACATGATCCTTCAGAAATCATTCGAATATGATGATTTGATGCTCAAGAAATATTTATGATTATTGTAAGTGATGAAAACAGTTGTGCTGTTTAAAATTTTTGTGGAAACCACGATTTATTTATTTTTTAGGATTCCTTGATGAATAGAAAGTTCAAAAGAACAGCATTTATTTGAAATAGATTTTTTTTATAACATTATAAATGTCTTTACTGTCCCTTTTAATTCATTTAATGCATCCTTGATGGATAAAAGTATTAATTTCTTTCAACAAAACAGACTTTTGAATGGCAGTGTATAGTATTTGTGTCATCAAGTCAGCATGTTTGACGGATTATTCCACTGGCCGATCCGGGTCTTCTATATAACGGACTGTGGGTCGGAGTCAGACACACACGGATGAAGGGATTCTTCCCGGAAACGGACAGATTGCTGGTTATCTCTGAGACGAGTCTGAACGCCCACAGACCTGTGTGTCAGGAATCAAGCGCTCGCTGTTCCGGTGAAGGAACACGGACACGGACTGAAACACTGCAGTTGTTCTCCAGACTGAAGATGATTGTATGAAAGTCTTCCAGTGTTCATCTGGATCTCTGTTCTCAGCAGCTTGTCCATCAGTGGAATAATTAAAGAAAATTTAGTTTTTCTATATCTTGAAAATCAGTTATGGATGAATCTCACGAAGAACCAGTCAGCCCATAATTACTATAATGCACAAAAAAATTAAATCATAATTAAAAAAATTAAATCATGTAGTAATGAATATCAATCTTTTTACCGGACACATGTTTTTTAAACACTTTTTTTTTTTTTTTATGAGTGTTAATTAAAAGTAGTACAGCAAATAATATCGTGATATATACATACTTTACTATTTAAATATATTTTAAATACAAATATTTATATATTTAATTATTAAATTATTCAATAGATTATTCAGTTTTATATTTAATTATTGGTATTATTGTATTTTTCTTTTCTTTTTTTTTTTGCTTTACAGGAATGAGAATTTTTTGTAGTTTTATTTGATTGAAAAAAAAAACTGTTCTTGATTATTAGCTTTATTTAAAGTTTAAAAACCACATGCAAACTTTTTATTTTTCTTTATCATTATAAAAATACATGTTTATGTATTTAATGTATTTAAAATTGCAATACAAATTAAAAGTATTTTAATATTTATAATATTAAATAAATATAGTAAAATATTTTATTACATTTCTAAATTAATTAATTAATTAATTTACTTCACAGGAATGTCATTTTAATTTCATAATTTAAAATTTCCAATGCAGTCTGGTTAAGCTACTTTTACCCAACTAGAGAAAAAAAATACTTGTGAATCATTTGCTTTATTTGAAGTTGTTTTGTTTTTTTTAAGCAAATCTACTGGGTATTTCTTTTGATTTTTTTCTCATAGTAATTAATGGGCAACTGTGGAAACATCTCTCTCTCTCTCTCTCTCTCTCTCTCTCTCTCTCTCAGAACGACTACAGGAAGTTGTCTATGCAGTGTAAGGATTTTGTGGTGGGTGTTCTAGATCTTTGCCGGGACACAGAGGAAGTTGAGGCCATTCTGAACGGTGACGTGGACCAGAACCCCCCCACAGAACAGAGACCCTGTCTGAGCCGCATCAAACTCGCCATCAAATATGAGGTCAAAAAGGTGAGAACGCTCTCACTTAACCTACATTTACATTTACATTTATTCATTTAGCAGATGCTTTTATCCAAAACATTTATTAATCATTTTTGGTGGACCCACATTAACAAACTGTGATGAAGACGACAATCATTTTTATAAATTAATTATCAATAATTTTGAAAAATACTGGTAATTCTCATGCTCCTCGTGCTCATAGTTTTGGGTTAGAATCATAGACTGTAAAAAAAGATGGACGACGCCCCTTCGCTCTCTTCCATTGGTGAGAAGTGAAGCCGCCAGTGTCCCGATATGGCGCTGACATCTTGGGACTTGAGTCTGCGCAGTAGCGATCTCGGGACCAGACCTGCGCAGTAGCGATCTCGGGACCAGACCTGCGCAGTAGTGAGCAGGAAGTAAAGCCGCGAAATCAACAAAGATATTGATCCTAGAACGTGTTATTCTTGGTGAAATCGTCATACTCAAGACGCTGCAAAAGACGAAGACACGAGTGCAGTGGTTAAAGACGTCCGTCTAGCGCATGTTCACACTGAAAACATTGTAAATGAAGTGCAGAAAGTGTTCTGTGTGAAAGAACAGTAGGTCTGGGAACAGAACAGAAGAGACGTGAGGTGAGGAGAGAGTTCAGGTTTGGATTGATCAAGCATCTGATTGGTTCTTCACCTCAGCTGAACTCTTGATTGTTCGACTGTGTCTCAGATGGAGAACTCGCTCTTCTCCGTGATAACGTCTCCAGAACTTCCTCACCTTCTGACTTCAGCACACACTCCACTGACTCCTCAACACTAGTCGTGTTTCCATTACCCTTCAAATTGCACAAATTGAAATTGCGAATTGAAAATACGCCCAATGGAAACACGTCAATTTTGCAAAAACTCCCCATTTATCCCCAATAACTTTTTATGCTTGCATGAGGAGGTTTTTCAGGCAATTCGAAAAAGAAATATGCCGCAAAACTGCAATGGAAACAGTTTTTGCGCATTTACAGGTCAGCTGACGTAGATGACGCGGTGTGTTTGGACAGAATACGAGACAGAGTTCTTTATTAAATTCATAAAAGACAAAAAAATTACAGGAATAATGGATTCTAAACCTCAAATAAATGCCACAATCAAGACCTCAAAGCAGAACTGAGGGAGAAACACCCAGAAACTCCTCATATGTGCCGCTCACATGTATAATAAGGGTCGTTCCTTGCCATTAATGCTTGGATAACACACATACGTCTCCTTTGATTAATAATAATGGCCAGTGCAGTGGCTGGGATACAGTACATAAACCTACCAACGTCCGTTGCTGTGATTTTTGGAATGATTTTACTCATAGCGAGAGGAAAAAATTACGTTTTAGTCGCATTACATCGGTTAATGGAAACACCATCATTTCGCAATAGTTTTTTGTTGACATTTAGAAAAAAATCGCAAAAGTTTTGCCCAAATCTGTAATGGAAACGCGCCTTCAGACACGCAAACCGCCAGCTTTCTTATGAGAAAACCTCCATGAGAAGTTTGCACAGGCTGTTCAACATCGAGCATGCTTTGAGGTCATGCATGTGTGTTTCTGTAATTATCATGAGCTGTGAGTTGGACAGTTATACTTGCTTTGGCTTCATCCACTCTGATCTTATTGGACTAAATGTCAAGCAAACACACACACACCAGAGAGAGGAAATGAAGCCGAGACAGTGGGCTTGTGGAGACGCGCCCCAGCTTTAATTTCACAAGATTAGTTTCTGAAGAGACCTTTGCCAATGTCTCAGATGTTTCTCCTGAAATAGCCCAGTTATTGAATAAAATGAAATGATAGTTCGAGTTGTTTGATTCATTTTCTGTTGTGTATTAATATTCTGATATCTAATTTGCTCGTGCAATTAACCAGGAAAGTCAGTTATGGGGATATAAATTTCATGTGTCTCAATATGAAGTCAAACATTTCTCATCAAATGATCATTTTATACCTCGATACTCTTACTTTATATCAACTATTGTGTCTCTATTTATATATATTTATTAGGGCTGGGTAAAAAATATTGATTTCTCGATTTTAATCGATTCTCATTTTTACGAACCGATATCGATTCTTAAATCCCAAGAATCAATTAGTCATCCTGTTTTCAGTTGATGAATGAATGTAACATTGTTGCGCGCATCCCATCCAATAAATCGCAATAATCTTTGTGCTTTGTTACTATTGATATGAAACAAAGTCTCAGATTTCAAATTACGTCAATTTTCTTACGAAATTCAAAAACATAAATAGCGTTTTGGCGCTGTGGCGTGAGATCGCTCTGGCTCAGCTCTAGAGAAGCACATGATCTTCTCTTCCGCATTAATAACACCAGTTACAGCGCGAAATAAACATGAATGAGCGTCTGAAAGTGTGTTAAAAGATAGAGTACAACTTATTGAAGTCCGTATCATGTGACATGGAATCGCCCAATCAGTGTTTCAACCGTGGAAAGACGTTAGTAAAACGGCTTGTAAACAATGTCATGTAACATCACATTTACCTCAGAAAAACCAAATCTAGTGACCATACACTCGTTAGTCAGCTAGAAAAATTAACTCTAGAGAGGAGCGTTTTGCTAAATATATGCACCATATTACATATTCATTATAATTTTTAATGTTCTTCAATATTTAATGCATGTTTGAATAAATCTAAGTTTTTATGACAGCCACCATATAAATGTTTACATTTCATATAACTTTATTATTATACAAATAAATAAAAGTGTAATTTAAATTTTTATACAAATCAGTTCATTTTTACCTTCAATATTACGCTATAGTAGGCTAATGAAGCCTATAGGCCACAACTGACTCCCATAGTTTACAGCATTAGTTAAGAGATTTGAAATTTTCCATGTATTGTACCTGATATCCAAAATAATCAATATTGAATCGATTCGGAATCGAAATCGAATCGAATTGCAAGCTTGTGAATTGAAATCTAATCGAATTGTGAAATTTGTGTCAATACCCAGCCCTAATATTTATATAATAGGGCTGCACAATATATCGAAAATGTATATATCGCGATATGCATATCGCAACGGCTTGCAATAACTGTGGTCATGAACAAAAGACGAAGAGAAAATCACTCACAACTCTTGGCTGAATAACTTTTGTAGCTTTAATATTCAGTATATATTTAATTCATACAGTGAAAACTAAGCAGTGTTTTATTTTTACATTTGATTATTCACTTTCTGTTGTTAAATAAAGCTAATGTAGGATAACCTGAACCCCTGAACCCCGTGGTTTACACTGATGTTAAAATAACACTTCTTATGTTACAGTAAAACACTGATGTTCACTTTCAGAAGCTGTAGGGATGCTTTCTCGTCACAAAAAGAATGAAACACATAGGTAGGTTATATAATTTAAAGTATATTTTAAAGATAATTTACACACTTTAAGCATTGTCGTATCGCATATCGCATTATTTAAAGGTATTGTGGAGGATTTTCCCGAATTTTAGAATAAACCGGCCTCTCCACACTCTACCTGCTCCCGAGAGGGAACGCCTATTAAACTAGGGTGACCATACGTCCTGTTTAACCAGGACATATCTGGCCAGGATTTCGAGATCGCCCAAAATGCCCGGGATTCGGCTTTTGCTTTCTACAGTCACCATTCATTATGTTTACATTATTACATTATTTGACACTGACACGTACGTGCCAGCTTTGCAGGTCATGCATTCTGCTTCACACGGATCCCGATCGAGACGAAAACACAGGAATTTTCTTAGCAATGCTAGAACGCACATCAACCGATCACTTGTTTAGCGTTCATGTAAACACTACATTTAGATTCACCAATCGGAATTAATTCAGTCCTACTGAATCAAAAGGTGTGCATGTAAACAAAAAGAATGGCGACGAGAAAGCAAAAGCCGTATCCCGGATATTTTGGGCGATCTCGAAATCCCGGCCGGACATGTCCTGGAATATGGTCACCCTAATTAAACGTGTGCACGAGAGAGCATGCACGAGCCTAGTTCTCCTCGTGCACGCTCTGTTTACAAGTTTCTGTTGGCATGGCTCATACAAGCCTACTTTCCTTGACCTGTCGAGTAGAAACTTCGCGACTGAGGCATCAGTGGGAAGCCCAACCTGTGCTTTTAGCGCACACCAGCGTGTGAAATATTCTCCCAAAAACACTAACTCAAAAACATTCATGCAAGACAAAATGTCAAATGCCCTTCCGTGTTTTATTTACTTATTATACTGATCGATTGAGTGAGGACTCAAGACATGATCTGCAATGGAGAAGTAGCTTGTTGCATTTGTGTAATAAATACTATGGTGAACACATTGGAATTATCAAAAATGAACACACAAGGTTTTAGAACATTTCAGCGTGATACCTTTTACCATTTGGTCATAAGGCTACTTTAGACAAATTGAGATGTTTACCGTGTCTGTGCGGTGAGTGACTTGTGCTAGGGCTAGCATCGCTAATCATAGCTTACATTAACTTTTACTAGCAGTGATTTTAAATGGATTTCTCCAAATAGCATGCCAAACTTTACCTGTCGAGGAGAAACTTCGCGACTGAGGCATCAGTGGGAAGCCCAACCTGTGCTTTTAGCGCACGCCAGCATATGAAATATTCTCCCCAAAACACTCTGGTCTTGTTTCTTTCTTCAGAAGCCTTTCTCTTCTTGTCATACAATTCGTAGACACTTTTTCTCTTGCGACCCTCAGACATTTTGAAAAAACCCGGTGAGAACGGCGAGCTTCAATGAACTGCTGAAACCATAGCTCACCACACATATACACCTGAAAGTGCGCATGCTCAGAAAGCGAAAACTACCTAGGGACGAGCACGTATGACAGCCTTATGTAAACATATCACCAGGATGATTGACAATTAGGAGGACCAATAGTCTTGATGATCCACCCGGAAAAAGAAAATCCTCCGCAATACCTTTAATGAGTTATCACATATCGCAGTTTTTTTTAATATCATGCAGCCCTATTATATACTAATAAAACTAATAAAAATGACAAAAATTTTCACAACAAATACAACCATGATGTATAAATACTAATCAAAAGTTAATCATTTATTGTGCTTTACAGGAATGAGAATTTTCAATGTGATTATTACAATTTTCCACTCATTCTGTTTTTATTGCATAAAGGTATTTTTTGTTGCTGTTGAGTCAGTGTACGATGTGCAGATCATGATCTGTCGTGTCATCCATCAGTGCTGTGGGTTTATAGGGATCACGACCTTGTTAACCAGATACTGTGAGAGTAATTAGTCCTGTTGCCCTCAAACCCTCTCGAGGACAACTCTCATTACAGGACAGGTGACTGAATCTTAATCACTTTCAGATTGTGATTTAAATCTTAATAGTTTTAATGACTGAAGACCCGTGACAATGACGGACCCTTTAGTTATATAAAGCCTTCTAGGAACATTGACATCATCATATTTATGAGATTAGAGCACTTGAATGCCACAGTATAATAGTTACCAGTGAGCCTTGAGTCGAGGGCATTAATGAAAGAATCCCGTATTGATTATAATACGTTATAATTGTGAATGTTGACAATACAATTTAATCTGTGTGCATTGTGTGCACTGTTGATTATGATGAGCACTAAAGCTCGCTTGTTCATTAGTTTACAGATGACAGGTTGCACTTTGTTGGGAAGTGAAAATACATCATAAATCTGGAATTCAACATATCCATATTACTGAGAACAATATCACGTTTCATTAAGGCTTCCACATGTATACGCAGGATGAATCGACGGCAGAAAAATTACCTGAGAATCAATTCATCAAAAAACTCTTTACCCATTATAAAATAATTATGCACGTGAAACCCATTCACATTTAACTTTTAAAAATTATGCAGATCAAATCATTTCAAGTTCAGCTTTTAAACAATTATGCAGATTAAAATATAAATTATGCATAAATACAAATTGGTGCCTTTTGTAGATGGAAACTAAACATGTAGTTTATTCAGACGAGTGTGAGACAAATTTCAATTAAAGCAATCAGAAGGGATGGTTGCTATGGCAACCAGGTACACGATTCAGGTCACACACACACACACACACACACAAACACACACACACGTACCGTACCGTACCGATTAGGGCACGTACCGATTAGGGCATGAAAAGTTCAGCAGATTATTTGCGCTAAATGAATGGTTAATGTCATGGTGCAATGAGCAGAAACTGCTCTTTGTAAATAATTGGAATCTGTTTTGGGAGCGTCCTAGGCTTTTCCGTGTTGATGGCTTACACCCAAGCAGATTCGGAGCGGATCTTCTGTCGGATAACATCTCCAAAATGTTAAATACCCTTTGACTAGTAACCAAAAGTCCAAATCATAGTCTCTGCTGCACCAATTTAACTGATATAAATACTAGTGTAGAACATTGCATAGAAACCGTGTCTATTCCTCGTTTAGTGAGATCAAATAATAAATCTACTGCAGGATCTAGGAAAAATCTAATTGTTATTAAAACAGAAAATGTTGCTATTAGTAAACTAAAATTATTTCTAAAGCTAGGTCTTCTAAACATTAGATCACTCACACCTAAGGCAGTTATTGTAAATGAAATACTCACAGATAATAGCTTCGATGTACTTTGCCTTACTGAAACCTGGCTTAAACCAAATGATTATTTCGGTCTAAATGAGTCTACTCCTCCTGGATACTGTTATAAGCATGAGCCCCGTCTGATTGGTCGTGGCGGAGGTGTTGCAACCATTTATAGAGATATTCTAAATGTTACTCAGAAAACGGGTTATAAGTTTATTTCATTTGAAGTACTTGTACTAAATGTTACGCTCTTAGATGTTAGAAAAACATCCCTATTATCTCTAGCCTTGGCTACCGTATATAGACCGCCAGGCCTTACGCTGATTTCCTAAAAGAGTTTGCAGATTTTCTCTCAGACCTATTAGTCAATGTCGATAAAGCATTAATTGTTGGAGATTTTAACATACACGTAGATAATCCAAATGATGCGTTAGGAGCTGCGTTTACAGATTTATTAAATTCATTTGGGGTCAAGCAAAACGTCACCGGACCAACACATCGTCTTAATCATACACTCGATTTAATTATATCACATGGAACCGATCCAACCGATATAGATATCATTCCACAAAGTGATGAAGTCACTGATCACTACATGGTAACTTGCATATTACGTACTGCTGTAATATGTCATGCGGCGTCGCGTTATCAACCAGGCAGAACAATCCTACCATCCACCATAGATAATTTCTCAAATTGCTTATCTAATCTGTCTCAGCTGCTGCCTGAACCCAAACAAACAGATGAACTAGAAGAACTAACTAGCACTATGAGCACCATTCTCTCTAGAACATTGGATGTGGTTGCACCTATTAAATTAAAAAAAGTCAGAGAGAAAAATAAAGCACCATGGTATAACAATACTACGCATGTTTTAAAGAGAGAAACACGTATTTTAGAGCGTAAATGGAAACAAACTAATTTAGAGGTCTTTAGAATCGCGTGGAAAGACAGTATGTCACGTTATAAAAAGGCCCTAAAAGCGGCCAGGGCTGAGCACCTCCGCAAACTAATAGAAAACAACCAAAACAATCCAAGATTTTTATTTAACACCGTGGCTAAACTAACAAATAAACAGACGTCACCCGAACAAAATATCCCGTTACAGTTCAGTAGTAATGATTTCATGAACTTCTTCACTGAGAAAATAGAAAGCATCAGAACCACAATTGTAAACGTTCAATCTTCAATTGCGCCTTTTAATTCAGCTTCAATTATCACCCCGAAAGAACAATTACAGTGCTTTACAACTATAGAACAAAAAGAGTTAAATAAAATTATCACTTCATCTAAAACAACAACATGTTTATTAGATCCTATACCAACTAAACTACTGAAAGAAGTGTTACCTGTAGTGGAAGAGCCTCTCCTCAATATTATTAACTCGTCTTTATCTCTAGGTCATGTTCCAAGAACATTTAAACTGGCAGTTATAAAACCTCTCATTAAGAAACCACAATTAGATCATAATAATCTAGCAAATTATAGACCCATTTCAAATCTTCCATTTATGTCTAAAATATTAGAAAAAGTGGTGTCCGCTCAACTGGGCTCTTTCTTGCAACAAAATGATATCTATGAAAAGTTTCAGTCTGGATTCAGACCGCATCATAGCACTGAAACTGCGCTCGTTAAAATCACAAATGATTTACTTTTAGCTTCTGACCAAGGCTGTATCTCAATACTAGTTTTACTTGATCTTAGTGCTGCGTTCGATACTATATGTGGCCGTTCAAACGTTATGTCAGGAAATAAGACACAGCCATAACATCTAAAGAAAACGGGTTCTTTTATTCCTGACTGAGCCTCAATTGAGACACAGCGTTAATGTATATTTTTGTTCAGGAGAAAAGCAGTTTTAGAAAAAACATTCCAATTAATAAGTGAAATTGGCATAACAAAATAAACTGTCCAACTGACTCCAATGAGTGCAGAAAACAAAGTAATAAGAGTCTTACAAAACAAAACAAATAAAAAGGTGGTTTTCACATTGATAATCTCAGAAACAAATAAAATGAGTGCCAAAAACAACGGTAGTGGCCTGAATATGCCTAAAGAAAGAAATAAAACACAGCATACATGAGAAATATGCCCATTTCACCACATGAATACATTACAATTCACAGTTGAACCCCTTTTGTTCAAATCAATCAGTAATTAGACTCAATGAAATAGTATACACTTGAAACAGGGTACACATATTCTTCCTAACTTATACATAAACACTTTAGAAGAATAAAATGATCAAAACTCACTCTTATTGAGACTTTGAAGCACACAGAAAAAGCTCACGTGGTAGCTGGTGCACGTGCAATATCACGTGTGGCTGTTCTCCCCTCTAACACGGCATAAAGAACAATAATTACTCAATGTTACATTAATATATGAAATAAACAGTGTTATTTAACCTTTCAACAACTTATTATAACATATTACAGATTAACTCACGCTCAATCTTCCCCAATGTCTCTGAATTTCCTTTCCCCACGGAAGATCTCTCACGTGCAGGAACACCACACTGGTATGAGCAGCGAAATCAACCATACACTCGACACTATCACACGACTGTTATCACCACAGATTCACAAGTCAATATCAAACTGGAAATGTCCTCTCTTTAACAGTTTAATCAACTATTGCTCCCTCTGTGTGACTCTGTCTCAAACTGCGCTCTCTTTCAGTCTGACGCACTCTCTCTCATCTGCGCATGCACACACTTTTAAAGGGGATAGCGCGCGCGGCTGAGTCAAAGCAAACATAAGGGCAAATCACCAGGGAAATTAATCAAATATCAGGCTATTGATTGAGTGTAAACTATGGAGTGCCGCAGGGATCTGTGTTAGGCCCTCTGTTATTCTCAATATATATGATGCCACTTGGAAATATTATAAGGAAACATGGAATTAGTTTCCATTGTTATGCTGATGACACTCAAATATATATTTCATCACGGCCGGATGAAACCGCAAAATTTTCCAAATTGACAGAGTGTGTTAAAGATATAAAACATTGGATGACGCGTAATTTTCTTTTATTAAATCCAGACAAGACAGAGGTAATACTTATCGGTTCAAAAAACCGCCCACAAAACCTCGCACAATACAACTTTAACATCATAGGATGTCCTGTTACTTTATCCTCTACAGTAAAAGACCTGGGTGTTATACTCGATTGCAACCTGTCTTTTGAAAATCATATTTCATATGTTACAAAAACAGCCTTTTTCCACCTTAGAAACATTGCTAAGCTACGTAATATGCTATCAGTTTCTGATGCAGAAAAGTTAGTTCATGCATTCATGACCTCGAGACTGGATTACTGTAATGCTTTATTAGCTGGTTGTCCTGCATCCTCAATAAACAAGCTACAGTTAGTCCAAAATGCCGCCGCTAGAGTTCTTACGAGATCAAGAAAATATGATCATATAACACAGATTTTATCATCACTGCATTGGTTACCTATAAAGTTCCGTATTAATTACAAGGTATTGCTACTGACTTATAAAGCCCTAAACGGCTTAGCTCCAGTCTATTTAACGGATCTTCTATCGCCCTATAATCCATCGCGCTCTTTAAGATCACTAAATTCAAGGCTTTTGGTCATACCTAGGATATTCAGAACCACCAAAGGAGGGAGAGCATTTTCACATTTGGCTCCAAAACTCTGGAATAGTCTTCCTGATACTGTTCGTTGCTCAGACTCGCTCTCCCAGTTTAAAACTAGATTAAAGTCGCATCTCTTCAGCCAGGCATTCATATAATCCTACAGTTCAAACTACAATCCGGCCTCTAGCTCATAAATGCCAGAGGAGAACTGGCCCCCGACTGAGCCTGGGTTCTCCCAAGGTTTTTTTTTTCTCCATTAGGTCACCTGATGGAGTTTTAGGACACCATTAGGTCACTTGATGGAGTTTTTCGGTAACTTGCCACTGTTGCCTTTGGCTTGCTCAGTTGGGGATATTTTGGGGATATTTAATTTAATTTTATCAATCAATAAATTCCTCTTGAAACAAACTTTGTTGTATTATTTGAATTTAATACTGTGAAGCTGCTTTGATACAATCTGTATTGTGAAAAGCGCTATACAAATATACTTGACTTGACACACACACACACACACACACACACACACACACACACACACACACACACACACACACACACACACACACACACACACACACACACACACACACACACACACACACGTTTACCTGTCCAACAGAGGCACCACACTACAGGAAACCCAGCGGCTGTATTCCTCAGCATTCGGAAAACTATCAGAACTACAAT